>SJXQ01007248.1:263912-388482 GCA_006408695.1 Aepyceros melampus
TTAAATCTATTTCTCACTTCCACTGTATAATCATAAGGGATTTGATTTAGGTCATACCTGAATGGTCTAGTGGTGTTGCCCACTTTCTTCAATTTAAGTCTGAATTTGGCAATCAGGAGTTCATGATCTGAGCCACAGTCAGCTCCCGGTCTTGTCTTTGTTGACTGTATAGAGCTTCTCCATCTTTGGCTGCAAAAAATATAATCAATCTGAATACGGTGTTGACCATCTGGTGATGTCCATGTGTAGAGTCTTCTCTTGTGTTGTTGGAAGAGGGTGTTTGCTCTGACCAGTGCATTTTCTTGGCAAAACTCTATTAGTCTTTGGCCTGCTTCATTCCGCATTCCAAGGCCAAATTTGCCTGTTACTCCAGGTGTTTCTTGACTTCCTACTTTTGCATTCCAGACCCCTATAATGGTTTGAATAGGGTTCTTCAAAGGACATATCCACGTCCTATCCCCACCCCTAACTTGTAAAGGTGACCTGGTTTTTTTTTTTTTTTTTTTTTGAAAAATGGGTTTTGCATATGTAATTAACTTAAGGTTCTTGAGATGAGATCATCTTTGACAATCCTGGTGAGCCTGAAATCTAATGTCAGGTGTCTTTATAAGAGAAAAGTAGCAGGAGATTAGACATACAGAGGGGAAAGCCATCTAAAGTGGGACAGAGATTGGAGTTATGCAGCCTCAAACAAAGGGAAAGCCTGGAGCCTCCATAATAAGTTAGATGAGATGAGGAAGATTCTCCCCTCAAGCCTTCGGAGGAAGTGTGGACATCCTGACAGCTTGATTTAGGCCTTCCGGTGTCCACACTGAATGAGAATACACTTCTGTTGTTCAATGCCACCAAATTTATGGCAGTGCTTAGAAGTTAGTACCCAATGAAAGGTTACATTTTCTAAAACTGCTTTCAGGACAGCATTCTTTATACTATCCCCTCTGTTGATTTGTGTATCAAAGATCAATTTTTCATTCAGAAGCTTGAGTTCTTTATAGACTCATCCTCCCCTTCTCGCCTCTCAAAGGCTCCTTCAGGTCTTTGTTCTCTTGGTTCAGCAGGCCTTTAACCTGGATGAATTGGAGACATCCTCACCCTGAACTCAAGCTCCACTCTGAACACTTGGTTCTTACCCTATGTGCTCCTTGAAAGCAGGGGTCTTCAACCTCCAGGATCTAATGTCTGATGATCCGAGGTGAAGCTGATGTAATGATAATAGAAATAAAGTGCACAATAAATTTAATGCACTTGAATCATCCCCAAACCATCTCCAATCCCCCATCCATGGAAAAATTGTCTTCAATGAAACTGGTCCCTGGTGTCAAAAAAGTTGGGAATTGTTGCTCTAAAGTACTTTCCACTGATGCCACCCAATTTCCTAATGTGCTTATTTTGCTATATTTTAGTATATCTGATTATATTTATATATAGTGATGTCTCTAGAAACAGACTGTGAATGAAAAATCTGCCCTATCAGTAAGTGGAGGATGTTGCAGCCATCAAGCCATCATACTGGGGTCTCCCCAGTGATGAACCTTGAGGGGACTCAGAATGGAAACAGAATGCCCACCATCTAAAGAGCAGCAACTGCAACCACCTCCTACACTGCACCCTGAAGACTCAGGATGAGAAAAAGCACAGGATTCCGGACCTGGATAGCTGAGGTGCATATCAAAGGAATGGTTTCAAAGAGCCCAGACTTTTGCATCTTCGCATACATAGTAATGTGCTAAATTGTGTCACTTGCAATATCCTGTTTTCTTTGTTAACAGTAATCTTCTGATGTTCTGACCAAGTGGTCTTTGTTGCAAAAGCTCCTATATGTTCTAGCTCTTCCTCTTGTTTGTTCACAGCAGTATCGCAAAGTTAGCTGAGATGGCTGTGTCCTGGACTTAAGTCCTCAGTTTTGTCCACCAAAGAAAACAAAATTCTTAACTTTAAGGTTGTGCTTTATTTATTTATTGTTTTAGTCAAGAGACAGTTATTGAGTATAAAACATCTTCTGTTTCTTTCTATTTTACCTCAGTACCTAGCATGGTGTTAAACACATAGTGGATGAATGAATAAGATGAATCTAGGCAAATTAGATATTCTGAAATGTCTGGGAGAATGTTATCTTTCTCCTTTCTTTCCTGATCTCTGTTTCTCTCCCTCTCCATTTTTCAGGGCTAGATCACTTTCCTAATAGTGGATAAAAGATATTAAGAATAAGTGCTAGATAGATTCTTTTTCTCAAGGACAGGCTACTAGACCTAATAGATTCTCCTTTGGCCAACTTTTGCTTTATTGGTTAACTCTCTTGAATCCTCCAGTAAGGATGACAAAGGATAGCACTTTGGGTTTCTTATTGCCTAAGCATTCTTTCTTTGTAGACAGATAAATTGCTTGGTAAGAAAGACATGTTGGACAGAACAGATTAATGATACGGAACTGAGAATTTGTTCAGAATATAGCCTTCTGATGCCTCTGAGCTCAGGAGCAAGCGTGTACACTTTGTACAATAGATGTATCACAAAGAGTGCTGGACTCGGGGTCAGGAAGCTCAGACTCCAGTGCTGGGCCAGCCACTACCAACTGTGACCTTGAGTGAGTCAGCCTCTCTTGCATTTCAGTTTCCCCACTGATAAAATGTTAGAGTTGAACTAGGTGATCTCCAAGACCCTTCTGTGTCTGAATATCCTGTACTTTTGGATCCCATTCTTACTCATAAACTCTCTTGAATCCTCCAGTAAGGATGACAAAGGATAGCACTTTGGGTTTCTTATTGCCTAAGCATTCTTTCTTTGTAGACAGATAAATTGCTTGGTAAGAAAGACATGTTGGACAGAACAGATTAATGATACGGAACTGAGAATTTGTTCAGAATATAGCCTTCTGATGCCTCTGAGCTCAGGAGCAAGCGTGTACACTTTGTACAATAGATGTATCACAAAGAGTGCTGGACTCGGGGTCAGGAAGCTCAGACTCCAGTGCTGGGCCAGCCACTACCAACTGTGACCTTGAGTGAGTCAGCCTCTCTTGCATTTCAGTTTCCCCACTGATAAAATGTTAGAGTTGAACTAGGTGATCTCCAAGACCCTTCTGTGTCTGAATATCCTGTACTTTTGGATCCCATTCTTACTCATCTGACTTCTATATGTCTAACTTAGGATATATCATTTAGGATCTAGTCAGGGAACAGAAACTGAACTAGGTATTTCAACAGCTGCTGCTGCTGCTAAGTCGCTTCAGTCGTGTCTGACTCTGTGCGACCCCATAGACGGAAGCCCACCAGGCTCCCCCGTCCCTGGGATTCTCCAGGCAAGAACACTGGAGTGGGTTGCCATTTCCTTCTCCAGGGCATAAAAGTGAAAAGTGAAAGGGAAGTCGCTCAGTCATGTCCGACTCTTAGCGACCCCATGGACTACAGCCTACCGGCACCACCAATCCATGGGATTTTCCAGGCAAGAGTACTGGAGTGGGGTGCCATTGCCTTCTCCAGGTATTTCAACAGAGGGAGTTTAATATGGGAATTGGGCACATTGTTGCTGGTGGTCTGAGATAGTAAGCAGAAAACCCTTAGGTAATCCAGCGTTGAAAACTGTGGGAAGCGGCTGCCACAAATGTGGTATCAAAGGAAAGGTGTTGGGGTTGCCAGAACCTGGAAGCAGGGAAGAGGAGCCTCTCAGTCCTGGGGCTCAGGTATCTAAGGAAGGCATTCTGTTTGCCTGTTACCTCTGGGCCCAGAGGAGAGGGCTCACAGATCTGGGACTTAGACTGCTGAGGAGGAGCCCTAGCACCTCTGAGGGGGCATGATGAGTCTGTTCTGGAAGTGCCAAAAGTAGGTGGAGACTGGTGCTAACTGCTGTGCTGGGAGAAGAAAGTGAAGGGTCACTGGTGGGGTGACAGTGCTCATAATGGCAGACATCCCTTTTTGTTCATCCTTCAGGCTCCTTTTAGGGCCTGTGTGAGCAGAAACTAACGTGGTACCAGCTGCCAAAGGAGAAATGTTGTTTTCAGAGTCCCAACCTCAATACCAAAAGGCAGAACAAATAAAGACAAATTTGGAGCTGAGACAACAGCCTAAAGATCAGTGCATTCATTTCATATTTATGTTATATATTTATTAATGGGTATCCAACATATGTGTGCTGAAAAATGGTGCTCTTGCAATAGAAACTTTATTGTCTGTCTTTGGAGCAAGAATTAAGGGAGATTCACTTAATTGAGAAATGAGTATTTGCTAAGAAGAGTAAGAGATATGATGGTGACAGAGAAGAGGTGAGCTGGCAAAAGGGAAGGATGGGTCTGTTTTCCATGTGATTGATCAGTGACAGAACTCTTTCAATAGAGTGATTTATGCAGTGTGAGTCTGGCCCAGTTTTGGACTTTATAGATGAGCTTTTATTGTACAAGTGCTTAACTGTAAAATAAGAGATTCTTGGGACTGCCTGGGCATCTGGTGGCTAAGACTATGCACTTCCATTGCAAGAGATGCGGGTTCAATCCCTGGTCAGGGAGCCAAGATCCCACGTGCTGTGTGGTGTGGCCCAAAATAAAGAGAGATACCAAAAGGAAGCCCTTCTTGGGTCTGAGGCAGGAGGTTCCAGTAGTGTGATGCTGGGCAACTGTTGTAGTCAGAATTCTAAACACATCTCCCCAGATTCCTGTCCTTGATTATTCAATCAAATGCTAATCTAAAAATTTCTGGGAAGGGATTTTGCAAATGTGTTAAGATTATGATAGGGAGAATAGCTTCATTTATCCAGGCGAGCCTAGTCTGATCAAATGAGCTCTTAAATGTAAAGAAATTTCCTTGGCTAGAGCCAGATAAATGTGGCAGAAGATGAGGGTGGTTGGGAAGATGAGGCAAATGTAATCATCAGAAGGATTGTTAAGTGTGAGCCGGACTTGACCCGTTGTTGCTGGCTTTGAGGAGAGAGGTGAGTGGCTGTGAATTAGGAACATGAGCAGCCTTTAGAACCTGAGAATGACCTCTAGCAAGAAACAGAGACCTCAGTCCTACAACCGCAGGACAATCAGGCAGCAACTTCAGCCAGCAAACAGCCAGCAATTTCAATGAGCTTGGAAGTGGATTCATCCCTAGGACCTCCAGAAGGAACTCAGCCCTGCAGATACTTTGATTTTGGTGTAGTGAAAGCAGAGAATCAGCTGAGCCACCCTGTGCTGGAATTTCTATGAAATAAGTGAGTGTTTTTTTTCAGCCACTTCATTTGTGGTAATTTGTTACAATAAGGAGCAGAGAACAAATACAACACTCAGATGGTGCTCCAGGGAAAGCTGTTTTTGTTATCTTTATCTTTTTTTTAAGCTTATCATTTATTTATTTATTTATTTTATTTTTTTCTTTATGGCTCCTTCTAGTTGCCTAGTCATTTTTCCAAAGGGAGGGGGTGGTCTGTGGAGTCCTTATAGAAGTGGAATCTGGAAGCTGCCTCTGTTGGCTGTCCTCACTGGTGGAATTGCTATGGTGACCCCACAGAACAGGAAGACGTTGGAGACCCTTTTTCCATTACCCTGTGGATGAGTTCAGAGAGAACTCAGCTGCTTTCTCTATGTATTTTCAGTGATAACCAATAGCAGTCAGCCTGTTGCAGCAAAGAGGAATGATAAAGACTGGAATGGATAACTAACACAAATGTTGAAGGCAGAGTTGGATTGATTCAAAGAACTTAAATTCTTTTTTTCCGTTTCTCTTAATCATGTTAAGTTTCTATCTCTCAAGGAAGCATTATTTTATTGGCCATCAAGATAGAGGGGTTATCAAATTACAAATGTAATTGTTAAGCTAAATTAAACTGTCAGGAGCTCAAAGGAGACTTCTGTTGATTGGATCTCAGTTCACTCAAAAACCAGAACATGGCTTGTGATTCCTTTCCAGATAATGGGCATGACCCCTGTGGAGGAAGAATTGGCTTTCCTGGTGTTTTTAAAAGACTTCTTTGGAGAAGAGGCTGGGTGTCAGGTTGGATCTATTTCTTTTGATTCATGGTTCACAGGGAAACTGTTATTACAGAGTGTTTCTGGTCTTGGACAACTGCTGTTTCATTAAGTAACTTCAGAGATCTGGACACCAAGGGGTTAGATGAGCTGTCAGGAATTTCATACTGCAGAAAATGGAAGGCTTTTATTGTTTTATCTATTGCTTATTGCGAGATTCCATCTCACATTGGTTATAATTCTCAGGGCACAGCAATTCAAGGTTTTACTGTGCTCTCCTAGTTGTTAGCCGGCTGACCTTTGGCCCCAAGCCTTCTTGTTCCTCATAAGTCATTCCCTAGGAGAGGTTCTGTAACTGTCCAATGCAACTTTTGTTTTTTGGCCTTGTGGCTTGTGGTAACTTAGTTCTCCAATCAGGGATCGAACCCATGTCCCCTGCAGTGGAAATACAGAGTCCTAACCACTGGACAGCCAGGGAATTCCTCCAATGTGGCTTTAAAAGTTTGGTTATTTTTATGTATAGCAATGCTTATCACCTATTTTTCATAGACCATATTTGAATTTATAGCACTGCACAAAAGGAAATGTTGCTTCATCTCTTTGCCTGTTAGTGAGGAATCCTCATTTCTATAATGCTGTTATCTTTTCAAAGAGTGCTTCATGTATTTTCATTATGTGAAATGGTTCTAAAATGTGACATTCCCAATAAGGTGATGAAAGGGGTGCTGTGTGTTTGGTCATCTTTCTCAAGGCCCAGATGCTTAACTGTATGCAAGCTAGGACCTCTCAGGTTGAGTACCTCTCTTTAAAAACGTGTGAGGAGTTCTTTCAGATTGGAACTTTTACAAAAAAATAAGAGAATGACTTTATGTAGTGAACTGATTAAAAAAATAAAAGCTATAATCCATATGGGAGTGAAGAAATTCTTGTCCCTTAAAATCAGATAAAGTTTGATTCAATAATATTTACTCTTTTTCCAATTCCTAGATTATTTTTATTATCACAGGCACCTTTGTTTCTGGCTTTCCCTCCCCTCAGAATTCCTGTTCTCTTCTTTGGGTCTGATGCTGGTCTTTTCCCTCTGACCTCGATGTGGAATTCAGGTGATTTCCTTACTTTACACACACAGACGCACATACACCATCACCTGTACAATCCACTCACCTAGGGTCTTTGCATGTGGCAGCCTTTACTGAAAGTTTGGGGAGATGAGTGGATTTGGATGATAACAATGAAAACAACTTCAAACTGTGAATTAGACATTTAGCACCTTAAAGAAGAAACTCTTATATATCCAACTCCTCCATTTCCCCTTATTATTGTTTTTTTGAATTTGTGTGACTGCTCCGGGCCTTGGTTGTGGCATGCAGGATTTTTCAGTTGCAGCGCGTGGGATCTAGTTCCCTGACCAGGAATTGAATCCAGGACCCCTGCAATGGGAACCTGGAGTCTTAGGCACTGGGCCACTGAGGAAGCAAAGAATATTTAGTTCTTAAAAGTCCTCTAGCATCTTTGGCATGTTATTCAGTCACTCTTCTCTTCTAGCTTGATTATCCATCTCTCTTTTCCTTCTCTTTTTGCTGGTTCCTGTTGACTTCCAGTGCAGAACAGTTTATTGGGAATGTTTGCTCCTTTATCTTCTCAGCTGACCTCTGCAGGATTGGAATTTGGGGCTGGAAATAGTAGTTGGTAAAGAACCTGCCTGCCAGTGCAGGAGACATAAGAGATGCGGGTTTGATCCCTGGGTCGGGCAGCTCCCCTGGAGGAGGAAATGGCAACCGTTTTCAGTGCTCTTGCCTGGGAAATCGTTTGGACAGAGGAGCCTGGCAGGCTACAGTCCATGGGGTCACAAAGAGTTGGACATGACTGAGCATGCATATGTGCACGTGTACATCACACACACACCCACACACACCCACACACATAGTAGTTCCCCCATATCTGCTGGGAATATGTTCCAAGATCCCCAGTGGATGCCTGAAATCATGGACAGTACTGAACCCTATATATACTCTGTTTTTCCTATGCATACATACTTCTGATAAAATCTATAAGTTAAGTGTAGTAGGAGATTAATAGTAATGCCATAATCAAATAGAACTATAATAATATACTGTAATAAACAGTAAACTGTGGAAAATTCTGAAAGAGATGGGAATACCAGACCACCTGACCTGCCTCTTGAGAAATCTGTATGCAGGTCAGGAAGCAACATTTAGAACTGGACATGGAACAACAGACTGGTTCCAAATCTAGAAAGGAGTGTGTCAAGGCTGTATATTGTCACCCTGCTTATTTAACTTATATGCAGAGTACATCATGAGAAATGCTGGACTGGAAGAAACACAAGCTGGAATCAAGATTGCTGGGAGAAATATCAATAATCTCAGATATGCAGATGACACCACCCTTATGGCAGAAAGTGAGGAGGAGCTAAAAAGCCTCTTGTTGAAAGTGAAAGAGGAGAGTGGAAAAGTTGGCTTAAAGCTCAACATTCAGAAAATGAAGATCATGGCATCTGGCCCCATCACTTCATGGGAAATAGATGGGGAAACAGTAGAAACAGTGTCAGACTTTGTTTTTTTGGGCTCCAAAATCACTGCAGATGGTGACTGCAGCCATGAAATTAAAAGGCGCTTACTCCTTGGAAGAAAAGTTATGACCAACCTAGATAGTATATTCAAAAGCAGAGACATTACTTTGCCGACTAAGGTCCGTCTAGTCAAGGCTATGGTTTTTCCTGTGGTCATGTATGGATGTGAGAGTTGGACTGTGAAGAAGGCTGAGCGCAGAAGAATTGATGCTTTTGAACTGTGGTGTTGGAGAAGACTCTTGAGAGTCCCTTGGACTGCAAGGAGATCCAACCAGTCCATTCTGAAGGAGATCAACCCTGGGATTTCTTTGGAAGGAATGATGCTAAAACTGAAGCTCCAGTACTTTGGGCACCTTATGCGAAGAGTTGACTCATTGGAAAAGACCCTGATGCTGCGAGGGATTGGGGGCAGGAGGAGAAAGGGACGACCGAGGATGAGATGGCTGGATGGCATCACAGACTCAATGGACGTGAGTCTGAGTGAACTCCGGGAGTTGGTGATGGACAGGGAGGCCTGGCGTGCTGCGATTCATGGGGTCGCACAGAGTCGGACACGACTGAGCTACTGAACTGAACTGAACTGACTGTAATAAAAGTTTTGTGAATGTGATCTTTCTCTCTTCTAATATCTTATTGTACAAATTTAATGCATTTTCCACCTTAAGTAAGCACTTACCATGCACTGTGACTGTAACTTTTCTAGTTTGAGGTATAATAGCAAAGTTAGCAACAATTTCCTTTCTCTTCCTCACAGTTTCATGGATACTATAGATTGTAGCAGCCTCCACTTATGATTTTTATCTTTCTTGAGTAGAGAACTTTCACCTTTTCACTTAAAAGAAGCGCTTTACGACTTCTCTTTGGCACAGGCAAATTGCCACCATTTCTGCTCTTGTGCTTTGAGGCTGTTGTTAAGTAACGTGAGAGTTACTCAAACACATGCACTGTAGTATGGATGGAGACAGTGGATTTGAAAACCCAGAGGGCTACTAACTGAGTAATGGGCAGGAACAGTGGGCAAATGGAGAGTCCCAGCGAGGGCAGAATGGAGAAGGAGAGCACAGAACTTCATGCTGCTCCGAAAAGCGAGAAATTGAAAACCTGGGAATTATTTATTTCTGAACTTTTCTATTTAATATTTTTGAACCACGGTTGATTGCAGGTAGTTGAAATGTGGAAAGTAAAACTGTGGATAAGGAGGGACCACTCTAATTCTTTGTTCCAGAGAACAACTCTATTCTTTGCTGGGTGTTTAATAGTATTCCTGACTTTTACTCACCAGATGCCAGGAACACTGCCTGCCACCCCCTTCCCCTTAATACTTGTCTAGGAAATCTGCCCCATCTAGAACCATAGCCCATACCTCTCAGTTTCATATTACACCTCAATGCCTTGTTCTACACAAAACCTCTTCTTACCCCTGAAAGGAATTCTAGGGCCAGGTACTGAGATACCTTTTGTTGTCTTCCTGCTTAAGCAATATTTATCAGTTGACATTGTGTGCCAGGCACTGTGCTAAGCATTTTATATACATTATATTATATCCTACATGCAGTTATAAAAATTTAATTCAAGTGTATACACACATATATTAACTCTGTGCATCATGCATACGTGCATATATTTATATATATAAGCCCATGTCTACACATACTTATATGTAAACAAAATATTCAGGAATCATCTGGCCTATGGAAATACTCGTTCTTGTGACAGAATGGTGTAAGCAGCTTAAATATGCTTCATCTCAAGTGCTGTGGGGATCTTCTCCTTGATATCCCTGAGGATGCCTGAGGCAGAGCTTGCGTTTCGCGAGTCAGTTCCCACTGGGACCTGCTTCTCTGTGGTCACGGTTTCCAGCCAGTGCTCCTAGACCTCAGGGTCAGTTCCCTGTTTGCTTTTTTCTAGGCAGGACACTACTCCCCACTCTGGAATTTTTAAAAGCAAAATTAATGCAATCCTGTTTGCATTGTGAATTGTAGCTTCTTTTCTTTTGATGCTTTGGAAATAATGGAAAAGACGCACAGCCCCAGAAGATGAGAGAATGATTTAAATGGAATATTAACATCACTGATTTCTAACACATCCCTCTGGCATTCTTTTGGCTGGGAATTTCTCTCTGGTTGCCTCTATCTTCAGTCCTGGGTGTTCTGCCTCATTACCAACCTCTCTTTTTTCCATCCTCCTCCTTTTTCACCACATGGCAGCCCCAATCCACAAGTCACCTAACACGATGATTATGCCGTGTCAGTTCCTGTCAGCTGCTGGTCCACACTGGACACACTGAACTGGTTTCTTTTTTTGTATCAGAATTCATATCCTGACTGTAGACAGTAATGGCTTATTGAGTCTTTGACTGCCCTACATCAGAAGTTAAAATACAAGGTCTCCATCCCTTGTGTTTTTCTTGCTCTAGACATCTTTTCCTACCGGATTCCGTACACTGAAGGAAGTTAGGTGCTGGAACTGGAGGGGGTGGAGCTTGGAAGTGTATGTCTGCCAAATGTTTCTTGATCATATATCGATAGTTTGGCCACAGCTGCAGAAATACAGGTCACAAGATGAAGTCTTATATGTCCCCTTGGTTTTTGGTGGGAAGAGAACAACAATGAAATGTCTTTCATAATAAGTCAAAAAGAAATGATTCTGTTCTTATTTTCCTATGATCATATGCACTATTCTGGCAGAGATAGAGTATTTGCTCCTTAAATGTTCATGCTCATTCAGAATCTTGGGTGGTTACTGTAACAAATCATAGTATCACAACTGTACAGAACAAAAGAGGAGCAGCAACAGAACAGCAAATACCTAGCAATATTTATCATTTTAAAATTCCCTCTCCCACTACATCCTCCTAACTTGTTCCTCAATGAGCTACATTTTTAACTTCACTTATAGTTAATTACAGTTTATGAGCGAGAAAACTGATGCTTGGACAGTTAAGTGATTTGACTAAAAGGAAGTGATAGAATTAGAAAAAAATATTTTATAGAGCATGCAAAACTTTTGCAATTCTCATTCTTAATATCCTGTGAGATTTAAGGAAGACTGGGGTTAACAAGGATTTAATTCAGCACTGATGACAAACCATGTACTTTAAAATGCTTGTCAAAGGATGAATGAACTCTGTCATGCAAGTCTAATTGTACCTTAAAGAGCCAGTAATTGTTTTTCTCGATGTGAAAAGCAAAGCTTAGAGAGGAAAAGTGACTTGCCCGAGATAGCATGGCTAGGAATCAGCAAAACCAGGACTCAAATGCAAATGCTGACTTCAAAGTCTATAACTCTTTGATATGACTCCTTAATATAACCCAATGTATCACCTTAATTGTTCTTCAGTCACTCAATTGTGTCTGACTCTTTGCGATCCCATGAACTGCAGCATGCCAGACTTCCCTGTCATTCATTCTCTCCTGGAACTTGCTAAAAAACTCATGTCCATTGAGTCAGTGATGCCATCCAACCATCTCATCCTCTGTTGTCCTCTTCTCCTCCTGACTACAATCTTTCCCAGCATGAGGGTCTTTTGTAGTGAGTCAGCTCTTTACTTGAGAAAGCCCAAGTATTGAAGTTTCAGCTTTAGCATCAGTCCTTCTAATGAATATTCAGAACTGATTTCCTTTAGGATTGACTGGTTTGATTTCCTCGCAGTCCAAGTGACTCTCAAGAGTCTTCTCCAACACCACATTTCAAAAATATCAGTCCTTTGGTGCTCAGCCTTCTTTATGGTTCAACTCTCACATCCATACATGACTACTGGGAAAACCATAGCTTTGACTAGACAGACCTTTGTTGGCAAAGTAATGTCTCTGTTTTTTAATATGCTGTCTAGATTTTTCATAGCTTTTCTTCCAAAGGAGAATCTTTTAATTTCGTGACTGCAGTCACTACCTGCAGTGATTTTTGGAGCCCAAGAAAATAAAGTCTGTCACTGTTTCCATTGTATCCCCATTTATTTGTCATGAAGTAATGGGACTGGCATTGCCTTTCTTTGGGATTGGAATGAAAACTGACCTTTTCTAGTCCTGTGGCCACTGCTGGGTTTTCCAAATTTGCTGGCATATTGAGTGCAGCACTTCACAGCATCATCTTTCAGGATTTGAAATAGCTCAACTGGAATTCCATCACCTCCACTAGCTTTGTATGTAGTGATGCTTTCTAAGGCCCACTTGACTTCACATTTCAGGATGTCTGGCTCTAGATGAGTGATCACACCATCGTGATTATCTTTTTTGTATAGTTCTTCTGTGTATTCTTGCCACCTCTTCTTAATATCTTCCGCTTCTGTTAGGTCCATACCATTTTTTGTCCTTTATTGAGCCCATCTTTGCATGAAATGTTCCCTTGGTGTCTCTAATTTTCTTGAAGATATCTCTAGTCTTTCCCATTCTATTGTTTTCCTCTATTTCTTTGCATCGATGGCTGAGGAAGGCTTTCTTATCTCTCCTTACTCTTCTTTGGAACTCTGCATTCAGATGTTTATATCTTTCCTTTTCTCCTTTGCTTTTCACTTCTCTTCTTCTCACAGCTATTTGAAAGGCCTCCTAAGCCAGCCATTTTGCTTTTTTTGCATTTCTTTTCCATGGGGATGGTCTTGATCCCTGTCTCCTGTACAGTGTCACGAACCTCCGTCCATAGTTCATCAAGCATTCTATCTATCAGATCTAGTCCCTTAAATCTATTTCTCACTTCCACTGTATAATAATAAGATATTTGATTTAGGTCATACATAAATGGTCTAGTGGTTTTCCCTACTTTTTTCAATTTAAGTCTGAATTTGGTAAAGTAATACTCAAAATTCTCCAAGCCAGGCTTCGGCAATACACGAACTGTGAACTTCCAGATGTTCAAGCTGGTTTTAGAAAAGGCAGAGGAACCAGAGATCAAATTGCCAACATCCGCTGGATCATGGAAAAAGCAAGAGAGTTCCAGAAAAACATCTGTTTCTGCTTTATTGACTATACCAAAGCCTTTGACTGTGTGGATCACAATAAACTGAGGAAAATTCTGAAAGAGATGGGAATACTAGACCACTTGACCTGCCTCTTGAGAAATCTGTATGCAGGTCAGGAAGCAACAGTTAGAACTGGACATGGAAAAATACCAAAAAGCAAAGATTAAAAAGTTAAGAGTCGAGGTTGGATTTTCAAAAATACAATATTAAAGAAAAGAAGAACAAGAAGGAAAAAGAAAAAAAGAAAAAAAAGTCACAGGAATCATTAACGACCAACACCAACAGCCACTCAAAAAAAACAAACAAAAAATTGTATATATATGTATATATGGAATTTGCTTTAAAAATAGGGTCTTTTTTTTTTTGAAAAGTGATAGTACGTTAAAAAATTAAAATTAAAAGAGTAACAGAGGACTTGAAAATTTAAAAAAAAAGGAGAAGAAAAAATAAGAAGAAAAAACAATCAAATAAAAATATCTACCAAAAAACTAATAATACTAAAAAATAATAATAATAAAAAAAAAGAGAACGGTCGAAAAAATAGTAATGATATTTCTGGGACTTTTTCTGGTATTGTAGGCAGTGTGGGGTCACTTCAAAGGCAGTTCCCGCTGTTCAGCTTCCTCTGTTTGCTGGTCTCTTCAGTGTCCTATCCGCCCTAACACAGAGGGGCAGTGGTAGTCACTCTTTTTTTTTTTTTTTTCTTTTTTAGGCTCACTTGCTCAGTTGCGCTGTGGGGAGGGAGGAATGGTGGTACCAAATAGCTCTGGCATGTATTTGCAGTGTCTCAGCCCCGCTGGGCCTGCCCCTACACCCGGCGCACAACGCTCAGGCTCTACGTTTCTCCGCCGGGGACCGTCTGAGGCCGGCCCTAGGCTGCATGCACCTCCCTGGTCTAAGCCTCTCAGGCTCGGCGCCCAGGTAGTCGCAGACTCGATTGGGCCTGTGCCTTGTGCCCTTCCCAGGACCAAGCAGCTCAGGTGTTCGGCGAGCGCAATCGCGCGGCTGATCGCCCTCTCCTGCTGCTGTTTTCCGGGTGTACCCCGGGACCCCTGGTCAGGGAAATTGTATCTGTCCAGCACCCCGGGAAGTCTCAGTTAGCAAAGAAGCCTGCTTGCAGTTTGATCAGCAAAGTCCCTCCAGGGCTGCGATTGCCACGTTCCAGCCCTTACGGCTCTGGCTGCCTGTCGCCGGCGGGGGCTGGCGGGCAGCTGGCTATTTCTGTTCCGTCCGTTCTGTGCGCGGTCCTGGTGGGGTCTTATGTTAGAGCTTTTCGCGTGGTACCTGTCCCACAGTCTGGTGTGCTAGCCTGAGTTAGTTCGCTCTGGTTATGCGTGGGCGTTCCAGCCGGTTGTTAAGAAGCACTGCCGCCCGCATCTCCCGCGCCTCCTTGACCAGCCCCCACTTGCTAGTGGCGGATGCAGGCGTCTGCTCTGCTTCTCCACTGGGGGAATTACCATTGGGCTCATAACCTGTTGGTCTTAATCACCATTTATTTTTCTTTCCCTGTTATGTGCTTCCAAGACTTGCCACAGATTCGGCAGTGAGAGTGTTTCCCGGCGTTCGGAAACTTCACTCTTTTTAAAACTCTTTTCCCGGGACAGGACTCCCTTCCCGGGACGGAGCTCCCTCCCTACCTCCTTTGTTTCTTTTTTCGTCTTTTGTGTTTTTCCTACCTGTTTTAGAAGACAATGTTCTACTTTTCTGGATGCCTGATGTCCTCTGCTCCCATTCAGAAGTTGCCCTGTAGAATTTATTCAGCGTTGAGATGTTCTTTTGATGAATTTGTGCAGGAGAAAGTGGTCTTTCCGTCCTATTCCTCTGCCATCTTAGCCCTCCCCCCCCCCCCCAGTGAAACGTTTTAAAAGTAAAACCTAGTGATTGCCAGAGAAGTCTCTAAATATACTATACCACTGAACTGTATACTTTAAAAAGCTGAATTTTATGATATGTGAATCATATCTCTAAATGTTGTCAAATGTAAAATTGGGAAAAATGACTTTCTTCTTTTTAAACTTTCTGTCTCAGAACTTTAAATAAAATATTTATTTTGATGTTACTTCATTTTCGATATTTTGCTGCTGCTGCTGCTAAGTCACTTCAGTCGTGTCCGACTCTGTGCGACCCCATAGACGGCAGCCCACCAGGCTCCCCCGTCCCTGGGATTCTCCAGGCAAGAACACTGGAGTGGGTTGCCATTTCCTTCTCCAATGCATGAAAGCGAAAGGTGAAAGTGAAGTCACTCAGTCATGTCCGACTTAGCAACCCCATGGACTGCAGCCTACCAGGCTCCTCCATCCATGGGATTTTCCAGGCAAGAGTACTGGAGTGGGGTGCCATTGCCTTCTCCATTGATATTTTAAATTAATAATTTTAAATTAAAAACCAATCTTCCCAAGGCTTACTTATTATTACTTCATTAATATATTTTCTTGAAAATGATTAAATATTTGCTTCCAATTAGTCCAATATTTTAATAATAACACCAAATACTCTTTGGAATCCAAAATTCTCATACACACTTTGTTTCTTTTCTTTTTGGCTTATATACCTTCTTCCATAAAGTGAATGTAAATTTTTGCTAAGGCATCTGAAACCAAGGGCTTATTGAGAATATATCTTTAATTTTGTCCTTGTAGCAAGACAGTTTCTGTGACTTAAAAAAAAAGAAAGAAAGAAAGAAATGTATCCCCTTAATATTTATTCCAGCTTTATCTCCTACTGTTTGAAATCTAGATGCAGTTACCTTCTCTAACCTTTTGAGACTATCACTCTCTTTCATGCATCTAATAAATGAATGCATGGAGTTATCTCTTTCCCCCATAATCTTTCTAAAAACAACACAAAAATCAACAGACACTGTTTTGGGTCTTTTGAAACCAACTCCCCTGTACATTGTGGACTTTGTCTGTATTTGAAGTGCTTTTATTATTGCAGAAATAATTTTCACAAGTTTTCTATAACACAATATGTGTCCACTTTTTAGGCTAATATGTCTTCTTAGTAAGATGAATATTTCTTTCAATTCTAGCTTTATGAGTTTTTTAAAATCATGAATTTTTTGAATTGTATAAAGTTTGGTAAAATTTGCATTTTATCATGCCATTTCCACCTCAATAAAAGGGGTCCTAAGGTTTTCCTTCTTTGCTTTTTTAATATGTGAATTACATTAATTGGCATTTGAATGTAAATATAGCTTTGCATATAACCCTCACATATCCATTGCATATTGTCACCCTGATTATTTAACTTATATGCAAAGTACATCATGCAAAATACTAGACTAGATGAATCACAAAATGGAATCAAAATTGCCAGGAGAAATATCAATAACCTTAGATATGCAGATGACACCACCCTTATGGCAGGAAGTGAAGAGAAATTAAAGAGCCTCTTGATGAACGTGAAAGAGGAGAGTGAAAAATCTGGTTTTAAAATCAAAATTCAAGAAACAAAAATTATGGTATCCAGTCCCATCAGTTCATGGCAAATAGATGGGGAAAAATGGAAACAGTGACATACATTTTTCTTGGGTATCAAGATCACTGGAGATAGTGACTGCAGCCACAGGGTTAAAAGACATTTGCTCCTTGGAAGAAAGCCATGACCAACATAGACAGTATATCAAAAAGCAGATATTTCTCTGCTGACAAAGGTCCATTTAGTCAAAACTATGGTCTTTTTCAGTAGTCACATATGGATGTGAGAGTTGGAGCATATAGAAAGCTGAGCACTGAAGAAATGATGCTTTTGAACTGTGGTGTTGGAGAAGACTCTTGAGAATCCCTTGAACTGCAAGGAAATCAAACCAGTCTGTCCTAAAGGAAATCAGTCCTGAATATTCATTGGAAAAACTGATGCTGAAGCTAAACTCCAATATTTTGGCCACCTGATGGGAAGAGCTGACTCACTAGAAAAGACCCTGATGCTAAGAAAGATTGAAGGAAGGAGGAGAAGGGGAGGACAGGGGATGAGATGGTTGGATGGCATCACCGACTTGATGGACATGAGTTTGAGCAATCTTTGAGAGTTGGTGATGGACAGCAAAGCCTGGCATACTGTAGTCCTGGAGTCACAAAGAGTCAGACGTGTCTGAGAGACAGAACTGAACTGAACTGAGAGCTTTGCATTCTCAGTATAAATCTCACTTGATCATGGCATATTATTTTATTGTCAGCTTTGCTTTTCTAATATATTAGTAAATTAAAAAAAAAAATCCTTCCAGAAGGACCATTGCTCTGTGTTTATTTTCTTTAAAATTCTTTTTCTACCTTTGATATCAGAGCAATGTTAACCTTATATATGAGTTAGAATATTCTTTATTCCTTTTTTTTTGTTTGTCCATTTCTTCTCTCTTAAATTATATGTCTGTATACCAAAACTTGATTAGTCTAATTTTTTAAAAAGAAGAATAAACTTTGAGTTTTCACATTTTATGATTTTAAAACTTATTACAAATCTACAGTAATCAAAAGAATGTGGCACTGGCATTAAGACAGAAATATATACCAATAAAATAAAACAATTTAGAAATAAACCCTCACATATACAGTCAAGGAACTTGGACAAGGATGCCAAGACCTTTCATTGTGGAAAATAAGCATAGAATTACTATTACTATTTGATTCAACAATTTCACTACTAGGTATAGGTACTCAAAATAATTGAAAACAGGAATTCAAACAAAAATCTGTATAGTTATGTTCATACCAGCAGTATTCTCTATAGCCCAAGTGAAGAGGGAATGCAGTTGTCCATCAATAGATGAATGGATAAGCAAAATGTAGTATATACGTATAGAATGTTATAATATTATTCAATCTTAAAAACGGTAGGAGATTCTGGCACATAAAAACATATAGGTAAACTTCAAGGATACTATAAGTGAAATAACCATTCACAGAAAACAAACTCTATGTGATTTCACTAATTTGTTATGCTTAGACTAGTCAAATTAATAGGACAGAAAGTAGAATCGTGGTTGCTAGGGGTAAAGGAAGAGGAAATGTGCAGTCAATATTTAATGAATATGGAATTTAGTTTGAGGTAGACAAAAAAAAAATGTTCTGGAAATGATGGCAGTGATTTTACAACAATGTGAATGTACATAATGTCACTGAGTTGCATCAGTTCAGTTCAGTTGCTCAGTCGTGTCCGACTCTTTGCGACCCCATGAATCGCAGCACGCCAGGGCCTCCCTGTCCATCACCAACTCCTGAAGTTCACTCAGACTCACGTCCATTGAGTCCATGATGCCATCCAGCCATCTCATCCTTGGTCATCCCCTTCTCCTTATAAATAATTAAAAGAGTAAAATTTGTGCTATGTGTATTCCAATACAAGTAAAAATATGTTTCCAGTAGAGATCTGCTTTTTCTTCATTCTATCATATAATATGTATCTTTTAAATCATTTAAATTAAAAGTTACTTTTATGTGATTGAATTAAAATACACCATCTCGCTATTTTCTTTTTGTTTCATCTGATTTTCCTTATTTTCTGCCTTCCTTTTTGTAACCAAAACTATTTTTTTAACATTCCATTTTGTCTCTCGATTGACCCTGTTGACTAAAACTTTGTGCTCTAAAAATGCTTTTAGTAGTTGTTAAAGGATTTAAAATGTATTACAATAACTTAATTGGGGTCTATCTTCAAATAATATTTTATGACTTAACCAGTAGTGTAAAGATCTTATAACACAATATTTCCAATTTCTCTCTTCTATCCTTTTTTCTCTTGTTGCTATACACTCTAGTTTTGCATATTTTAAACAATAATACATTGCTACAATTTTGCCTTAGTTACATTTTAGAGCCATTAAACAAGGAAAGATTCAATTTCCAGAATTTATATTTCTTTTTGTGTGTAAAATTAAATGCTCTTTGATACCATATATATATATATATATTATTTTTTTTTTTCTGCTGGAATACTTTTTAACACACCTCATATGGTAATTTTTTCTGGCAATAAATTACCTAAATTTTACTTTATCTGACAGTAATGATATTTTTCTGAAATTTTAAAGCTAGATCTATATTTTTTTATGATTGCACCATGTTAGAGTGAGGTATTTTATTATTTCATACTATCTCAGGCAGCCACTTCATACCAAATTTCTATAACTATCAAATTGAGTGGTAAGGTTTTCCTTTTTGTCTTCATCAACTCCATTATATTTTAGGCTAGCTGTTCCCAACAAATATCAATTGTTATTCATAAATAAGAAATTAATTTTATTGCTTCTGTTGCTTTAAAATAACCCTTACAAAACTTAGCCTCTTAAAATAACAGCCATTTATTTAAGTCATAATTTTGAGTAGTTTTTATCTAAACAGGACTCATCTGTTTTCAGAAACCTTGCTCATATCTCATTTACATTAACTGCAGATTTTCTAGCTCCAGTTTACTTCAGTTACATATCCTAGAAGTTGACTATCCATCTACTGAGGAATCCCAGTTTTCCACAAGAATTCTTATCCACCTACACATAAGTCCAATCTTGTTTATATGGTAGCAGCTTTCTGAAAGTAATACAAGGAAAACTTCCTAAGATATCTTGAGATCTGTGTAAAGATTAACAAAAAGACATTCCGCCACAAGAGCTGAAACAAACAGAGTTGATAGAGAAGAGACAAAATATTTGGAATTCCTTCTGGCCTCTTCCTTTTCCCTGTTGTTAATTGGTCAAAGGACTATAAAAACCTCAGCGATCTTTCTTCTTTTCTTTTTAAATTCATGAGATTGAACCAAAGCACCTCTAAAACCCTTCCAGATATGTGTTAGAATTCTATCATCATCAACCAGTATTTCAAACTATTTCTCTATCATTTATGATAATGATAAAAATTACCTTTCAATGGTTGCTACAGTGTAAATTGAATATTTCTCAGTGTTCGGGGAGAGAAGTCTGCAGAAAACTCGGCATTTGCCATGTCCACAGTGACATAACTTTGAGAATAACATCTACGAGTTAAAACATAGTGTATGACTATATTACTTTAAAATGTCTTTCATTTTGGAGTGCTCACTTATATGGTTGTTGTTGTTTAGTCGTGAAGTCATTTCTGACTCCATGGACTGTAGCCCAGCAGGCTTCTCTGTCCACGGGATTTCCAAGGAAAGATTATTGGAGTGGGTTGTCATTTCCTTCTCTGGGTGTGCGGTGGTGGGGGGTGGGGAGGTCTTCCCAGCCCAGGGATCAAACTCTCCTGCATTGGCAGGTGGATTCTTTATCACTGAGACACCAGAAAAGCTCCACCTATATGGTGCATGCGTGCCTGCTATGTTCCTGTAACCCCCAGGCTCTTCTGTCCATGGTATTTCCCAGGAAAGAATACTGGAGTAGGTTGCCATGCCCTCCTCCAGGGGATCTTCCTGACCCAGGGATCGAAACTGCAACCCCTGTCTCTTAGGTCTCCTGCATTGGTAGGTGGGTTCTTTACCACTAGCAACACCTGGGTAGCCCAGCTGTATGGTACTTGCAAGTGAAACTAAGGCTAAGATTTCAAAATTTGGCTGGTAGAACTCATGTAGTCTTGGAGGTAATGCTTTACCTGAAACATTCAAATGATATTTATTGCATTTACTGTGATGACATTAGAAGAATATGTATTGCCAAAAGTTCTAATAACAAAAAATGTCTCTTCATCCATCTAAGCATGTGCCATTTCAACAACTGCAATAGTGTGGAATATATTTCAAAGATAGTTTGTCCCTAAGCAAGACCTAAAGTATCTTTTTAGTACTTTAGAAAAAACCAAAATGTCTCCAGAGTATATCTGTCCAATACTATCATGGCATACAAAAAAAAAAAAAAAAAAAAAAATGCCATAAAAATCAGGCAATCTATTAGTAATTTCAGATGCATAATTGAGTTCCTAATCAAAAAATCATCACATATTTCAGAAATATGGACACCATTAAAGAGACTGAATCAAATGAAGAATTAATACCTGAAAAATGTTACTAGTTAGATTGAAATAGTACTTCAAAATGTTATATTTTGATCATTCTGTTATCTACATCTTCTATCATCCTAAATGATATTTTCACATCATCTTCCCTCTTTTCAATATTCTCCCACACAATCTCTACTATCTATTTATATTGTTGATTTCTGTGTCACTGCTGCTGCTGCTAAGTCGCTTCAGTCATGTCTGACTCTGTGCGACCCCATAGATGGCAGCCCACCAGGCTCTTCCATTCATGGGATTTTCCAGACAAGAACACGGGAGTGTTCTTCTCCAATGCATAAAAGTGAAAAGTGAAAGTGAAGTCGCTCAGTCATTTCTGACTCTTAGCGACCTCATGGACTGCAGCCTACCAGGCTCCTCTGTTCATGGGATTTTCCAGGCAAGAGTACTGAGTGGGTTGCCATTGCCTTCTCCATGATTTCTATGTCGCTGAATGTTGAAATAGAATCCTGTTTGCATTAGAATTACTGATATGTAAACACTTACTAAGGCTATCGTATTATCTTCTCCATGGCTGTTTTGTAGTTTCACTGTTTCTTTTTCCTGTTTCTGCCTGCCTTTGTAAATTGGTGATTTTCCATTTAGGTATTCCACAATTCCCCTTCTTTCTCTTTTGTGAATCTACTTTGGGTTTTTACTTTATGGTTATCAAGAGGCTTACAAAAAATATTTTATTTATAAAACAGTCCATTTTAAACTGACAGCAATTTAACTTTGATTGTATATGAAAACTCCACACTTTCACTCCCCCATTTTCATTTTTATTTTTTTATAACACAGTTTACCTCCTATTAAGCTAAAAATTATAGTAGCTATAGTTACTGTCATGTTATTTTCTTTGAATTCTGATAATATGGTTAATTTGTTAACAAACCAACCTAATACAGTTCAGTTCAGTCGCTCAGTCGTGTCCAACTCTTTGCGATCCCATGAACCACAGCACGCCGGGCCTCCCTGTCCATCACCAACTCCTGGAGTTCACCCAAACCCATGTCCATTGAGTCATGGTGCCATCCAACCATCTCATCCTCTGTTGTCACCTTCTCCTCCTGCCCTCAATCTTTCCCAGCATCAGAGTCTTTTCAAGTATTTTTTAATCTATATTTTAAAAAATCTGTATATTTACCTTTAACTCAGTGTGTGGTGTTCTTTCTTACGTTTTCCTGTTACTATATATCAACTTTAATTTTAGCCTAAAAAACTCTTTTAGCATTTCAGACAGGGAGGTATATTGGAGATGAACTTCCTTAGCATCTGTTTGTATGGAAAAGTATTTCTCTTTATCAGCAAACTAAACCATAACACTTTTAAAGGGTCATATCCCACAAACAAGTGGAATTTATCTATAAAATGAAAAAATGTTTCAATATCTGCAAATAAGTAATGTAATAAAACTTTAATACAATGAAATATAAAATATGTGATAATCTCAATATATGCAGAAAAGCATTTGAGAAAACATAGCATTCTTTTTGATAAAACCCTTCAACAATGTGTTTGTAGAATAACATAAAAAATGTCATATAAAATAAACTGATGCTAACATCATAGTCAATAAAGAAAGATTGAAAACTTTTCCTCAAAGATTAGGAAAAATACAGGGCACATACTTTCATCAATTTCATTCAACATAGTACTGGAAGTCTTAGCTGGAATAATCTGGCAAGGCAAAGAAATAAAAACCATCCTAATAAGAAAGAAAGAAGGAAAATTGTCATTCTTTGCAGACTAAGTGATTTAATATGCAGAAATTTTTAAAGGCAACACTCAAATACTTTGGAACTTATCAAATAATTCATTAAGGTTGTAAGATACAATAATTAATATATAGAAATTATTTGGATTTCTACCTACTAACAATAAAATATCCATTAAAAATAAGCAAAGAAAATTAACTTATTCACAATATCATCACAAACAATAAACTATTTAGGAGTAAATTTAACCAAGGGAGTAAAAAATCTGTGTTACTAAACCTATAAGTTTTGATGAAAGTTATTGGAGAAGATACAAACACATAAGAAATACCCATATTCATAGATTGTAAGAAGTAATATTGTTAAAATGTCCACATTACATATTAATATTATTAAAATGTCTGTATTAAAAATGTCCATTTAATGCAGTCATTATCAATATTCTAAAGGAATTATTCAGAGAAGGCAATGGCACCCCACTCAAGTACTTTTTCCTGGAAAATCCCATGGATGGAGGAGCCTGGAAGGCTGCAGTCCATGGGGTCGCTGAGGGTCAGGCACAACTGAGTGACTTCACTTTCACTTTTCACTTTCATGCACTGGAGAAGGAAATGGCAACCCACTCCAGAGTTCTTGCCTGGAGAATCCCAGGGATGGGAGCCTGGTGGGCTGTCCTCTATGGAGTCACACAGAGTCGGACATGGCTGAAGTGACTTAGCAGCAAAGGCATTATCACTTCACAGAAATGCAAAAATATAGTAAAATTTTTATAAAACTATAAAAGATTCTGAGTAGCCAAAGCAGTACTGAGAAAAAAACAAAGCCAGAGGCATCACAATTTCTGATTTCAAACTATAGTACAAAGCTATAGTAATTGAAACAATATGGCACTGGCATACAAGTAAACACCACATAGACCAATGAAGCAGAATAGATAGACCGTATATAATCCACATGTGCAAAGTCAACTCCAATTTGATAAGAGAGCCAGTATCATCTAGTGGGGAAATACTAGTCTCTTCCTGTGTTGGGATGAAAAGGATACCACATGCAGAAAAATGACATTGGACCCCTGTCTTATATTGCTCACAAAAATTAACTCAAAATGCATTAAAGGTTTAAGCATAAGACCTGTTGCTATAAAATTCCTAGGAGAAAACACAGGGAAGAAGTCCCCTTACATTTGTCCAGGCAATAATTCTTTGGATTAACACCAAAAGCACAAACAACAAAAGCAAAAATCAAGTGGGATTACATCAAACTAAAATGCTTCTGCACAGGAAAAGAAACACTAAACACAATGAAAAGGAAAGTTTTAGAATGTGAGAAAATATCTGCAAATCCTATATGACTGAGGTTAAACTAAAACAGTAGTTGTTCTGTTTAGTTGCTTAAGTCAATTGTATCTGACTCATTTGTAGCCTGCCAGGCACTCTGTCCATGGTGTTACTCAGGCAAAAATACTGGGGCAAGTTGCCATTGCCTTCTCCAAGGGATATTCCTGACCCAGGGATCGAACCTGGGTTTTCTGCTTTGTAGATGGATTCTTTACAACTGAGTCAATGAGTGTTGTCCAATAATTATTGTGTTTAATAATCAAGTTATATTGAAATCAAAATGTTCCATATTTAATCTAAGATAAAGATGTATGACAAAATAATCCTTCAGAATATATGAAATAATGAATGTGTTAAAAGCAGAATGTAAAAAAACTTCTGCTAAAATACATTGTGGTTAAATATTTATGAATCTATAAACATATGTAACGGATTCAAAGAAATTGCTCATCCTAAAACACAAACATGTTTTTCTAAGCTTTTACTGCAATTTCCATATTGGCACCCAGGAAACTTTCCTAAATTAATCTTCATTTATGGTTTGATTATGCCAATTTCCTTTTACACATTTGTTAATACCACCTTTCTCTGTATATAATTATGTCATTTTAAATAGTGAATTTTGTAAATATAAAAGATGGAAAAGCATAGTTCTTAAAATATCCTCACAATCTTCATTTAGACCCATCAGATGTAAATGGGTCCACAAACATCAATAAGTTCATATTTACAGGTCTATGTCTGTGCCTGTTGCATGAGTGCTATCAATGGGGACCTGGATGATCTAGGCAGTGCTAGTGGTAAAGTACTCGCTTGCCAATGAAAGAGACCTAACAGACACTGGTTCAGTCTCTGGGTTGGGGAGATCCCCTGGAGAAGGGCATGGGAACCCACTCCAGTATTCTTGCCTGGAGAATCCCATGGGCAGAGAAGCCTGGCAAACTACCACTCATTGGGTTGCAAAGAGTCAGACATGACTGAAGTGACTTAGCATGCATGCATGGACTTCTACTAACCTCCTTATATGTTAACATTTTTGCTTTGTATTTCTTTAATAACCTAACACATCCACAGTTGTTAAAAATACAGTTTAAGAACATGACATTTTGAAAAGTCCACTTTAGAGAAAAAGATAAAAGTTTGAATAAAAATTTGTATATATGGCTATCTTTCTTTCCTGAGAATCTGCTTTTTATTAGATAACTTTTCCAAGGAATAATTAAAAATAGCTTGATATTAGAATGCAGTTTGAAGAAAATTGATAAAGTATAAAAAATAGTCCATTTGATATACAAAAGATAACATTTTAATTAGCCCTTGTATTTATAGTTATTCCATTAATATTCATCAGGTACAAACTTCATAAATATTAAATTAGTACATTGTAGTCTCCTTTTAAAAAACATGTATTTGTTTAACCTCTGGGTTGGTAGGCTTAAGAGAAAGTATATACTGACTACAACAAAGTATCTGATATTCCATAGTGAGATGAAATTTGTTATCTCCATCAAAATCTTTCACCTTATTAATACATCAACAAGTAGAAAATTGGAATGTGATAGAGGACATTAATTTGTTTATTTTTCATAATATGTTTCCAGCCAGGGAAAGATACTCTCCTATCTTGATGGGTTGAAGAAGTATGACTGACACAAGATCAAACAGGTTGAAATCACAGCCCAAGCTACAGTCAAATCTGGAGAAACTATGTCTGTATTAGACCAGTTGCAACTTAGCAGCTTACTTTGCTGACAAAGGTCCATCTAGTCAAAGCTATGGTTATTTTCAGTAGTCATGTAGGGATGTGAGAATTGGAGTATTAAGAAAACTGAGCTCCAAAAAATTGATGCTTTTGAACTGTGGTGTTGGAGAAGAATCTCGAGAGTTCCTTGGACAGCAAGAAGATTCAAACCAGTCAGCCTAAAGGAAAACATTCCCAAATATTCATTGGAAGGACTGATGCTGAAGCTGAAACTCTGATATTCTGGCCACCAAATGTGACGAACTGACTCATTGGAAAAGACTCTGATGCTGGGAAAGATTGAAGGCAGGAATAGAAGGGATGACAGAGGGTAAGATGGTTGGATGGCATCACCGACTCAATACATATGCGTTTGAGTAAGCTCCAGGTGTTGGTGATGGACAGGGAAGCCTAGTGTGCTGTAGTCCAAAGCTTTGCAGAATCAGACATGAGCGAGTGACTGAACTGAACTGAAGCTTAGCCTTGCATCTTGGTAACTACAATTTTAGGAAACCATCTGGAACCACCAATTTGCAGCAAAATTCTGCAAAGATGTATAGTAAACAAAAACATTGTCTCACCCTTATAAAGTTACTAAGCCACATATCTCCACCTAGAGCCAAACAAATGATCATTTTACAGAAAAGAAGGTGACAGAGGGTATGAACTCAGAGGGAAAGAACATGCTTGCTTTTAGCTCAGTTCAGTTCAGTCACTGAGTCGTGTCCAAATCTTTGCGACACCATGATTGCTGCATGCCAAGCCTCCCTGTTCATCACCAACTCCCAGAGCTTACTCAAACTCATGCTCATTGAGTTGGTGATGCTATCCAACCATCTCATCCTCTGTCATCCTCTTCTCCTCCTGCCTTCAATCTTTCCCAGCATCAGGGACTTTTCCAATGACTCAGTTCTTTCCATCAGGTGGCCAAAGTATTGGAACTTCAGCTTCAGCATCAGTTTTGCCATGAATATTCAGGACATATTTCTCTTAGAATTGACTGGCTGGATCTCCTTGCAGTCCAAGGGACTTTCAAGAGTCTTCTCCAACACCACAGTTCAAAACATCAGTTCTTCAGTGCTCACCTTTCTTTAAGTCCAAATCTCACATCCATACATGACTATTGGAAAAACCATAGCTTTGACTAGACAGACCTTTGTTGGCAAAGTAATGTCTCTGCTTTTTTAATATGCTATCGAGGTTGGTCATAGTTTTTCTTCCAAGGAGCAAGCATCTTTTAATTTCATGGCTGAAGTCACCATCTACATTGATTTTGGAGCCCAAGAAAATAAAATCTCTTACTGTTTCCATTGTTTCTTCATCTATTTGTCATGAAGTGAGGGACCAGATTCCAGGATCTTAGTTTCCTGAATGTTGAGGTTTTTTTATTATTATTATTATTATCATCATTTTTTTATGTTAGAATATTGTATTGGTTTTGCCATATATCAACATGAATCCGTCACGGGTATACATGTGTTCCCAATTCTGAACTCCCTTCCCACCTCCCTCCCCATACGATCCCTCTGGGTCATCCCAGTGTACCAGCCCCAAGTATCCTGTATGTTGAGTTTTAAGCCAACTTTTTCACTCTCCTCTTTCACTTTCATCAAGAAGCTCTTTAGCTCCTCTTCATTTTCTGCTATAAGGGTGGTGTCATCTGCATATCTAAGCTTATTGATATTTCTCCTGGAAATCTTGATTCCAGCTTGTGTTTCATCCATGTACTGTTGAAGCCTGGCCTGGAGGATTTTGAGCATTACGTTGCTAGCATGTGAGATGAGTGCAATTGTGTGGTAGTGTGAAAAATCTTTGGCATTGCCTTTCTTTGGGATTGGAATGAAAACTGACCTTTTCCAGTCCTGTGGCCACTGCTGAGTTTTCCAAATTTGCTGAGATATTGAGTGCTTTCCCAGCATCATCTTTCAGGATTTGAAATAGCTCAAATGGAATTCCATCACCTCCACTAGCTTTGCTTGCAGTGATTTTTCCTATGGCCCACTTGACTTCACATTTTAGGATGTCTGGCTCTAGGTGAGTGATCACACCATCGTGGTTATCTGGGTCAAGAAGAACTTTTTTTGTATTGCTATTTTGTATATTCTTGTCCCCTCTTCTTAATATCTTCTGCTTCTCTTAGGTCAATACCATTTCTGTCCGTTATTGTGCCCATCTTTGCATGAAATGTTCCCTTCGTGTCTATAATTTTCCTGAAGAGATTCTAGTCTTTTCCATTCTATTGTTTTCCTCTATTTCTTTGCATTGATCACTGAGGAAGGCTTTCTTATCTCTCCTTGCTTTTCTTTGAAATTCTGCATTCAACTGCATATATCTTTTTTTAATTAATTTTTATTTTTCTGTTGTTTTGCTTTACAATACTGTATTCATTTTGCTTTACATTGACATGAATCAGCCACGAGTGTACATGAACTCCCAATCCCGACCCCCACCTCCCCCCTCCCACCCCACACCTTCTCTCTGGATTATCCCCATGCATCAGTCCCAAGCATCCTGCATCGAACTTAGACTGGCGATTCGTTTCACTTATGATATCATACATGTTACACTACCACTCTGCCAACTCATCCCACCCTCTCCCTCTCCCACAGAGTCCAAAAGGCCGTTCTATACATCTGTGTCTCTTTTGCTGTCTTGCGTACAGGTTTATCATTACCATCATTCTAAATTCCATATATATGTGTAAGTATACTGTATTGGTGTTTTTCTTTCTGGCTTACTTCACTCTGTATAATCGGCTCCAGCGTCATCCACCTCATTAGAACTGATTCAAATGTATTCTTTTTAATAGCTGAGTAATACTCCATTGTGTATATGTACCACAGCTTTCTTATCCATTCATCTGCTGATGGACATCTAGGTTGCAATGACTTCAATAAAGAATATTTTTGAAAGTAAGGGTCTGCCAACATTTTTCTCCATAATTCTCTACCCAGAAAAGCTTACTTGTATTAACCACCTCAACAGTCTCTCTTGCCTTCTGGTGAATTCAGCAAATAGAGAACATCACCAAAACATTGGAGGAGTGGAGA
This sequence comes from Aepyceros melampus, assembly GCA_006408695.1. Classification (NCBI taxonomy): domain Eukaryota; kingdom Metazoa; phylum Chordata; class Mammalia; order Artiodactyla; family Bovidae; genus Aepyceros; species Aepyceros melampus. The sequence continues at coordinate 293,198 of SJXQ01007248.1, forward strand.
AGAATAAAATGATGGTGTGTTTTCCACTGGTTTATTTTCTACAGCTTTGCCGTGGGATGATTGATTTCTTGGCCTAAGGTCATAGCTTCTTTCAAAGAAGCTCACTCCACAGCTGGGGTTCCCTTGTGGGAAAGATTGAGGGCAGGAGAAGGGGACGACAGAGGATGAGATGGTTGGATAGCATCACTAACTCAATGGACATGGGTTTGAGTGGACTCCAGGAGTTGGTGAGGACAGGGAGGCCTGGCGTGCTGCAGTTCATGCAGTTGCAAAGACTGAGCGACTGAACTGAACTGTGGCTCAGCTGGTAAAGAATCCGCCTGCAACTCAGGAGACCTGGGTTGGATCCCTGGATTGGGAAGATCCCCTGGAGAAAGAAAAGGCTACCCACTCCAGTATTCTGCCTGGAGAATTCCATGGACTGTATAGGCCATGGGGTTGCAAAGAGCCAGACACAACTGAGCAACTTTCATTTTTACTCCACAATACTCCTGTTTCCACTTTTTGGTCACCAGTACCCCTGTTTGTCATTTTGGGCATAAGGATAGTGACAGCACTACTATTACTAGCCTTGGAGTGCCATTGTTTTGGATTTCCTTGCATTGTATACACTTCTTTATAACTAGTCTCTTATGGTTGTGTTATCCTTGAATTAGCCTAATTTGTGTGGGACTTCATTTCCTGGTGGGAACTTGACAGGAAATGAATACTTGATCAGCTCACAGTACTTTGTCCAGCTGATATCCTCTTTGTAAGCCTGAAGCACTAAAGGTTCTGGATTTAGTATAAACAAAGTGGGTAGAGAGTTTATCTTCGTTTTAGCTCCTTACAAATGAAGGAGTTAATAGTAACCTTTTATGCATAGAGTTTTATTGAAGATGTATTTGCTATCAAGTGGCAAAATAACTGCTTGAGAGAAAAAGAAAATTACTGGTAAATCAGCTAATCTGAAGATGTATCTTTGATCTGGTTAATATCTGAGATCTAGAGTACTCTTGGTCTTAGTAGTTTTCACTCTGAAATATCAATATTTATCATCATCCAGATTGAAAGATACCAGCACAAACCTCCATCTGACTGGATTTATGAGGTCATTGGTTTATTACCTGTTGGGTAAGCAGCTTCCACCCTGGGCTCATAGGACAGATGATTACTACTTGAGGACCAAATTTGCAGTTCCCAGATCTCACAATATCCAACCTCCAGGGTCTGATTTCACACTTTTCTAACTTCAAGACCAGTTTGATTTTCAAGGTAGGATTAAATATACACAATCAAATAAGACCCATTCCTTTGGTCTGAAGTGTGGAGCATATAAGAGATAATTACACACAAACATAAGCGGATCTGAAGATGTATCTTTGATCTGGTTAATATCTGAGATCTAGAGTACTCTTGGTCTTAGTAGTTTTCACTCTGAAATATCAATATTTATCATCATCCAGATTGAAAGATACCAGCACAAACCTCCATCTGACTGGATTTATGAGGTCATTGGTTTATTACCTGTTGGGTAAGCAGCTTCCACCCTGGGCTCATAGGACAGATGATTACTACTTGAGGACCAAATTTGCAGTTCCCAGATCTCACAATATCCAACCTCCAGGGTCTGATTTCACACTTTTCTAACTTCAAGACCAGTTTGATTTTCAAGGTAGGATTAAATATACACAATCAAATAAGACCCATTCCTTTGGTCTGAAGTGTGGAGCATATAAGAGATAATTACACACAAACATAAGCGGAGAAGGCAATGGCACCCCACTCCAGTACTCTTGCCTGGAAAATCCAATGGACAGAGGAGCCTAATAGGCTGCAGTCCATGGGGTCACTAAGAGTCAGACAGGACTGAGTGACTTCACTTTCACTTTTCACTTTCATGCATTGGAGAAGGAAATGGCAACCCACTCCAGTGTTCTTGCCTGGAGAATCCCAGGGACGGGGGAGCCTGGTGGGCTGCCATCTATGGGGTTGCACAGAGTCGGACATGACTGAAGCAACTTAGCAGCAGCAGCATCATACTTACAACGCAATTTGACAATGGCAAAAATAGATGGTCTGTATAAATACATTTGTTAGGTATCTGATGGTAATAACATATGCTTTTCTATATTATCTTGATAGTTACATTTCATTACATTTTATTAAGATAATTTCACTAAAGAAAGAATGGTCTTATCCCTAAAAAAACATTTTTACAGGGAATATTGTCATTACTTGAATAGTCTTCAGGAACAGTGGATTTCAGATTATTTTGATCTTACATCCTTATCAGTAAAAACAAAATTGTATATATCCTCATTAAGTAATATTTATACATAGTTTATATCCATACATTGCTGATAAGTTCCTTTATAATATCAGTACAACAAACTATATTTTAATATAAAATAAATAGAAATAAATTTCTACTACTACTCTTTTTATATTCCACTAAATTATTATTGTACCCACTCCACTCCCACTCTGAAGACTACTGTTCAAAAGTAAATGCATTAAAAAAAAAGATTGTTCCCATATAATAGGTTTATGATATTGACCTTACAGTATGGTAAACTTTAGGTACTGCACAATTTCTGTCTGGCACAGGGGGTACAATTTTCCCTCCTTTTCCAGTAATCTACTTGACTTTCTGTCTGATAGACTCAGTAGAAAATCACAAGGAAATGAAAACTCAGAAGCCAATTTCAAGATGCATGTACATTTATAATTCTTGATGAAAGTTTTTCATTTCTCTCCAAAATCCAGAATGAGTGGGAAGGATTTTTGATAAGAGGGTAACAGAGCCAAGTCAGAACTTTCTGTCAGATTCTTCAGTGCCCTGGCATGAAGTTGTCTTGGCCAAGACTAAATCCTCTGGCCAATTTACTAGAGAGGGAAGAAGTGGTAAGCCCTTTTTATGGAGTATAATTATAAGCAAAGCAAAGCATAAGGACCTATTGATGTCTGTGTTTAATAAGTAGAATCTGAGCTGGTTGTCTTGGTTGTTTTATGGAGTTTAACTGACACTGACTGATTTTGTTTAACACTACCTGGTTATAGATGGTGTCTTAAAGAAGCTTCAGAATAGTCCCACAGTCTCAGAAGCATGGCTCTAATATAGTCTGCCAGCATACCTAGACTAAGTCCAATTGTTTTCCACCTTTTCCTATTTCTTTTCCTGCTTTATGGCTGCATGTCTGGAAAGGGAGATCTGGGAGGAAATCTCAGCTTCCTGACTATCTGTTATATCTTAATCAGAATCAAACCACAACAATGCCCCATCAGTTCCAAAAGAATTTCTTCTAGGTCTCTTGACTTTCTGAGCTAATCCTTTCCTCCAAATATGGTAAAATATCAGTAATTTTCAAGATAGAGCCATCTCCAAGTCGACCACAATTGAATAAGTTAAGGCTTCTGTAGTCTTTATCTCTGGGTTCCTTGGACCTTGAAGAACATTCTAGGATCAAAGCTCAGTGAGATTAAATGCAAAGAAGAGACTACATTGAAAAAGCCAATAGCTGTGCATAGTGGAAGTAAATATTACAAGAAAAAAAGAGATAGGGGTTGAGTCTGGATGGTTGGGATCAACTTGTGTAGAGTTAAGGCAATTGAACATATCAGTTAGTGAGGAACTAGTAAGTTTGCTGAGAAGAGGGGAAAAAAAATCAATCCTCATTACCTTTTTGTGAAAAAATCATTTTGGTGATGATTAAGAACAAGAATTTGAAAAATTTCAAAATTGTGGAAGCAGCTACTCAATTGAAACTATTTTATCACAACAGTGAGAAACTGATCACAAAGCAAGTGACACGGGCGTATTTAATGGATAACACCACCTACGAAACACAGCATATCCAGGCAACAGGCTGTAGTTAAAGCAACAAAAATTTCATTATAAAGAACTAACTCAGAATTTTCTGTCTCTGAGTAATGTTGAATGAAGTGTATCCGGAAGGCATGATGGGGTATAAAACAAACCACTATTATGAGGAGGAAGAAGAAGCTCTTGATTTGAGCTCTGTACTCTTGGTGGGTCCACACGTCTGGCCAAAGAGCCGTTGCCAGTTGAACAATGACCCACATCTGTATCAGAAAGAGGGTCGCAACTGTTGTCATCATAATGACAATCATAGAGTAGTTCAAGATAATAAATTCCTCACGCTTGAGGTCTTTGTAGAACTCAAAACACTGTTGTTCTGAGTAACGTGGATTGGTGCCATATTGTAAAAAAAATATTGGCAAAAAAATGACACTGCCCACCATCCAAATAATAATGCTTAAAACCACCACATGGTACTTTTGGAACTGAGTTTGGAGTTTCTTAAAATACGTGAGCAATCGGCTTATGATGATGGCCACACAGAAAACAAAGGTGAAATACATATGACCATATATTATGCTGCTAACCAATCGGCAGGGAAGGATCCAAACTCCCAGACAGCTAAGACATAATAGCTGAGGCGGAAGGGAGGGCTGAACAGGAGGATGGAGTGAAGCACGATGCTGCTGAGAACAATCGTGGCGACAACTGATCGGCTGTTCCTTTTGAGCATCATGTAGGACATGGCAATGGCCCCTGCAGCGCCTCCCAGCAAAACCACACTGTACAGTGATAGGAGAGTCATCCTGCAGTGCCTGTCACAGCGACTCAGCTCTGTGTTTGAAGCATTTGACAGGGTGGTCACGTTGGTCAGCTCCATCTTTCACCACAAAATGCTTGGGAGGCCATAAATCCTTAGATTAAAAGTTTTACAAAATTAGAGTGGATATATTAAAATGGCACAGCAACTGCCCATGAACTGAGTACCAATAAATATTGTCAGAGACTCATCTCCATTGCTCAAAAATACTGAAAAGACAGAGAGTGAAACAAAATGACAAAAGTAAGACTGAATATAAAACTTGTCATTGGGCAGTCAGGCATTCTGTTCACGGATGTGTCTAAATTCACATACCAACACAGGGCTGGGGATAAGACATACTATTCTCTGGCATAAAATTTAAGGAAGGGCTAGAGACTCAGTCATCAAAATAAGTAACAGTCTAATGCAATATTTTTTAGATTCAAAACTAATGCAAAAAAAAATCGTGATGAACAAAATAAAGTTCAAATGATGGTAGGGTCCATATGTGCCCAGCAAACATCCATATCAGATCTATAATATAAAGGTCATCCTTCCTATTGTCAGGAAATCCAGTTTGAGATACTGTAGAGAGCATGTAAGTCACATGAAATTGTTGTAAGAAGATCTATCGGACACTTGAAAATATTTTCTGTGAACAGCTTTGAGGAAGAAGTGGCCTATAAGATACATATTACCTTCACTCTTTTCTTCTTCCAAACTCTGAAACTTTCCTGGATTGGTGTGCTACATCTGGTAAAAAGTTGGGGTTTGAGGGTAAGTTCTGTTTAGCTTTCATTTAAGTTTTTCAGGTACTGCTGCATAAGAGGCAGTGATTGTATAACAGAAAGACAAGAATGCTTGGCAATGTGCTTTGCTATACCTAAGTGCCACTCGGTCATTTGTTCACTGTTAGAGTGTGCACAAGTCATCTGGCCTCACAGAACTCTAGCTATGAAATACAGAAGATCATACTGCCTACAATAGCTCAGTTGGTAAAGAATCCACCTGCAGTGCAGGAGACCCCAGGTCGATTTCTGGGTTGGGAAGATCCGCTGGAGAAGGGATAGGCTACCCACTCCAGTATTCCTGGGCTTCCCTTGTGGCTCAGCTGGTAAAGAATTCGTCTGCAATGCAGGACACCTGGGTTCTATATGTAGGTTGAAAAGATCCCTTGGAGAAGGGAAAGGCTACAGAGAACTCCGTGGACTGTATACTTCATGGGGTTGCAAAGAGTAGGACATGACTAAGCAACTTTCACTTCACATACTGCCTACATCACTGTAAAATTAAATGAGCCCGTGTGTTTGAGACAACTTTATATATATATATATATATATAAAATAAAAAGAGCTACACAAAGTAAATGATTCTTAAGGTGAAACAGCAAAGACAAAAAAGACATTATTTTTTTTTCTCTTTATATAGGGGCAGATACACCGTTATGTTACATAAAACTGTTTTTGCATTATTAAGTATATAATAATAAACGTTTGACAATTTAAAAAAGAACTTTTTCAGATCTTTGATTAGCTCGTATGAGACCCAGGCTTAAACAGGTCAAACTTTCCCATCTGGAATGGTCTGTGTCTATTTTCCTCATGTACCTGCTCTCCATGTGGCCAGAAGAAGTTTGAGCATATGTTTCTGAGGGAGAAGTTATTCCACAGTGAATACCTTAATATCTCAGAATTTTTCTTCTGCTACCATGGAATCTTCTTAGAATAACTAAATGTTTGTTTATGAAAAAATTTACATTGGCCCTGTCAGGTTGACTTCCCTCAAATAAGATTTTATTGTAACTTAGAAATATAATTATATTTTGCATAACAATCTAAACTTATGTGCTGAAATATACATTCTAGCCAAGTACATATACATAAAATACATAATGCTTATATACTTTTTGTGTGAAACAAAATAGTTTTATGTGACTTATGAAAAACAAATACAAAACTACTAAAATTCTAAAGTGTCGGTAGTCCTGCAGTCTAAGGAGACAAGATGTAAGTTTGAAATGACTTTAAAGCAAGGAAAACTTAAATAATCTATCAAGTCCAACCAGTTTAAGTGGTTTTTGTATGCTTAACACTGAAGTTGCCTCTTCAGTTGCAAATATGGAAATGAGATCTAGTTTGTAAGAATGTTATGAGAAATAAGAAAGATTCCATGTCTAAAGAGCTAACAAATTCCCTGACATGGACTTGGTCTTAAAAGTCTCAATGCTACTTTTCCTTCTACAGTGTATACAGAGATACATCATAAACATAAAATTCCACCCTTTTGAAGTTATCTCTCAGAATCACCCTATAAATATTCAAATGCATTGGGATAAATTTTTAGCAAAGAGAAGAGTTGGATCATCCCCTTTCCTTTCTCTCAGGACCTTACCCTTAGGACCGCCAACCCCAGGAAATTTCTAAGTATTTCTTTGCTTGTAAAAACCAAGCACTGAGATTTCTAGCTCTGTTTCACATGCAGAAACCATTAAATGACCACCCAAACTACTTACTTGTTCTTTTCCTCTTGTGATTTTCTGCTGGTGGAAGACTCAAGACAACCTGGTCATTTGTTGGTGATCTACATCAGAGCAGGTGATAAGAATCGTTTCCTAGAATCAAGTCTTCACTAACAATAGTCAAGGGAAGTCAGGGGATGAACTGGTGAAAGCTCAAGCTTTAGACTGAGAACTTCCGAAGTTACACAGTCAAGATGGAGGGTCCAGATAAAGCATCTGGGCCACCAACAGATGTTTATCTCTAAAGCTAGTGGTGAGACAGACTCAAATCATTCTTCTTAACTTAGGACTTTCATTTTCACTATCCATTATGTCTTTGCAGTAATTTTTCTTATTAGCATGAAATTTAGAGCTTTTTTCAACCCCAGTGCTGTTCCTTATTGCACTTATTATATTTAACATGTTTCATATTCAGTATAAGAATGATGGAGAGGAGTCTTCCTATGAGACTTTCATATTCTCAGCAGTAAGCTCAAAATATTTATCTCTCTGGTGTTCAATTTCCAAAGACTCCCTTCCCTCAATAACTGCCATTTGGAGATATGACTCCTTTGGAGCTTTACCATCTGATGATGTAACTTTCACAAGAGGGCTCGTTTTGTTTTGCTCAAAAGTCTTAAATATTCTTCCATCAGTCTTCCTACTTCCTGTTCTAACTGCATAGTCATCTTTAGCTGTCTTCAGGTCTCAAAGCATAATTTAAAGGAAATTGGGTTTAGTACCCCTAAAGATGAAAGAAAACAACATGCATTCAATACTCACAGGCAAATGCAGCCCCAAATCATATTACTGTTCAGCTGCAGGCATTTAAAAGGCCCAAAACTCTATAACCTGTAACGCAAACTCATTATGACCTACATTTCCGTAACAATTGATAAAATTTTCATTTACTTTGGAAAGAGTGAATATCATCACCACCCACACCGTCTGCTAGGTGATCACCCAACAGTGTTTGTAGCCACAGAGATATAAAACAACAGATTCTAAGCATAATAGAGTCGTGTGCTTCATTATTTCAAGAAAAACAATAAAAGATGAGATTTCCAACTCCTACAGTCAAAAGCAGATCTGTACCAATTCAACTCAGTTAGAAAGATTTCTCATGGAGCCAATTTTTCCACCCGTTTTAAACATCTCTTCTTAAATCACATTATTTTGAAAATAGAAAATCTGGATTGTGAGCCTGGACTTTCACATTTTATCTGGCAAGTCTCATTTTTCAGATAAAATGTGTTTCTTGGAATCTTCAAGATAAAGTATGTTCCCATAGAAACTATGCTATATTTAGGGTTTGCTTCTCTGACGAAGGACTAACTAGGAAATGTCAGTTGTGACCAACAGTGGAGCCTAAAAATAAAAGTCAGCTTAATTCAAAACTATGGCCAGCACACAGATTAATTGTTCACACTGACAACATAAGGAATTCAAAGTATTAAAAAGTGTATATATTGTAGTTAAAACACAGAAGACTGCATGTATTTTGTATATTTTTCTCACTATACTCAGAATTCAGCTCTTTTCATTCAGGTGTGCCAAGATTTTTAAGAAAAATAACAAAACCTTAGTATGAGAGCTTAGAAATTCCCCAGTTCAGAACAATACAATCCTCTTCTTTTTTTAGGTTTATAATTTAATCATAAGTATGATTTATTGCAGTATAGTTGTTTACAGTTTTGTGTTAGATTCACATGTATAGCCCAGTGATTCAGTTGTACATATACATATATCTATTCTTTTTCAGATTCTTTTCCCAAATAGGTTAATACAGAATATTGAGTAGAGTTCCCTGTGCTATATAGTAGGTCCTTGCTGATTACCTATTTTGTATATACCTGTCGTTGTGTGTATATGTTAATCCTAAACTCCTAATTTATCCCTCACCACTCACATTTCCCCTTTGGTAAACTTAAGATTGCTTTCTGTTTTTGTTTTTTAAATAAGTTCGTTTGTGTTATCTTTTTTTAGATTCCACATATATTGATATCATATGGTATTTCTCTCTCTCTGTCTGACTTCCTTCACTTAGTATGATAGTCTCTAGGTCCCTCCATGTTGCTGCGAATGGCATTATTTCATTCTTTTTTATGTCTGAGTAAAGTCAACTTACAGTGCTGTGTTAGTTTCAGGTCCATCTGTGAGTCTGCCCAGAGTGCTTTTCTCACTTCCCCACGTCCTGCTGCCTCTGGTCATTCAGTCCTCAGCGCTGGTGTTAACCGCCTCTGAGAAGCCCTCTCTGACTGCCACAGTGTTCGGCAACTGCTCAGGGAACACACCACACCGTCCCAGTTGAAGTTTTTACATACGATTTTCCACAAAGTGTTTTAATTGCTTAATTGTTCATTGTGGGTCTATTGCCTGCCTTCTGGTCTACTGAGATAAGCTGCCTGGACATACCTAAGGATATGCTGTGTCCTTAACTTTTGGACTCTAAATCAAACAGGGCACCCTGCCTGGCATTTCAAAGCCTCAGTCAGTGGCTTAGGCATGTAAGCAAGGTTTGAGAATTAGCAGCTGCTGATTGACTTACCGCTTTCCTGAGCTGGATTTCACTGACCCTAACTGTACCGTCATTGTCACTGCCCAGTGCCCAGACCAGTGTGCAGCACATACTTGTTGAATGAGTGCAGTTTGTTGAATAAATGCATAAATGTATATGATTTTCTAAAAATGACTGTGAAATGATCCTTCTTTTGCAGATAATGACTTAATCATTTTAACTTCATTCTTACAGGTTTTCAAAGATGAGTATAAGAGTTAGAACTGACCTAAAAGAGGCTCTAACAAATCCAAATACTTCATTTTACAGAAGGAACGAGGCAGCCCAGTAGAGGCCACACAGGCACCCTGCCTCTGAGACTCCCAGCCCACCCTCGTTTATGACCTGCCCTGTCACCCGAAGTGACCATCTCCCAAGCCACTATATCTGGAAGCTTCACCATGTTCCAAAGAGTCTTGTCTCTTTTTTAGGAAATTGAGTCTCTTTAACCCTTGGGAGATCCCAGAGCATGGCGACATTCAACAGAAAACAAGGAAACATTTGTTCAATATAAATTTTTCTCCAATCTTTTTAGCTTCAGATCTTTAAACACTTTGCGTGAGTCTTCTCATAAGCCTTGGGGAGTGACCTGATTTCACAGTCAAGCTGGTTACCTGTTTGGAGAATGTGGTTTAATTTTTTTTTCTCTTCTATATTCTACTCCTTTATGAAAGGAAAATAATACTTCCTCAGAACAAAGGAAAGGAAACAGTGGTTTTACCAACACATGATACCCTCTCAAGAGAAGGATGAGATGTAGCTCAGGTCAATAGATTAAACTCAGTTGCTTTCTGAAATAAAAGACTTATCTTAGTATTTTGACATCCAGTGGGACTTCAATCAAGCTATGATTAATGAAGTATTTAATTAATGTTTGAGAAGGACCTTGTAAAAATTCACAGAAGGAAACTTCTTCAGGTATAATAATAGCCACAGATGTACTGGGATATAAACAGGTGTCTATCACTATAGTGCTTCGAAATTAAACTTTCTAAGCGATGTTTCTCAAATGTTATTGTGCTTATGAATGACCTGGTGATCTTGTTAAGATGCAAATTCCATTTCAGTGGATCTGGGGTGGGGCCTGAGATTCTGCATTTCTAACTGCTACCTAGGTGATGCACGACCTGCTGGTCCCACAGACCATGCACCATACACCATCCTTTATGCTGTGAGACTCTACACTATACTGTCCAATATGGTGGCCATTCTCCACATTGTGGCCCTTTCAATTAAGTTAAAACAATTCACTTCCTCAGTCATAAGTTGAATGCTCAGTTACAGAAAGTTCTGTTGAATAGACTTATTAAGGAAAACACAATGCATTAAATAGTTCCTATTCCTTGCGATCTCACCTCCTTTCTTTTCTAATTGTAGGTTGCCAGCTTTTATGTGGAGAATAACAAGCGTTGGTTGGATAAGCAGGTGTGCTTGAAGCTGGGGGACGTGGGGCAGAGGAGAACCAGGAAGAAGAGTTGTTGAGGAATCCAAAGAATAAAAGGATTTCAAGAAAGGTAAAGATCAACAGGAACAAATATTGCCACGAGAACAAATAAGCTAAGGGTTGAAAATTGCCCATTGAATGTAGAGGCATGGGAAGCAGAACAGGTGTAGTTGATGGAATATAAAACTAAACCAGGGCTGTTAATGCTGCTGCTGCTGCTGCTAAGTCGCTTCAGTCGTGTCTGACTCTGTGCGACCCCATAGACAGCAGCCCACCAGGCCCCCCTGTCCCTGGGATTCTCCAGGCAAGAACACTGGAGTGGGTTGCCCTTTCCTTCTCTAATGCATGAAAGTGAAAAGTGAAAGTGAAGTCGCTCAGTTGTGCCCGACTCTTAGCGACCCATGGACTGCAGCCCACCAGGCTCCTCCGTCCATGGGATTTTCCAGGCAAGATACTGGAGTGGGGTGCCATTGCCTTCTCCGAGGGCTGTTAGTGAGGAAAGCTTTTTGCTTATTTGCACTGGAGTTTGGACTCAGATGGGCACCATATCACTCTGGGCAAGGGACAGAGGCTTTGAATCTCTTCATTTTTAAATAGGCAGCATATTGACTGTACGCACTTGACTCACAGCCTCTGTGAGGGCAAAGTGGAGATTTAAACCCAGGGCCTCAGGCATCATCTCTAGAGCCCTTTCTACTGCTGCCTCTAAGGGGCTGGCAGGAAGGCAGGACCCCTGGTCCTCAGTCTTACTCTCCACTCACTCACCTTTCCCCCCTTTCATCTCTTGGAGCAGGAGTCTCTTGGGCTCCTGGGAAGGGAGGGTTTCTTGGGCCCATGGGTTGGAGTGGGTCATATTGTACTGTCTTCATGACCATGTAGCTCGTGTTGAAAATTAAAGGTTTGGGGTTTTCTTGGGACTTCCCTGGCAGTTCAGTGGTTAGGACTCTGGGTTTTCATTGTCAAGGGCCCAGGCCAGTCCCTGGTCAGGGAACTAAGATCTCACAAGCTTTGTGGCATGGTCAAAATATAGTTTGGGGCTTTTCTAAATAAATACATACATAGGTACATACATAAGTAAATAAAACAAGCAACATAGAATTTTTTCCCTGCCCTAAGAGGTTTTTTTGTTTTTGTTTTTTTAAGGAACAAAATGCAAAGCTGACAGATACATCAAAAGCAATTTGATTCTGTAATATAGCTGTGCAGTGCTGACCTAGCTCTCATGTGCCAATCATTCTCTAAGTTTATGGCTCAGGTTTTACTTTTAAGGAATTTTTTTTAAAAATCTGAGTTTCTAATAATTAGTGGACTTCAGACAGTTGGACATTGGCTCACTGAGAACTTACAGATGTGATAATTACTAATTTTGGCTTAATAGTGGGCACTGGGGAGAAAGATTGAGCCAGAAAATATGGGACCAAGGAAATGGACTCTACTCAATGGACTGGCCCCTAGGGCAGATGGGCAGTCCAATACCTGTCCTGTGGAAGTGACAGACCTTGGCAGGCTCAACCTGGTGTGAAGGGCAAGAAGCAAGAGGAAATCCTGGGGGTGCAACCCAAATCTGGGTAGGTAGAGGCAATGAGACTGGTACTGTGCTGCCGGGGACCAGCCCCGGTGGATCCAGGGTGATTCGAAGGTGGAGATGGAGTCGGCGAGAAAACACTTTTAGGAATATAAGATTAGATTAGGAAATAATAGTATAGTAGGAAAATTTAGATGGAGAAAAGAAGGCTGAATAACTTGATTTATGTGGAATACCAATCACCACCTACGTAGGTCACAGGCGTCTTTCTGTTCTCCCGAAGGAGAGGAGGCACTGAGGCCTCCCCGGTCCAATCTTAGAAGCCCAGGCATAATTAGTAGGCTTGGTGAGTACCCACTCCCCAGATGGAGATTCAGCCAGAAGGAGAAAGAAAGAACGACACGGGGGGAATCAGCCTTTCCAGAAACTGATCCCATTTTCTTTATTTTCAGGTTTGCTTATATACCTTTTGTTACACATAGGGATGAATACAAAGTCACGTGGGGGTCAGCAGTCCTGACCTTTATCAAAATCAGGTGCTTTACATAAAAAAAGGTCTTAGGGGTTTTACATCATCTTCTGGCCATGAGGCCTGCTGACACTTCATGACCCTCTCTTTCTGATAACCAAAAAACTCATTTTTTCCAAGGGTATTTTTTCTTAAACCAGGCACCACCCTCCAGATAAAGGTACATTCCTATAGAGTAAAGGTATAATGAGTTACAATCAAGAAAGGAATTTATTTAACCCAAGGTTGTTAACATGATTAATCTTAAAGGTTAATACTTATTTCTCTTATATGCTAGTTATATTCATTATAAGGGCAGGGAATTAGAAGCAATTATTGGCACAACAAATGAAAACCCCTTCACCAATACAATTCCTAATCAATCCACTATACTAATAAATTCTAACTTCCCAAAAGAATCTGCCTTTAGTAAATCTAAAACATCTCGTGCCTCTCGCTGTTGAAGGCTGTAAATAATCACATTTGGCCGGACGAACCTATACAGGCAGGCTAGATAACCTTCAAAGGAGTTCGTAAGCTGAAACACTCTTGTCACGCCCAGGAATTTTATCAACTGGAGCTGCAAGTTAACTCCTTCTCCGAGAGAAATGGTTATGGGGGAGAGCCCCCCGTAAAGTCAGAGTTGTAGGTGAGAGCATAAAACAGACTCTTGGTTTTGGGGGTAGATGCTCGGGAACAGGGGGTTTCCTGAGGCTTGATCACGCCTTTGCGTATGCCAAGCCTCCTTCCTCATGACCTTTGCCACGGGCAGAGTTCCTCACGCTGGCCCCCGGCACTGTGCTTTCTCTTGCATGGGCTCCATGAAAGGAGAGTCAGAGGATAAGGCAGGGTTTTCAGCTTTCACTGACATCAGGGTTAACTAGACACTTATTACCACAGCACTTCTGAGAGCCTGTGGGTGGGGCCAGGCACTCATACTTTCAATAAGCTGCCAGGTCATCCTGATTTATCTTGATGCAGTCCTTCAGAGGACCACTTCTGAGAAGGGTTAAGAGTGGGTTTCATCCTTCAGGTGAAAGACTGGAGTTTATTTTGGGGCCAAAAGCCTAAAAGGAAACTGAAGTTGCAGAGGAGACACTGAGGCAGAGTCACAGCTTTATGGAGCATGGAACAGACTGCTAAGCAGAAAATGTCTAACTCAGTAGCCAGGCTCACTGTATACACACTGGCAAAACATCCTGCCCTACCTCCTGCACTGATTGTAGTCTGAGAGATATGACCCTAGAGATGGGGCTTAAAGGCAGATCAGAGTGGGAACACACCACATCTAAATATCAATAACCTCAGATGACACCACCCTTATGGCAGAAAGTGAAGAGGAACTAAAAAGCCTCTTGATGAAAGTGAAAGTGGAGAGTGAAAAAGTTGGCTTAAAGCTCAACATTCAGAAAACGAAGATCATGGCATCTGGTCCCATCACTTCATGGGAAATAGATGGGAAACAGTGTCAGACTTTATTTTGGGGGCTCCAAAATCACTGCAGATGGTGATTGCAGCCATGAAATTAAAAGATGCTTACTCCTTGGAAGGAAAGTTATGACCAACCTAGATAGCATATTGAGAAGCAGAGATGTTACTTTGCCAACAAAGATCTGTCTAGTCAAGGCTATGGTTTTTCTACTGGTCATGTATGGATGTGAGAGTTGGACTGGGAAGAAAGCTGAGTGCTGAAGAATTGATGCTTTTTTTTTAAAAAAAAAAAAACATAGTATGATTATATTTTAATACACAACCAAAATACAAAATATAACAGTAAATTGACAGCAATAAAATATGGTATTTCATTTGCACTACACTAAGACATTGATATACCAAGGAAAATGAAAGGAAAAAACAAAACAGCATAATGAAATAATTCAAGAGACTGGTAAGGACTAAGCATATATGAAGATGACAGACTTAACAGTAATATAAGAAAAGGCAATTTCTTTGTAACGTCATATTGCCAAAGAATAAAAATGTAACATTTATACAGTTTTAGAAAATATATCCATATAAACACTTGTAGATAAGATTGATGAAATTCTGTCTATATAATAGAGGAAAATCTATTTTACTTTGGACTCGAAACTATAAATTTTGGGTATCCTTAGTCTTCACAGTTTCATTGGAATTATTTCAACAAATTAGTTGGATAAATTTACAATTCATATATAAACAATGCTTACTGCATAGAAAAATCTGTGGCTAGTATATACAAATCCCCCAAAATGCCATGAGTGTTAATTGATCAATAACTCATAAGATGTGCACAAAATTTCATCAATAAGTAGATAACATAGACAGAGGTGGCAGAATCAGAGAAGGAAAAACAGCATTTAAGAAGTAAAATGTTACACATAAAATTTTCCATATCCTTTGAAATCTTGAAAATTGTGATTTTTTATGAATCAATTTTAAATTTCCCTATGATAAATGAAAAATTTAAATATATGCACTAATACTTTTGGGAGTGATGAAATGAAGCTTTGACATTACAAGGTCCTAGTGTAACAATGTCTCCATCATTCAAGCTCCTGAGATTCAGTCCAATAGCAACAATGAAAACAGTCCACATACCTGGTTACAATTCTCTCCAATATAACCCTTTAAAGAATTGATGCTTTTGAACTTTGGTGTTGAAGACTTGAGGGTCCCTTGGACTTCAAGGAGATCCAACCAGTCCATTCTAAAGGAGATCAGCCCTGGGTGTCCTTTGGAAGGATTGATGCTAAAGCTGAAACTCCAGTACTTTGGCCACCTCATGTGAAGAGTTGACTCCTTGGAAAAGACTCTGATGCTGTGAGGGATTAGGGGCAGGGGGAGAAGGGGATGGGAGAGGATGAGATGGCTGGATGGCATCACCGACTCTACGGATGTAAGTTTGAGTGAATTCCAGGAGTTGGTGATCGACAGGGAGGCCTGGCGTGCTGTGATTCATGGGGTTGCAAAGAGTTGGACACGACTGAGCAAGTGAACTGAACTGAACTGAAACTAGCCTCAGTGTGATTTAGAGCCTAGTGATTCTGCCTTCAAGTACCAATATCGATATGAGTGTCTTGAGTGAGATGAGAAAGCTCTTCTCTCAGGTTGCAAGAGTTCCAGGATGGATGGCTCCAGGGCAGGTTCTCTTGAGCCATCAGGGCTGGCAGAACTCTGGGCTGGTTTCCCGTGTGTCCCATGACTCTCCTCTCACAGATAGGAAATGGTGGCTGTTGTTGCAGTCGTCCTCACACAACCTTGCAGACAAAACACCATGGTGACTCTTTGTTTCAGGAAAGAAGACATTCTGGAAGCCCTCCAGCAGTCCTGTCTTCACACCTTGTTGGCTAGAGGGGTTATTTGTGGACTCCTCATCCTGTCTTGAAACCCCCACGGCTTACATTCTGTGGCTGGGAAGAGGGCTCCCTTTCCTGTCTCGCGCTGCTGAGAGCACTGCGGTACAGTGCCCGGGAGGGATCGGGTAGGTCTCCTCAGGAGGCAGTTAGCAGCGTCTTTATCTGTCATCTCAGGAACACGATGAAAGGATCTGAATGCTGAGAACAGGTCCACAATTTACTGCATGAACCCCTTATGGTCTGCCCACTATTAAATGAAGGCAGTAAAGTTCAGGTTAAGGAGCTAAGCTTTTGCATGTAACTGAGAGCACTGCCAACCCATCTTCCATTTATCCTGCTCTAGGACACAGCATGCATTCCCAGCACACATCCCAGTACAGTGTCCTCCAAGTCTTCTCTTAGGGCCATCTCAACCTTTGTGTTGCACTTCTTAACACAGACGTTTTCTCACGTTCTATTTCAAAACCAAAGATTCCAACTTCCAACCTCCTTTTTATTCCATATTAATCAATATCTCAGATATTGAAACACTAATATACTTCCTTCTTCAAGGGAAAGTGAAGAAACATTTCTTCACAAATGTTGTAAGAAGGTAGTCTGGGTTCTGTTTTTGAAATAATATGAAGTCATGTTTTTCTGCATGCCCATGAAAATGTGAATGCTGAATAATTTTTGAGAGTCATGCAACTTATAAACCTGTAGATTTCTTGCTTGATTCCAAAATGATTCATTAATATTATCATCTGCATGTGTTCATGCTAAATCACTTCAGTCGTGTCTGATGCTGTGTGACGCTATGGATTTTAGCCCAACAGGCTCCTCTGTCCATGGGATTCTCCAGGCAAGAATACTAGAGTGGATTGCCATGCCCTCCTCCAGGGGATCTTCCCTACCCAGGGATCAAACCCACATTTCTTACGTCTCCAGCACTGGCAGGTGGGTTCTTTACCACTAGCACCACCTGGGAAGCCCCAATTTTATCATCTAGTTTGTGCTTTAAAGCTATTTCAGGAGAATAAATGCATGTGGCAAGAATGGCATCACTGACTCAATGGACATGAAATTGAGCAAGCTCCGGGAGATGGTGAAAGACAGGGAAGCCTGGTGTGCTTGTAGTCCAAGAGGTCACAAAGACTCAGAAATGACTGAGCAACTGAACAACAAAAGAGTATTTTAGTTGATTTTTGTATTCCTTCTTTCCTTTTCCTTTCCCATATGAAAACAAAGAAATGAAACATGATCTTGATATCAAGACAATATAAACTGTTGAAGGCAGTAACCAAGAGGATGTGACCCCTGGCTGACTCTGAGCAGGACCCAGGCAATTGAAGGCTCTTCCCTCCTTCCCTCCCCTGTCCGTGGACTGTGCAGTCCACTTGCCTTCCCTGAGCTGGACAAGTAGAGTAAGTAGATCTTCCAAATGCCCCACCCCTATTCCTGTGGCGGCCCCTGCACCCTGTAGAGAGAGAAGAAAGAAAATCGCCACTGATGGCTGATATACAGTTGAATCTAAAGGAGACAATTCATCCACTTGTTCTGCAGCAGCCACTCAGTCCAACAGTGACACCATCTGGATAAAAACAGGACAGCAGCAGCCAGTGGGTGACCCTCAGAGCACTGGCTGGTGGTCACTCGTAAGCCCTGGTCATTAACCCTTTGAGCTCACAATTGGGCCCTTCTAAAGAGATTAAACCTATGGCTTGGACAATGAAAATCCAAGGGGCAGGTGATATAAATAAGCCCTTGTGGGGTCAGGATATATGGAAAGACATTTGGGTTCACCTGCAAGAGCCTCAGGCAGTCCTCATTGTCTTCCATGTCCCAGCTCATAAAGCACTGACACCTCCCTGGTAATCAGGAAGCTGATGCCTAGCTCTGGTACGAACCCAAAGAACTGATCTTTCAGTATATACAACAGATTGAGTGCAAAGAAAGAGTGACCACCACAGTGCCCTGGCAAGATACCATATTGCTAAGGACCCTGGGTTGCTCTTGAAAGACAGTGACTTGATTGAAGCAGCAATAGCATGTCCTGGATGCTCTAAACAATGCCCAAAGCAACTGCCAAAGGAATCTTGGGACATACACTGGAGATCCCACCTGGTAAGAGGTCATCAAATTGATTATATTGGGCCCTCTCCCTGTAAGTAAGGGTTCTAAATGTACCTTGGTTTGTGTGGACATCTTGTTAGGCTTAACTAAAGCTTTCACCTGTCATTGTGCAAAAAAGGGTGCTCCATTATTGGTTTAGAAAAGCTGAGTACCTTGTGTGGATATCTGAATAAAATCGACAGTGATTAGTGGTCACATTTCAAAGGTCATGATTGATCAAAAGACCATGACATTAAATGGAGGTTCTGTCTCCCCTGTAATTTGGTTGGTAAAAAGAAAGAATGTATTAAAGCAACAGATTAAGTTACTAACAGGTACAACCACTTTGGCCAGATGACCTGAAGTACTGTCCCAGGCTTATTTTACATTTGAGTGATCAAACACTAGGACTTATTATCCTGTATGCCAGAGTGGGGATTTCTGCTGAGACATCCAACACCATAAAGGTATAGAAGTCACCAGAAACAGCCTTTGCCCTGAGTCTCACTCTGCATGAAGAAGCTATGCTGCTGAGAATACCAAGCACCATCATGCCTGGGTGTGGCATTATCTACTGGAATGTAAGGTAAGAAGTTCTGCTGGGATGGGTAAGCTACTTCGCACCCCAGGGTTGGGGGGAGAGGGGCTAGCCAGTCTCCACTGAGATCTCACTGTCCTGCTGTAAGCAGAACACACACCGTTAAAAGAGGGGAGAGAGTGAGGGTACTGTGGCACATCCCGCCCCTGACAGTGCTGCTTCCCCGGCTCACATGTGTGGTAAATACAGCCAGGCCAAGTTCCTCAAGCTGCCAACCTTGTCTCCTCATGGCCAGATGAGTATGTTTTGTTTTCCCCTGGTACACTTAGCCACCATCTAAGTCCCCTCCTGGAGGACATTGTAGCACACACAGAAACTGTAACTAAATTCACCCAACAAGTCTTAAAAAATAAATAAAATTACATAAAAAAAAAAAACCTCAGAGGGACCTCTTGTGTTATTATTATTTCCAAGTTTTCTGTGATCATTTCTTTCCATCATTTTGCTATGCCAACCGACGTTTGCCAGGTACTTTGATTTTTTTTTCTTTTGCCTCTGGTACTTCGACTTTTAATCTGATAGAGGATGTTTTAGATAGCATGTATCCAAAAAGGCCACATATCCTCTATGTAAAAATATATATTGGCATTCTTTTGAATCAGAGTAGAATGGTGGTTACTGGGAAGCGGGCGGGGTAGGATGCAGAGATTTGTCAAAGGGTACAAAGCTCCAGATGAAGTTCTGGGGATACAGTATTCCACATGGGGATTATAGTTAATAATACTGCAGCCTATACTTGAGCATTGCTAAGAGGTCGTATCTTAAATGTCCTCACCATTAAAAATAAATGATAATTCATGAGGTGACAGAGGTGTTAGCTAACACTGTGGTTTTGGTAATCATTTTGCTATATGTAAGTGTCTCCAATCAACATGTTTCACAACTTAAACTTACACAAGGTAGTATTCAATTATATCTCAAATCTGGGACAGGGAGAGAGAACACATGTAATAAAGAATTCTGACTTTCTACACCGTGAAGTGTTTTATCAATGAGTGGGTATGCTGCCCAGTCTATATACACAGATAGAGCTATTAAAGAATAAATGTAATTAAAATGTACTACTTGGGGGGGATGTCTTATGAATCTGATTAGAGTTAATTCATTTTCTGAAAGTCTGACCATACCTGAAGCTATAAAACTGCTTTCTTAAATACACATGCTTGAAGACAGAATATTGCATGCACAGAAAGCCCACTCTGAAACAATTTTCCAATCTTATGCAACACAATACTGTCAGTTGGAAGAGATGTATAGAGGCAATGAGGCTTTACATCCAATTGTACAAATCATTTGGGAATTAGTAGGAACTGATTGAGTTTATGAAGAATCTCAGCCTCCCCTAAACTTTGTTTTTTAATCAAACATTAGAACTATACCAAGGAGTTCTAATTTATTGGACCTCTGAGAAATGATTCCATCATAATTTATCAGTAATAAATATTATTTTTAATTATTATGCTTAAAAAGAAGTTTTAAGACATCTATGTAAGTATTATAAAGCTAGCTAAATCAAACTAGTCAAAATATCTTGAGTTCTTTAGATTTAAGATCCATTAATGGAATATATATATATATATATTGATTTTATCTGGGAATAAAGCAAAGGCAAGAAATTTGGGTGTAAATTTAAAAAAACTATGAATATAATTACTTTATAATATAGAGTATATAATCACACCTATATAGTGCTACTGCTGCTGCCGCTGCTGCTAAGTCACTTCAGTCGTGTCCGACTCTGCGAGACCCCATAGACGGCAGCCCACCAGGCTCCACCGTCCCTGGGATTCTCCAGGCAAGAACACTGGAGTGGGTTGCCAGTTCCTTCTCCAATGCAGGAAAGTGAAAAGTGAAAGTGAAGTCGCTCAGTCGCGACTCTTTGCGACCCCATGGACTGCAGTCTACCAGACTCCTCTGTCCATGGTTTTTCCAGGCAAGAGTACTGGAGTGGGGTGCCATTGCCTTCTCCGATAGTGCTACTAGTCATTTCTTTTATTGTTTAGAGAAGCTGGTTTTTTTTTTTTTTTCCCTTTGAAGTATAGTTGATCAACAATACTGTGTTAATTTCTGCTGTACAGCAAAGTGATTCAGATATATATACACACACACATATATATATACATTCTTTTTCATAGTCTTTTCCAATATGCTTTATCATAGGATATTAAATATAGTTCCCTGTGCTATACATTTGGATCTTCTTTATCCATTCTATAGTCTTGCATCTGATAATCCCAAACTCCCAATCCATCCCTCCCCTACACTGGCAGCCACAAATCTGTTCTCCATGTCTGTGAATTTGTTTCTGTTTCATAAATAAGCTCATTTGTGCCATATTTTAGATTTCACATGTAAGTGATTAAAAATGATATTTGTCTTTCTCTTTCTAACTTCACTTAGTATAATAATCTCTAGGTCTAACCATGCTGCTGCAAATGATATTCTTTTTGTTCTTTGTTATGGCTGAGCACTATTCCATTGTATACTGCATTTTCTTTATTCATCTGTTGATGGACATTTAAGTTGTTTCCATATTTCGAGTATTGTAAACAGTGCCACTATGAACATAGGGGTGCATGTATATTTTTGGGTTATAGTTTTGTCTAGATATAGCCCAGGATTGGTATTGCTGGATTACATGGCAACTCTATTTTTAGTTTTTTGGGGGAACTTCCATACTGTTCTTTGCAATGGGTGCACCAACTTTCATTCCCACCAACAGTGTAGGAGAGTTTTCTTTTTACCACACCCTCTCCAGCATTTGTTACTTGTAGATTTTTTAATGATGACTTTCTGACCAATGTGAGGTCACTGTAGCTTTGATTTGCCTTTCTCTAATAATTACCGATGTTGAGCATCCTTTCACAGTGACTATTGGCGATCTATATGTTGACAAGCTATTTTTTTAAACACAGAAAATAGCATAAAATGTGCCTTTTGCAGCTTTCAAAATTGCTTAAGAAGTTTGAAAATATTTGAAATAATATTTTCCAAGGAGGTTGGAGTCAGGTTTTACCTCCTCTTTCTATTTGAATTGCAAATACATTTTAAAGTTAAAATTACTTTGGTAATGTCAAAGGAAGAGGAGGAAGGAATGCCAATATCCTCAGATGGTTTCCAGCAGGTTGTATTATGGATGTTATTGGGGTAGCATGCTCCCCATCTTTTCCCATTGCCCATACCACATTTGGTGGACTATTTTACTTCAGTTTAGGAAATTCTCCCCCGCACAGTCTAATTAACTCAAAACCATTCATTTGAGTTATAGTACCTGGCACATTAGCTAGCAGGGCACCTCTCCTTCCACTATGCTGCCAAATTTCTGACATTTGTATGTGTTTGGCTGGGGGAAATGGAAAACTTTTCCATGTGTGCTTTCTTGACATGCTAAGATTCTCTCTTGACTCACACAGTGTGATTCCCTTGAATAGTTTCACTTCCTGCTCTTTGGGGATTTGTAAGTACATCACAGTTTCTGAATATTTCAACTGCATACAGGCTTGCTTTCCCTTTGTCTATGACTCACATATCTAAGTATTAACTAATTTTCTTAGAGAGAACTAACTTCCCATTTCTTTTAAACAGATTTTTTCCTCTTCTTAAGGTGTTCAAGTATTTTTGGTTGTTTATTCATTGTTTAATTTAAATTAGCTCATTAATAGCTTCTGCCACTATTATAGCCACATTACATTTGTAACGAATTAAAAATGGAACAAAAAGTTATAATATCTATTTCACCAAAATTACACCCCACTGTAAATCATCACCAAAAAGAGTGAATTTCTAAGTCAGCCATCCAAGGCTATTTGTGATTTAGCTCTTGTAAAATTTTCAGCTTTGTTTCCCAACCCAACAACTAAATTTTGACTTTTACCCCATTCTCAGGAAAAGCTGTGTACAGCCCTTATTTTCAGTTATTTGTTCTGTCATTCTCATACTAAATGTTTTTCTTTACCTATTCTACATTTTACACATCCTTCCATTTGGAGATAATTATAATGGCTTCTCATCAATTCTTCCTATTTAGGGTAGCCAAATAAAACACAAGATGCCCTGTTAAATGTAAGTTTCAAATAAGAAACAACTAACTTCCATAAGCCTCTTATCTTTCTCCATCAGAGAATAGATAGAATGAAAACCACAATCACAGAACACTAACCAATCTGAGCACATGGACCGCAGCCTTGTTTAACTCAATGAAACTGTGAGCCATGCCGTGTAGGGCCACCCTAGACAGATGGGTCATGGTGGAGAGTTCAGACAAAACGTGGTCCACTGGAGAAGGGAATGGCAAACCACTTCAGTATTCTTGCCTTGAGAACCCCATGAACAGCATGACAAAGCAAAAAGACATGACACTGAAAGATGAACTCCCCAGGTTGTTAGGTGCCCGATACTCTACTGGAGAAGAAAGAAGAAATAGCTCCAGAAGGAGTGAAGAGGCTGAGCCAAAGTGGAAACAACGCCCAGTTGTGCATATGTCTGGTGATAAAAGTAAAGTCTGATGCTATAAAGAGCAATATTGCATAAGAACCTGGAATGTTAGATCCATGAATCGAGGCAAATTAGAAGTTGCCAAACAGGAGATGGCAAGAGGGAACATTGGCATTTTGGGAATCAGCAAACTAAAATGGACTGGAATGGGTGAATTTAATTAGATGACCATTATATCTACAACTGTGGGCAAGAATCCCTTAGAAGAAATGGAGTAGCCATCACAGTCAACAAAAGAGTCTGAAATGCAGTACTTGAATGCAATCTCAAAAATGATAGAAGATCTCTGCTCATTTCCAAGGCAAACCATTCTAATACTCCAAGTTTATGCCCCAACCAGTAATGCTAAAGAAGCTGAAGTTGAACGGTTATAAGAAGACATACAAGATCTTCTAGAACTAAAACCCCAAAAAGATGTCCTTTTCATTATAGGGCACTGGAATGCAAAAGTAGGAAGTCAAGAAATACCTGGAGTAACAGGCAAATTTGGCAGAGTACAGAATGAAGCAGGGCAAAGGCTAATAGAGTTTTGCCAAGAGAATGCACTGGTCATAGCAAACACCCTCTTCCAACAACACAAGAGAAGGCTCTACACATGGACATCACCAGATGGTCAATACTGAAATCAGACTGATTATATTCTTTGCAGCCAAAGATGGAGAAGCTCTATACAGTCAGCAAAAACAAGACTGGGAGCTGACTATGGCTCAGATCATGAGTTCCTTATTACCAAATTCAGACTTAAATCGAAGAAAGTAGAGAAAACCACTAGACCATTCAGGTATGACGTAACTCAGATCCCTTAAGATTATACAGTGGAAGTGATAATTAGATTCAAGGGATTTGATCTGATAGACAGAGTGCCTGAAGAACTACGGATGGAGGTTTGTGACATTGTATAGGAGGCAGTTATCAACACCATCCCCAAGAAGAAGAAATAAAAAAAGGCAAAATGGCTGTCTGAGGAGGTCTTACATATAGATGTGAAAAGAAGAGAAGCAAAAGGGAAAGGAGAAAAGGAAAGATATACCTATTTGAATGGAGAGTTCCAAAGAATAGCAAGGAGAGATAATAAAGCCTTCCTCAGTGATCAATGCAAAGAAACAGAGGAAAACAATAGAATGGGAAAGACTAGAGATCTCTTCAAGAAAATTAGAGATACCAAGGGAACATTTCATGCGAAGTGGGCACAATAAAGGACAGAAATGGTATGAACCTAACAGAAGCAGAAGATATTAAGAAGAGGTGGCAAGAATACACAGAAACTATACAAAAAAGATCTTCATGACCCAGATGATCATGATGGCGTGATCACTCACACAGAGCCAGACATCCTGGAATGTGAAGTCAAGTGGGCCTTAGGAAGCATCACTATGAACAAAGCTAGGGGAGGTGATGAAATTCCAGTTGAGCTGTTTCAAATTCTAGAAGATGATGCCGTGAAAGTGCTGCACTCAATATGCCAGCAAATTTGGAAAACTCAGCAGTGGCCACAGGAATGGAAAAGGTCAGTTTTCATCCCAGTCCCAAGGAAAGGAAATGCCAAAGAATGCTCAAACTACCGCACAATTGCCCTCACTTCACACGCTAGCAAAGTAATGCTCAAAATTTTCTAAGTCAGGTTTCAACAGTACGTGAGAGATTGAAGGCAGGAGGAGAAGGGGACGACAGAGGATGAGATGGTTGGATGGCATCACTCCCAGAGTTTGAGCAAGCTCTGGGAGTTGGTGATGGACAGGGAAGTCCATGGAGTCACAAAAGAATTGGACACAATTGAGCGACTGAACTGAACTGAACCGAAGGTTGGTAGGGAGGAGCGAGAATTTGACAAGGAACACAGCTGGCATTAGGAGTGAAGAGCAGCTCCTGGCTGACAGCCAGCAAAGGAATCAAAACCTCAGCCCTATAGCTGTAAAAACAGATTTATGCCTACAACCTAAATAACTTTTAAAGAATGTTCTCTGACAGAGTCACCAGAGGTCAGCCTAGGCCAGCTGACATCTTGATTTTGATCTCGGGAGACCTGGAGCAGAAGACCCAGTTGACCCTGCCTGGACTTCTGACCTACAGAATTGTGACATGATAAATTTGATTTAAGTCATTGACTGTGAAATTTAATTCAGCAGCAAGAGAAAATTAATACAATTACCTTTACACAGTTTATAGACATTTTCTGGGACATACTTATACTAAAAAGTTCAGTTCATTCAGTCACTCAGTCGTGTCCAACTCTTTGCAACCCCATGGGCTGCAGCACGCCAGGCTTCCTTGTCCATCACCAACTCCCAGAGCTTACTGAAACTCATGTCCATTTAGTCAGTGATGCCATCCAACCATCTCATCCTCTGTCATCCCCTTCTCCCCCCACCTTCAATCTTTCCCAGCATCACGGTCTTTCCCAGCGAGTAGTTCTTCCCATCAGGTGGTCAGAGTACTGGAGTTTCAGCTTCAGCATCAGTCCTTCCAATGAATATTCAGGCCTGATTTCCTTTACGATGGACTGGTTGGATCTCCTTGCAGTCCAAGGGACTCTCAAGAGTCTTCTCCAATACCACAGTTCAAAAGCATCAATTCCTCAGCACTCAGCTTTCTTTATAGTCCAACTCTCACATCCATACATGACTACTGGAAAAACCATAAATTTGACTAGACAGACCTTTGTTGGCAAAATAATGTCTCTGCTTCTTAATATGCTGTCTAGGTTGGTCATAGCTTTTCTTCCAAGGAGTAAGCGTCTTTTAATTTCATGGCTGCAGTCACCATCTGCAGTGATTTTGGAGCCCAAAAAAATAGTCTCTCACTGTTTCCATTGTTTCCCCATCTATTTGCCATGAAGTGATGGGACCAGATGCCACGATCCTGGTTTTCTGAATGTTGAGTTATAAGCCAACTTTTTCACTCTCCTCTTTCACTTTCATCAAGCGGCTCTTTAGTTCTTCGCTTTCTGCTATAAGGGTGGTATCATCTGCATATCTGAGGTTATTGATACTTCTCCCAGCAATCTTAATTCCAGCTTGTGCTTCATCCAGCCCAGCATTTTTCATGATATACTCTGCATATAAGTTAAATAAGCAGGGTGACAATATACAGCCTTGACATACTTCTTTCCAAATTTGGAACTAGTCTGTTGTTCCATGTCAGTTCTAACTGTTGCTTCTTGACTTGCATACAGATTTCTCAGGAGGCAGGTAAGGTGGTCAGTCTGGTATTCCCATCTCTTGAAGAATTCCCACACTTTGTTGTGATCCACAGTAAAACCTTGGGGTAGTCAATAAAGCAGAAGTAGATGTTTTTCTGGAACTCTCTTGCTTTTTCTATGATCCAGCGAATGTTGGCAATTTGATCTCTGGTTTCTCTGCCTTTCCTAAATCCAGGGTGAACATCTGGAAGTTCTTGGTTCATGTACTATTGAAGCATAGCTTGGAGAACTTCGAGTATTATTTTGCTAGCATGTGAAATGACTGCAATTGTGCAACAGTTTGAACTACCCCTATCACCTGAGATTCTCTGTCTTTTCTTCTACCACATCTCTACTGCTTTCAGCATGAGAAAAAGCTCATGTAATTAGATTGAGACCTCCTGGATAATTTGGGATAATTTCTTTTTTAAAAAACCCGTACTCTTAATTACATCTGCAAAGTCCCTGTTGCCACGTATTATAATGTAACATGGCTTCCCTGGTGGCTCAGAGGGTAAAGCATCTGCCTGCAATGTGGGAGACCCAGGTTTGATCCCTGGGTTGGGAAGTTCCCCTGGAGAAAGAAATGGCAACCCACTCCAGGATTCTTGCCTGGAGAATCCCATGGACAGAGCAGCCTGGTAGGCTATAGTCCACGGGGTTGCAAAGAGTTGGACACAACTGAGTGACTTCACTTCATAAAGTAACATATTCAGAAGTTCAAGGGATTAGGCCATTATTCTGCCTACCACAGTGTATATTCTTCTAGGATTCTTTTCTGGCATATTCTTCACTTGGATGATTTGGAGAAATATCTTACAGCAATATTGCTTAATTTATTTTAGCTACAGCATTGAGTTTTGTTTGAACAAAAAGAGGCTAGAAGTTCTTTGAAGAGTTCTTATAAGCCAAACTTTAATAATCAATAGAAGGAGAAGTTGACTATTGATTTAGAGAAAGAAAAGTCTATAATAGATCACTGGTAAACCTTGTAAATCAAAGAACAAATAAATGATACAGGAGCGATGTGGATATCTATTTTATCTAGGAGCCAAAGGATATAGGGTAGAACATTACTGTATTTAACATTACTGCAAATGTGATCTTTCCTGAAGGATATTAAATATTATTAGCCTGCTCTTAAAAATAGAAGACAGCTTCCTATTTTGCACACCACTGAATTTATAGCATTTAAAATGAACTGAACTTCTCTTTTCTCTTACATTTTTTTCTAACATCAAAAGAATCATGATGGGTTTTAATTTACATTTGAAACTTACTAACTGGTAATCTGAATGAAATTAAAAGTCAATAATACAGAATTTTAGAGAATCTACACTTTGCTGGGTAGTATGCTAGACCCAAAGGATACATATACAGTTATGTTATACTCCGTGCCTACAGGAAACTCACAAACATATAAACAAATAAATAAAAATACCCTGTAGGCAGGGAACCTGGTGAAGCAAGCACGCATGGAAGGCATGTTTTACTTAATGAATCATTGTTGCTGTTTTTTTTTTCTTTTCAATTTCACTTTTTTTAGAGCAGTTTTAGGCCCACAGCAAAACTGAGAGGAAGGTATAGCTATTTCTCATATACCTCTGCCTTCACACGTACATTACAGATTGTGATACTGCTCAGTCAAATCCGACTCTTTGTGACCCCATGGACTGTAGCCCACCAGGCTCCTCTGTCCATGGGGTTCTCCAGGCAAGAATACTGCAGTGGGTAGCCATCGCCTTCTCCAAGGGGTCTCCCTGATCTAGGGACTGAAGCCGGCTCTCCCACATTGCAGGCAGATTCTTTACCATCTGAGCCATCCCGAAAGTCATCCCCACCAGAGTGGTACATATATGTTTCAATCAATGAATGTACACTGGCACAGCATAATAACCCAAAGTCCATAGTTTATCTTAGGGTTTACTTTGGGTAATGTATATTCTACGAGCTTGAGCAAATGTGTAATGACAGGTATCCATCATCAAATATCACAGTGTTTTCACTGCCTTGAACATCCTCTGTGTTGTGCCTAATTCACACCCTGCCCCCATCCCAGTCCTTAGTAACTGCTGGTATTTTGTTTGTTTTTACATCTCTATATTTGCCTTTTCAGAATTTCATATGGTTGGAATCATACGATATACGGCCTGTGTAGATTGGTATAAGCATTTAAGATTTATCCACATCTTTTCATGGCTGAAAGTTTGTTTTTAGCTCTGAATAATAATCCATTATCTGATGTACCACAGTTTACTTATCTGTTCACTTACTGCAGGATATCTTGGTTACTTCTAAGTTTTGGCAATTATGAATACAGCTGCTATAAATATCTACATGCAGGTTTTTGGGTTCACACAGTTTGCCAACTCAAGGTAAATACCAAGAATAACAATTGCTGGATTGTATAGTAAGAATATGTTTAGTTTTGTAAGCTTTTCTAGTTGTGAAAGAGGTATGAGCAAAGGTACTGAAGCATGAAAAAGCACAGGGTATTTGAGGAACCGTAATTATGGCCAGTCTTTGGGGTCACAAAGAGTGGGACACAATTGGGTGACTGAACAACCAAGTATGGCCAGAGGGTGAAGAGCAAGGGGAAAGTAGTGAAACTAAGGCTGGAAGCTCATTAGGCTTGAAGCCTATCAGGCCCTGCACTTGATTTCATGAAGAAGCAGCATAAACTTTTTAATCAGCGAAATCACGTGATTGGACTTGCACTTTAGAAAGATTACCTTGGCTTCCCAGAAGAGAATAACTCTGGGTTGGAGGTCAGTTACAGGATTTCCCTGGTGGCTCAGTAAAGCATCTGTCTACAATGAGGGAGACCCAGGTTTGATCGCTGGGTCAGGAAGAACCTCTGGAGAAGGAAATGGCAATCTACTCCAGTACTCTTGCCTGTAAAATCCCATGGATGGAAGAGCCTGGTTTGCTACATCCATGGAGTCGCAAAGAGTTGGAGAGACTGAGCGACTTCCACTTCACTTCACTTCACAGGCTGGAAAAACCAGTTTAACAAGATTGAGGATGAAAGCTTAAACTAAAGCAATGGAGGCCAAGATGTAGAGCAATGGAAAGACTTGAGAGATCCTCCACTAAGATCTTCAGACTTCAGGATGTTAAACTTACGGGGAAGAAAGAGTAAAGGAGAAGGATTCATGAGTTTTTAAAAAATTCTGGCAAGGGAGGAAAATGTAGATATTTGATAAAGTCTGACTAAATTAAGAAGTGAAGGAAAACAAGCGGGGGCGGGGGCGGGGGCGGGTGATGGATGATTGAATGGTGACAAAGAGTTTCTCATTTGTCAAACTTTGATTTCTCTGAGCCCTCTTTCATCAAGGCTTCCGCCCCAGGTCCTGTCTTTCGTCTTCCAAGTCCAATTTTATCAAGAATCCTGCTGAGTCAGTTTAGAGAAAATCTCCCATCCTCGCTATCTAGTCACACTGGTCACTCTTTAGCAAGAACTTTGTTAAAATGCTTTAGCAAGAATCACCCCTACCCTTGGTGTCCCCTCTTAGTAATTTTCCATCCACTGGCCCCTCTGCTCCTTGGCTACACATCTCCAACTGTCTTTGTTGTATTTGTAATTCAGCCCAATCTCTTTCCCCAATTGCAAAAGTTTTGACACCTATGGCAAAAGTCCTAAATAAAGTCTTTATTGTTTTAACAAGTATAATTTTTTTTTAACAACAGGGAGGAATGTCTCTCTGAAACTAAGGTTACTTCCATATGCCTCTAAAGTTTAGCTTGTGCATGTACATTTTAACTATAGTATGGCTAAATAACCTGTCTAGATCACACACTGCAGGGGTTTATCAGGCATTATGATGTACATAATCCAGCCATTTGTGCCCCAAGAGCCTGGCAAGCTGGCTTCCTCCTCTTAATTAAAAAGAAAAAACAAGGTGTAAGTCTAGCACCCACTATGTGACAGCTCACTCACCCGTGCGCGACATGACAAGACTAGAGAAAAAAGAATCTGTCATGGTAACATTTTGAGGTTAGTAATGACTACTTTTCTGTTTTCTACCTTCAACTTATTTAAAGGAAGCTACAGTAACTATCCAAATTCCCTGTTTTAGCAATAAAGCTTCTTGACATATAATGGCTATGCTCGAAAAAATAGCTTTTTTTTTTAAAGACATTGAATTTGAATTTCGTGTCAATGTCACTTGTCCCAAAAGTTTTTTTTTTTTAACTATTGAAAATGAAAAGCCCATTCTTACTTTGCAGACGTACAGAATCAGGCCATGGGCTGTGTTTGACTGTTAGGATTGACAAACCAATGTGTTAAGTGTGGGACCTTTTGGAAAGAAGAGCGTAGCGGGGCTTTACTGGCTGACTTCCAACAGGATAACGTATGTGAAAGTGCTCTCCAGCGATTTTTAGTCCAAGTGGCGAAGCTCAGGAATGATGACAGCAGAGTGGTTAGGACCTCTCACCATCCTCCAGGCGGCTGGTAGGCAGCCCGGGTTCCGAGAACCTGAAGGAGAGCGGACCAAACCTCAATAGACGCGGAGACAGATGCTTAGCTCAGCTGATCGCGTTCTGAGTCCTGCACACAAGCCCGCCGAGCCAAATAAACTCCCATGGCTGGTCGCCAGCCGGCCCCTCTCCCGGTGCTCGCAGGCGCCTGCACGCACGCACGTCTCCCGCCCGCGCTCAGCCGCGCTCTATTGCGCATGTCTGGGAAGGGGGCGGAGCGC
The DNA here is from genome assembly GCA_006408695.1 of Aepyceros melampus. Lineage (NCBI taxonomy): Eukaryota > Metazoa > Chordata > Mammalia > Artiodactyla > Bovidae > Aepyceros > Aepyceros melampus. Next base: position 324,735 of record SJXQ01007248.1, read on the forward strand.
CGGCTGACGGGCAGGCGGAGGCCTCAGCCAGGCGAAGGAGCTCCTCCCCGGTCGGCGAGTAGACCCGGGCCGCCCTGCGTCACTTCCGCTGGGGCGGGACGGAGCTGGGGGAGGGTGGCACCCCAGCTGCTGCCCGGGTGTTTGTGCTGGAAGCCCAGCTGATGCTGGCGGGCGGAGGGGACGCGCGTACGGGGAAACGACGCGTCGCCCCTGCCGCCCAAGTGGTTGCGGCCTGCACCCGGGTAGGTGGCCCGTGGGGGGCCGGCGGGACGGGAGGCTGGGGGAGAAGGCCGCGGGTCGCCCCGGGGACTCCTTTGGCCCTCCGGGACTTCTGATCTCTCCTCGGAGGGCGCTTCCAGGGCGAGAGGGCGGGGAGACGCCCGGACCCGGGCTCCAGAAGGGTCCGCAGGTCCCAGCCCCGAGGGGTGCGCGATGCTCTCCTCGTCTTCTGGCCTGGGGGCTTTGCTGCTCCGCACGGCTCAGACTGTTTCGGTTTTTCTGGTTCAGCCCCGAGCTGTCTGTTCCACCCCCCTAGCCTCGCAGCCGAGGTTCCCTGAGTCTGTCTGACTTCCCCTGGGCAGTAGGTGCTCCGACTGTTACCGGTTGCTTGTCAAAACCGCGTCCCTGGTCTACCTACGTGATTCACCACTGTCAGTGCACCTGATGAGTCGGCTGCTCCAGGTTTTTAATTATCAGCAGTTTCTTTGTAACCCCACCCACACTGAACTCTGTCCCCCCGCTCCTGTTGCTTAATCGGTTTCAGGTGTGTGCTGTTTAATAGGTGAAGGTTTGTTGCATTGCTTCCAGTCGCTGTCATGTAAATCATCATGCGGGGAGGAAACTGGTTTCTAAACCTAATACTATGATAACTTTAAATAAAAAGCGGTGACACCTAGGAAAAACAGATGAGGAGCTATCACATAATCCTGTTTAAAGTGGTGCTTTTTACTTCTGCTAACATCCCAGTTGAACCGCATCCCATTCTACAGTCCCGATTATTGAGCTTTCAAAAATGACAAAAGTAGGTTTTAGTGTATCGAGGAAATGCTGTTAAGACAGTGAAATACTAAGAATTTTTAAATCCGGGAGTTTTAGAAACGTTTATTGCACTGTGAACCGGAAGTTCAATGCCTCTTTATGAGGCAAATATTTCATGCCCATTGTAGCTGTTTTATGTCAAATCTCTTGTGCACATTACTGGTACTTTGAATATAAGAACATATTCTTACTTCATCATTTTTCTCAGTCTTGATCTTGTTTTTCTCTGTTCCTTGGTCAGATCTCAATTAAAACCTTGAGAGCAATGTCCTTTTAACAAGTCATGTTGGATGAAAAGATCGCTTTCACTAGTTTATATGTTTACTTGCTTCAAGTGCAGAGTTAATCAAGGTACATCTTTCGAGTTGTTTTTTTGCTTAGTAATAATGACGGAGGATTTGTGCCAAGGGTTCTTACTGCTTGGTGTGTGGAACATATATTGTGAAAAGGTCATAGAACTCTTAGCGGGACATTTTCTGTCATAGTTCTGACCTTTATTTCCTATGTCTTATATTTTATTTCATTCACTGTCCAGTACTTTTTTGGACGTCCTGCCATTCCCCTGAGCTTTTCTGAATGTCTTTTCTCTTCTGCTCTTTTTTTTTTTTTTTCCTGCTTGGCAAGCTACCTCTTCCTCACTCTGAATGGCTGTTAAGGCTCTACCCTTGTTCTCTGTACACCAGAATTTTAAAATTTGAAACCCAAGGAATACTTTATTACTTCTGTAAATATCCTGAAATGTCTTGGGAAATATAGTGTATATATGCAGATAAGCATTTGTTCAAGGAAGAGAAACTTTTATCAAATTTTGCAATCCCCAAATTCTGGAGAAGTATTAACTGTATATCTTTCTTTGGTAAATCCAGTCTTAGGATTTCAGCTGTCACTGTGCTAGTAACTCCAAACATAAATCCAACAGCCTATGTTCCTGTAGTATGTCTCCATGTGAATGCCCCACTGTTTCTGCATTCTGTAAAACCAAGAGATTTTTATTAAATCGGCCCCCTTCCAAGCTATCTCATATCCACAAATGGCATTCTCCCTGTTTCTCTAAAAACCCTTAAGTTGTCTTGACACCTCCCTCTCCTTACCCTATTCTTTCCTGTCACCAAGTCCTGTGTTTTGCTGATTGCTCTGTTTTCAAAGTGTGGCTCAGAGCAATAGTCATCTCCATTATAGTACTTTTATCTTAATCCAGTCTAAACCTCTGTCACTTCATGTCTGCATAATTGCAGTATAACCAAATGAAGTCCCCCATAAATTAATTCTTTCCGTCCTTAGCGGAGCCTCCACCTGGCAGTTCCTGAATTTCTTCTAGTTACAACTTCATTCCATTCCCCAGTGGTTGGTCTAAGCCTCACTCTTCTGTTTATACCTACATCTGTATTTGTTCAGTTCAGTTCAGTCGCGCAGTCGTGTCCGACTCTTTGCGACCCCATGAATCGCAGCACGCCAGGCCTCCCTGTCCATCACCAACTCCCGGAGTTCACTCAGACTCACGTCCATCGAATCAGTGATGTCATCCAGCCATCTCATCCTCGGTCGTCCCCTTCTCCTCCTGCCCCCAATCCCTCCCAGCATCAGGGTCTTTTCCAATGAGTCAACTCTTTGCATGAGGTGGCCAAAGTACTGGAGCTTCAGTTTTAGTATCATTCCTTCCAAAGAAATCCCGGGGTTGATATCCCTCAGAATGGACTGGTTGGATCTCCCTGCAGTACAAGGGACTCTCAAGAGTCTTCTCCAACACCACAGTTCAAAAGCATCAATTCTTCTGCGCTCAGCCTTCTTCACAGTCCAACTCTCACATCCATACATGACCACAGGAAAAACCATAGCCTTGACTAGACGGACCTTAGTCGGCAAAGTAATGTCTCTGCTTTTGAATATACTATCTAGGTTGGTCATAACTTTTCTTCCAAGGAGTAAGCGTCTTTTAATTTCATGGCTGCAGTCACCATCTGCAGTGATTTTGGAGCCCAAAAAAATAAAGTCTGACACTGTTTCTACTGTTTCCCCATCTATTTCCCATGAAGTGATGGGGCCAGATGCCATGATCTTCGTTTTCTGAATGTTGAGCTTTAAGCCAACTTTTTCACTCTCCTCTTTCACTTTCAACAAGAGGCTTTTTAGCTCCTCTTCACTTTCTGCCATAAGGGTGGTGTCATCTGCATATCTGAGGTTATTGATATTTCTCCCAGCAATCTTGATTCCAGCTTGTGTTTCTTCCAGTCCAGCGTTTCTCATGATGTACTCTGCATATAAGTTAAATAAGCAGGGTGACAATATACAGCCTTGACGTACTCCTTTTCCTATTTGGAACCAGTCTGTTGTTCCATGTCCAGTTCTAACTGTTGCTTCCTGACCTGCATACAGATTTCTCAAGAGGCAGGTCAGGTGGTCTGGTATTCCCATCTCTTTCAGAATTTTCCACAGTTTACTGTGATCCACACAGTCAAAGGCTTTGGCATAGTCAATAAAGCAGAAATAGATGTTTTTCTGGAACTCTCTTGCTTTTTCCATGATCCAGCGGATGTTGGCAATTTGATCTGTGGTTCCTCTGCCTTTTCTAAAACCAGCTTGAACATCAGGGAGTTCACGGTTCACGTATTGCTGGAGTCTGGCTTGGAGAATTTTGAGCATTACTTTACTAGCATGTAATATGAGTGCAATTGTTCAGTAGTTTGAGCATTCTTTGGCATTGCCTTTCTTTGGAATTGGGATGAAAACTGACCTTTTCCAGTCCTGTGGCCACTGCTGAGTTTTCCAAATTTGCTGGCATATTGAGTGCAGCACTTTCACAGCATCATCTTTCAGGATTTGGGACAGCTCAATTGGAATTCCATCACCTCCACTAGCTTTGTTCATAAGGATGCTTTCTAAGGCCCACTTGACTTCACATTCCAAAATGTCTGGCTCTAGATTAGCCAACACATCATCATGATTATCTGGGTCATGAAGATCTTTTTTGTACAGTTCTTCTGTGTATTCTTGCCACCTCTTCTTAATATCTTCTGCCTCTGTTAGGTCCAGACCATTTCTGTCCTTTATCGAGCCCATCTTTGCATGAAATGTTCCCTTGGTATCTCTAATTTTCTTGAAGAGATCTCTAGTCTTTCCCATTCTGTGTACTACCCTATAAATAGAGAGTCTGGTCCTCCTGCTCTTTTCTCAGTTGATGATGGGACTTCACAGTTTACCTTCTTTATCTGTTTGCAGTCTAACTTTTGTCTCAGCTCAATTTGCTCTCCAAACCCTTATCTGCATTTACTAGTGTTGTGATTTGGGAGCAGTTGAATTCAGCTTGTTGATTTTGTTGACAGCTCTTTTTGGCAGTTTTGGCCTGATAACTGTCGTTTCTGAAGGGGTGTTTTAAAATTGTATAATCATGAGATTGTCTAGACTTCCCTTAATTGTTCCCCTTTTCAGATTTGCTTTATATGCTGTATTTCTTTGCCAGGTTGATAAGTGTCTTCTAGTTGGTCTTGAGGACTGTCTCTTATTGGAAAGAAACAATGCAGATCCCTTACTGTAATCCCGGCTTTTATAGCTCTGTTCTCTGCTTGACTCTTGGACCCATGTCTACCACTTTTCCTATTTCTTACTTTCTTTTAACTGCCTTATTCTTACTATTCCTGAATAGACAAAGTTCATTCCTGTCTCCAAAGCTTTGATTGCTTTTTCTTCTGCCTTGAGTGCTTTTTTCCTGGATCAGTTCAGTTCAGTCGCTCAGTCGTGTCCGACTCTTTGCGACCACATGAATCACAGCATGCCAGGCCTCCCTGTCCATCACCAACTCCCGGAGTTCACCCAGACCCACGCCCATGGAGTCAGTGATGCCATCCAGCCATCTCATCCTTCGTAGTCCCCTTCTCCTCCTGCCTCCAATNTGCCCCGGTGACGGGGGAGGCTGACAAAGTTGGGAGCAGACAGGGGCCCCCCGCGGGCCCTCGGCTGACCGGGCAGGTGGTCGCGTTGCCCCTCTCGCCTTTTACTTCTCTTACGGGATCTCAAACTTGACACCGACTGCTGAAGCTCAAACCCACCCTCCAAATCGTGCGCTGTGGCCCCCGCTCCAGCCTCAGGCGAGATGACCCTTTTCTCAGCCGCATTATTTTGACAATTCTAAGCAGATAGCTTTCTTCGAACCCGTTAAAAGGGATTTTTTTCTCCAAACTCACTTTTTTTTGGGGGGGGGGGTTTGTTTTGTTTTTAATCCTCCCCAAAGCAAAGCCGTGTCCCTTTAAATAGAAATTGAATTCAATACCCAGGGATAGGACAACAGGTTCACCGACAACTAAGTGACCGTCCCAGCTTCCCTCAGCAGCGTTTGTGTTCATCTTTTATTTTCTGGTGCTCACTGTGTTAATTCTGAATGGTACTTGCCTTGATAAAGAAATGATTTTAGAGGAGAAGTGGTTAGTTTACAAAGGAGAATTCTCAGGATGTGCATATAAGCTTAATTGAGTCCTGGCGGTGTTTTACAATTTAGCTCTTTTAGCTGTGGGACTTAGAGAAATATGTGAGGTAACTGATGACACCCAAGTTGCCTGAGCATAACTGGACACCTTGCTTATGCTACTGTTTACACATTTAGAAAGATTCCTTTTCACAGGCAGCTGACTGATGTAAACATTGGGTGTTTTCTTTATTTCAAGCTTAAAAGCAGTTAAGAAGTCAGTTAAAGTAAGAACTTCTTGGATATATTCTTGTGTAAGGAGCCACAGATCGTAGGAAGAGTTCATTCATTCCACAGATACCTGCACTCTGTGCCAGGCCCTGTTCTAGCTAGTAAGAGTATAGCAATAAGTCAAGCAGGCCCAAAATCCATGCTGAGTCAATCAAACCTGACCAATTCAGCAAAAGCTGTAACAGCAAAAAACATTTTCCCTACAAATTTAATGGATGGGGGAAAGTTCTCTTCAAGTTACACACACTATAATTTTTGAATAAGGGAAGGATTTTCCCCGTGCCTATTGAAAATGATTTGAACAGTTTAATATTAATGGTGACACAATAGAGAAAGCATATTAAACAGAGTTGGTAAACCAAGGATAACCGTGCTATTTGAATGGCTGCTATTTACTGTAACGTATGATGATGTACCTGTTGATAGTCAAGATTGAGAATCCCATACTGTTTCCATGTTTTCTGTTGTATTTTAGCTTCTCTTGTATTTGAACATACATGCCCCATAGTTGCCACTTAAGTGTGCCCCAATGTGAAGATGTGAATTTATTGTCTAATGAAGTTCTATTATTTTACTAATGAACTTTTGAAATTTGAATTTTCTTACCCTAAAGGGTAATAGTAAATCGCTATACAACTATTCAGAGGTTTATCTGTAAGATTGTGAAAAACCAATAGTATTTCAGCTCTCAAATCTGTTTAAGCTTCTCTTTGATACTCTTTAAGTTAAGTGTTAATAAAAGACCTACATATATTTCTGTCTTTTCTCTTGGAGCACCATATATCATATCAAGTGAGCGGTTCAATTTACTCATCTGTTTCTTAGTTTATATTATTTATATTTCTTAGTTTATATTATTATATTATGGAATATTATGATCTGAAGAACAAGATCATAGTGTGAAGGTTTTTTGCAGTTTTGTTTTCAAAAAGAGATTTAGAAATTTTCCAGTTATTTCTGAAGCAGACAGAATGAGTGAGCTAGTTATGAATTGTGGTGTTTGAGAATTTGTGAGTATCAGATTTCTGTTCATCATCACATTTAAGTCTACACTGAATTGTTTGTAACACCATCTATTGCCCATTTTGTTTCTCAGCGTCTGGCCAGTTTGGTCTCATTAAATAGAGAGCTTTGTTTTCTTCTGAGGCTCTGTTGACAGTTCTGATCGCCACTATCTACTGTCTCACAGCATAACCTTTCATGGACTTAATATTTGCATGTTCTCAGTCTGCACAGCTCTGAGCTTGGGCTAACAAGGAGGGAGCTGTGGTGAAGAGAGCACTGGACTGAGAGTGTCAGGAGACCTAGGTTCAGACTCAAGTGTCCCAGCTCTGCCATGTGGGACAGACAAGACAACCACAGCTTTGAGCCCTAGTTCTCTCACCTGTCAAGTGAGTTCTGAGGACTAAAAGGAGATAATGTCCAGTTTGTGAAATTTTGTATAAATTCTAGCATCTTAATACAAAATTATTTATTTAGCATGTGGTTGTTATCACAGTTTACCATATTTGGTTTATTTTTTAAAGGACTCAGGAAAGACCATACAATTTCTTACAACCATCAACAAAAGTTGAGTAGTCAAAACAAGAGATCAGTTGCTGCTTGGTCTTGCTGAGGAAAAAAAAAAAAAATCCCTGTTGCTGAGATGTTTTAATCATGGGCTGCAATCCAGCAACTGTGACGGAGGTGATTGTCCAATGATACCATTATCATCAGTATGGCTGTGGTAGAATTCTGTTTCAGGGGCAAGGTAGATGGAAAATGAATTTTTAACATTATGTTAATGTTACCTGCATTTATGTATATACCCATCATTTGAAAACTGAAATGTATTAGAAATATGTTATTCCAGTCAAGTTAATAATCAAAAATAAGAGAAAGGAAATAGGAATGGTGATCATTTTGTTTTACATTATTATGGACTAGAACTTCAATGTCATTTTGAAAAAATCTGAGCCCACACAGAACCTGACAGAGAATAGGAATTCAGTGCTCAATGTTGAGCAAGTGAATTAGTAAATAAATGCATGTAAGCCAATCCATTCTACTCATTTAAGAACCTGCATTGTTTAGGTAATTACGGAGGATACAGGATAAGATATGATTCCTTGTCTTCAAGGAGTTTACAGTCTAGGAGACCATAATAATTCCCTCTTAAATCACTTAAATAATTCCCTCTTAAATCACTTAAATGTATAGTGATTTTGAGGTTCCAGAGAACTTTGAGTTCTGCCCAAGTAAAAATATTTTAGTTGAATTAAATTTTCGCTTGCTGGTTTACCTGATGCATTAATAGACTTACTTTGCCCTGTGCTATTTTATGATAAAGTAGGCAATCATCACTAAGTGAGGAAGTATATATACTCAACTGAAATTGATGTGAAAAGTACTTTGGAAATTATGAAAAAAGTTTTTAATAAGAGAAAGTAAAATGAATAAGTCTGCTTAACTGTAACATTTCAGAAGCCCTTGGCTTTAGGGCAGTGACGCTCCCTGTGTCTGCCTTCACACATGCACCAGACATTCCCCAAAGTCATATCTAACTACTCCACACAGTGGTTCTTCAGGTGAGATGGGGTTGGAGTGCTGTGCAGTTTTTAAAAGCCTTAAGGGAATTCTGTATGGTTCCACACCTTTCATCCTGCTGGGTTCCCCACTCCCTCTGAGAATACTGACTTTATAATAGGAAGATGAGAAGACAAGCTTTGGTGAGTAGGAGATGGAGGCAGAAACATTTATGTTTAAAGTCTCTGTGCTTAAAATTGTTGCTTACCCAAGTACGTATAATAAGAATTTTAAGTAAGGCATATGTGTGTTTTAAGCTTCCGGAAATTGTTTTATATCTGAAACTGGTAGTTGAAGGAAGCACCCCTTCACTTGTGGATTTATGGATACTTCCCGTTGTGGTGTGCCGAGTTCTGCCTGTAATATGTTGCCTGCAGGTTAAGCGGTGTAATACTGTACCTGACTTTTACATTTTAGGACTGGGGACTTCCCTGCTATGTATCATAACTTTTCCCATCTTTATTTCAGAGGAGAATTTTCTGGCCTTTGACTTTCTGTAAATGGTCAAAGTTTATATACTTCTCAGCTTCCTAATTTCCTTTTTCAGACCCTTGTCTGAATAATCTCATCTCCAGAGATTTCACTCACTGCTTTTCCTACTATCTTTTCCTAAGCTTTAGACTTCTTTGGGCCATGCTCATTAAAGCCACTCGAGGCGGGCCTGACCCTTGGCTGCCTTAATTGTACATGTGTTCGGCAACTGAAACCCCAGATACCAGGGTTGCAACCTCACAGCCTAAAAGCATTTTGATCATCTCGTAGACCTTAACTTCAGTGGTGCTGGACTTGACAGAAAAGTGATAAACGCAGTATTGATTTAGAGGGATATTGGGGAAAGGGGTAAATACAATGGAAAATTTAGAAAGTGAAATGTTTTCACTAACCTTTATAGTGAGGTGTTTAGCTTAACTCTTATATTTGTAGTTTCTGTGAAATACCTTTAAACAAATCTTCCACACTGGAATTCTGTACTTTATTTTTGCTAATAGTGTACTACCTTAAAAAAATAAAGTAGTTTCCTCCAGCTTTCATTTATGATTCTTCTTGTCTGAGTGTTCTTGACAGTTTAGTTTCATTAGATGTTTTGAAAACTACTTTTAAGTTGCTGCTATCAGTTGAGGTGGGGAGGGAGTGAACATGATCTGTTTCAGTATTTCAGATTAGTTGCTTAAATGCATCCCGTTTTATTAATGATACTTTCCTTTTTCTTCATATTGGTTCCTCGTGGCTTTTCTTGAACCTCACTAGATTTGGAGATTGATTTTAATAGTAATCTTAATAGCTTATTATTTTCACTTTCTTGTTATATACCTATATACTGTGGACCCAATCCATGTTCTGTAAACACTTTTATTTCCAGAGTCCTTTTCTTTGGCCATTTCTCCCAGGTTTCCTAGATACTAACCCTTTAGGGTTTTATGTGGCTGTATGTGTGTTTTGTTCTGTCATTTTCTAGGCTACCATCCAGATGATATACTTAAGGGGCTATAACAAGATAGAACATACATCTTGTGGCGTCTGGAGGATCAGATAGAAATTTTATAAACTTAGTTGAAACCTCAAAGTGAAATACTATAATATGGGTTACTTTTCTTGATGAAATTTAGTGTTCCCTTCAAATATAGCTATTACTTTATTCTCTAGGCTTCCCAGATTTGGGTATAATTATTTTACTTGGATCATTTTCAAGAAATAGGTCCAGAAGAAAAATAAATTTCTTCTCAACAAGTTGCATAAGTAGAATGGTACGTACCGACAGGAGAAACACATACCCTCTGCTGCCCTTTTTTTTTTTCCCATCATGGATTTCTTAAAATACCTGAGGAGTAACTATTTCCTCAAGGTCTCTCACCTTCAGGCAATGCATTCTGGTAATGGAAACTTTTTTTTAAAAAGTAATCAACTATTAGAGTATATTCTTTGAGGCTTTCCGTCTTTACTTTGACATTTAGTTCAACTGACATCAAATTGGCCTCAGCTCATCAGCCTTCTTAAGGTGCCTGTCATCCCCAGACTTTGAAGCCCCTTCATAGCATTGGCTTTCCTTCCTTTGTATTTTTACCTCTGCTACCCTTAAGAGCCATGTGCTGACATTGACTCACAGGGTTATAACGTCAGAAGTCGTTTATCCCTCACCCATCTCCTCTGTGCCATTTCTGTTGTGGAGGTTTCGCATTTAGCGGCTTGAAATGGTGCACCCAGTCCACGTTAGGTGTATCCATAGGAATCACTGATTCATTAAGGCTGTTCGGGATCTGCTTCCTACCCAGAGCAGGGGAGTTGGCTAGAAGTAATCACACTCTTGTTTAAAATTATATTATTACTTTGCTCATCTTCAAAACACTTTTAAAACCCAAATAAGCTGCTCTGTACTAAAGTCAGTACTCTGCCTATCTTGTAGTGAGGTCAATTGAGCTCTGGAGAGAATGGGGACTGTATTCTTTGTCAAACAAAAACCCCTGTCTCGGATGATAGAAATACTAAGGTTAGAGTCTTTCACAGATGTAATAAGTATTATTTTCTTGTCTTTTTCTAGGCTTGACAAACTATACCTCATGGTTCATTGTGTTTCTGGCTTTTTAAAAAAATGAGTCGTCTTTTTATTTTTAAACTATGTCTTTCTCTGTTACAGTGACCATTCTGTGAGTATGACTGTTTTTGGAGAGCAGTCTTGAATTGTCCCATCTTTTGTGCCATGGCTATTTGGGTAAAGAGCATTTGACTTTAGCATCTTTTTCTGCTTTTAAAGCTTCATAGTGTTTACAAATTAAGTTTATTGATTCATAGTTTATGAATTAAGGTACTGAGGGTTTATTTTGTAAAGTGTTTTTGCTTATTTTTTTAAAGCTTGGCTCTCCTGGAAAATTAAAGAATTATGTAACTTGAATATATACACACAAAGGGATATAAAGAAGGGCAATAATATTTATTGTGCATGTAACAAGATGGGGAAGTCCAATGTGATAGTTGAGCGTATGGGCTTTAACATCATATGAACTTGGGTTCAAGTAATGTCCCTAACACTAGTTATGTGATTTTGAACAAATCATTTGCCTGCTTTAACCCTCAGTTTTCTCATCTGTAAAATGAGGATAGTAAATAATATTATCTACTTAGGATTGTTATAAGGATAATTGACCTAAGTCATGTAAAATACTTAACATAGTATCTACACAGGCATGGTTGCTTGAAAAGTTGATTTCTGTTATACTGTTGTTACTATAATTTTATTTTCATCCTGTTATTTAGTTCCAGGAAAGATACTAGTTTCACAGATGAGAAAACTGAGATTGCAGGAGGTTTCAGTGCTTGATAGAGGCCTCTGTCTGCCTGGTCCTGAAGTCTGTCCTCTCTTACTTACTGCGCTACTTCATCCTTCTGGATGGTGTTTTATGCAGTCACATGTAGTAGAGTTTGGTGCTCTCAGACTCTGCTGCATGCAGAACAGGTGTCATTATCTTCATGTTTCAGTGAAGCAGCAGCTACCAGGAGGGTCCTGTGCAAGGACATTAATCCTTTTTCCTTCTCAAAATGAGAATCCCTTTTCAGTTAAATAATCCAGTATGGGTGTGACAGCAGTGCAAAACGTGATCCTGGACTGAATCCTGACCTGGATCCTGGACTTGATCAATGGGTCTGATAATTGCTGAAATTAGAATAATGTCTATAGGTCAGGTAATAGTACTAAATTAGTGTTGATTTCCTGATTTTGATAATTGTGCTGTGGTTTATAAGAAAATATTCTTGTTTTTAAAAAAATGAGTAAGGGGACATTATGTCTACAAATTATTTCAGATGGTTCAGGGGAAAGTGTACACATATATAGGGAGAGAGTGATGACAGAAACTTGATAAAATGTTTTATCATTTGTGAAATCTGAGTGGAAAGATACAAGGGAATTCTTTGTAGTATTTAGGCAACTTTTCTGTAAATCTAAAACTTTCAAAATGAAGAGTTAAGAAAAGTAACACATGCTTGTTAGAGAAACTAAAGCCGTATGACAATGTGTAAGTCTAGTGTAAAAAACCTTAGTTCTCCTGTTCTGGAATGAGCACTGTGATATAATTTATAAGTATGGTTTCTTCTTCGATCCATACAGATAAACAAGTATTTCTTAATAGAAATAGAGTTCTGTCTTATATACAAGTTTCTTGGTTTTCCTCCACAGATAATCCTGCGCACTTTTTTTATGTTAGAAATTTATCTGTCTTTGAGTAGTAACAACAATGCATGGAGAATTCACTCTGTTTCCTCTGGTCTCCTTACTTCCATTCCTGTGCTCTTTCAACAGTGCCCTGCAGCCTGTTCTGTGTTCCTCAGGTTTCTTTTCTATTGAATGGCAATAACAGCCCTGCTTAAGTGATAGTTGTAGGGATAAAAATGAGATAATTTTAATATGAAAGCTTTTGGAAGAGTTACATAGTGAAAGTGAAAGTCACTCAGTCGTGTCCAAATCTGCAACCCCATGGACTGTATAGTCCATGGGATTCTCCAGGCCAGAATACCAGAGTGGGTAGCCTTTCCCTTCTCCAGGGGATCTTCCCAACCCAGGGATCGAACCCAAGTCTCCTGCACTGCAGGTGGATTCTTTACTAGCTGAGCCACCAGAGAAGCCCAAGAATACCTGGAGTGGGTGGCCTATCCCTTCTCCAGCAGATCTTCCCAACCCACGAATCGAACCAGGGTCCCCTGCATTGTAGGCGGATTCTTTTTCAACTGAGCACAAGGGCAACGTAAATGTTAGATGTGATTAGGTAGGTGATCTTTACTGTTGAAGATATGAAGCATAATACTTGATTCACTTATGAAATAAATCTCTAATGTTTATACAATGTTAGCACAGGTTTTAGGGCCTCTGGCTTGTCTTCTTTCTCCTAATGTCTTCACCCATTTTCATCCCAAACCCCTACTGTCCACACTATTGAAAGTGTTTCTGAAGCAGAAATTCTAAAACTTTAAACTTTCCAGTTGCATTAGGTTAGAGTGCCTGTCATTAAAGAAGGGAATAGCAGAGGATGAGATGGTTGGGTAGCATCACTGACTCAATGGACATGATTTTGAACAAACTCTGAGAGAGAGTGGAGTATGGTGGAGCCTGGTGTGTTACCAGAGGATGGCAAGGAGTCGGACACAGCTTAGTGACTGAACTACAACAAGCCTGTCTTTGATATCTTGAGTCACAAAGTACTTTAGAAAAATGCTATACAAACAATTCTGAAAGCTTTTTTCAGTGATTTACATTCTAGAGTTTTTTCTTTTTAAATTGGATGTATTTCATCCTGTTAAGATTTGTCATTCCAGTCTATGTATGTGTGTGTGTGTGTGTGTGTGTGTGTGTGTGAGATTGACTTCAGCATGGTTTTCGTTGTAGCTTGCAGGAGGCCAGAATAGAAAAGAAAAATACAGAACACCTTAGGTCTTCTCCAGCTGCTCTCCTTTCCTGGATTTAATACAAGGATTGGTTGCAGAACGTAGCAGTGATTCTAGTCTTGAGGCTCATGCATGACTTTCTGTAGACCACCATTCCTCAAATATTTTCTCTCAGGACTTCTTTACACTCTTAAAAGTGGTTGAGAGTCCAAAGACCTTTTGTTTATATGGGTTATATCTAAAATTTTTGCTGGATTAGAAATTAAGACAAGTATTTTGAAATACTAGTTCATGTAAAAATAGCAATAATAAATCCATGAGAAGAGTGGTATGCTTTTACATTTTTACAGATTTATTTAATTTTAGTCTTAATAGAAGATAACTTTGAGGGTCCTCACAGTAGTCAGAGCCAGTGTCAGGTAGGTTAATGGAGTGATGATCTGGCATCCAGAGCAAAACTGATAAGATGCCTCTTCCTTGCGGAAAAAACTGGTGAGAACAGCTTCGGAGCAGGTGCGTGGTAATCCTTCAGGAAGAGGCTGTATTTGTCATCTGCATTGCTGTTGCTTTGTTCAGACCCCCTTCCTAGTCATCTGTGCATCATCTCTCCCTTTATTGTAAGTATGTGCTTTGATAAAAGCCCTACCTACTGTTGGTCCTAAACACTCTTATGCATGGCAGGTCATTCATTCAACAAATATTTGTTAAGTTTCTCTGGTGTGCAAGGTTCTGTGCTGGGCATTGAGAATAAAGCAGGGAACAAAATGGGCCTCCATTGTTCTCGTGGACTTTGCATTTAAAGAGTCGTACAAAATGTTGTTTAACTATAATATGTTCTTATGGTACAGGAAGCTCTGAGCATATAATGGGTGCCAGTCTTTACTGTTGGGTCAAGGAGGCCTTTTTTGAACAAATGTTCATGCTGCATCCTGAAGGATAAGTAGTAGTGGAAGTGTTCCATTTAGTTTAAGTTGTAGTTTTTTTAAGGATCTCATCTGGACTGAGAAAGAAATGTAGAAAAATGGACCCTGAACAGTTTGCATGTTTCCAGTTGAGGGATGGACAGCTAACAGTTTGGAGATAAGTACTGATTATCTGAGTAGATTGTTGCCTTCTTTCTGAGACATTGTGGAATTCAGTGGAAGTTCTTTGGCTATGAGACGTTTATACAGAAGATAGTAGTCTTCTCAAATTTTAATGTATGCACACTAGAGTTTAAAGAGTCTAGGCAGCTGGTTAAAACAGACGCTTAGACTGAATAAGGGGTGGGCCCAGAAGTACTGCTTTTCTGAAAAGCTCATACATGATGCTGATGCTGCTGGTCCACGGATCACACTTTGAGTAGCAAGACTACAATTACATATAATAAAACTTTTAGCAGGATACCAGCTGAACAAGAGGCTGGGAGAATATTCTAGAGGTAATATCCAACAGGAAGAAGTATCTGATAACAGTAGAAGACAAAGCCGTTTTATTCAAGAAGTATCATGCCACCGCTGCTGCCGCTGCTACTAAGTCGCTTCAGTCGTGTCCGACTCTGTGCGACCCCAGGGACTGCAGCCCACCAGGCAGCTCCATCCATGGGATTTTCCAGGCAAGAGTGCTGGAGTGGGGTGCCATCGCCTCCTCCGCTCATGCTGCATAGTGAAAGGCAAAAGGGATTCACAGTTGCTGTTACAGAGAGGACAGGAAAGCTTGGCATTGCAGTAGATGCTTACTGGCACAACCAGAGGGCCTTCCCTGGTGGCTCAGATGGTCAAGACTCTGCCTGCAGTGCAGGAGACCTGGGTTCGATCCCTGGGTTGGGAAGATCTACCGGAGAAGGGAACGGCTACCCACCCCTGTATTCTGGCCTGGAGAATTCCATGAACAGAAGAGCCTGGTGGGCCCAGTCCATAGGGTCACAAAGAGTTGGACATGACTGAGTGACTTTCACGTCACTTTTCACTTTTAACACAGCCAGAGAAACATTTCACAGACTCATTTGTGTGGTGAGGACCAAGTGAACTACATGGCCATTAGTCTGCCTGGGGAAAGGCCAGGTGCTGAGGGTTATGGCCGCCCTGTGGTAGTTAATTAATTGTGTGACTCCAGACAATGACCTAAGGACAAGCTGCAAAAGACTAGAGAGAGAGCGCACTTTCAGTTGGGAAAAAAAAGAATGTTCAGTACTGCCTCTCGTTAATCATAGGTGATTAATCCATAGATGGACATATTTCTAAATAGATTCAATTTTTTAAAATGGTTGTAAGTGGCAAGGGTAGAAATAGAATGGGGAGAAAAACGAATCTTATGGTTAATATCCACTGTGAAAAGGTCCCCAACAGTAAACCTAATATTTGCTATCTCTTCTGTATTTCACTGGCACCTAGAGTAGAAGTTATCAGACTATCAAAAGATATTATTGGTCTGCCCTTATTTCAGGATATTATTGTGGAAAATATCTTTTTGTTGCAATTATGCTTTAAATTTTTGTTCAAGACAGTTTACAGTAATTAGTAAATTTGTTTGGATTGGAGAATTAAAGTAACAAGTTAGCCATAAGTCATATTATGAACTATTAAATCATGAAAAAACATGATTAAGTATAGCATATTTTTTCATGATTTAATAGAAATAATTTGGAATGTTATAATAATGTTTTAAAACTTTAAAATTTTCTCCCCCCTAGAAGGTCATTTGTCAAGATCTTACGACATTCAGAATATGGAAAGAAAGGAATTAGTCAGATTTTCTACACTGATGAGCAGTAGTTTTAAATTTCTTTTAACTTTTGTACCTGTACCTATAGAAGGTTAATAGGCATAATTTACTGATACAGAAGGCTCAGTGAATACTGAATCAGGCAACTGTCTTAAACATTCTAAAACTCTATTAGATTGAAGTGAATCTATAAAGTTTGAAACTACTCTAGAGTAGAATCAACTGTTAAGATTGCCTCTTGATTTTAGGGTAGGCCCACCTAGACGGGGGAGCCTGAGGAAAGCTGAAGGTATAGCACATGTTTGTGAAAGATCAAGTTTTCTTCAATATGTACACTTCTAAATGTGACTCCATAAGATCTGAGTGTCAGGGAACATCAGAGTTACTAAAGCAGTTGTTTGAAAATAAATGAATTAGATCAAAAGGAACCCCTTTGAGTTACAGATTGAAAATGAGTAGTCACTATAACAGAGACAATCATTTTCATAATGCCTTATAGGTTTAAATGGTTGAGTTATTAAAAAGTATTCAACAGGTTGCCATTCTTAAGATTTGTTGTTGTTTAGTTGCTAAGTCATGTCTGACTCTTTGTAACCCTGTGGACTATATGGCCTGCCAGGTTCTTCTGGCCATGGAATTTTCCAGGCAAGAATACTGGAGTGGTAGCCATTTACTTCTCCATAAAGCTGTCTAAATAGTGAAATGGAATGTTGCCAGCTAGACTAGGCTCCTGCCATGCTTG
This sequence comes from Aepyceros melampus, assembly GCA_006408695.1. NCBI lineage: Eukaryota > Metazoa > Chordata > Mammalia > Artiodactyla > Bovidae > Aepyceros > Aepyceros melampus. The sequence continues at coordinate 341,840 of SJXQ01007248.1, forward strand.
GGAGCATTTGGAGCAGAGAGTAGTTGGTAGAACTCTTACCTTCTCCACTTGGGGAGTAGCAACAACTAAGCCTAAGGAAGTGCCCGCCATGTCTTATTCAGGTACAAGGAAAAAGCCACTTCGTTTTAAAGCCAAACTTGGAAGTCTAGTTTCAGACCACATCTGTGCTCCTGAATGCCTGCATGACTCAGTTATTCCTTCTAACAGGCTGTGCCTTGCTCTTCACTGGATCAGCAGTGGGTTTAATGAATGAGAAGGAGAGCTCGGTTCTCATCTGGCTAACGTGACTCCAGTGAAATGAAAGTAAAAGTTGGACTTAAGATTCAAACTTGTGTTCTAATTTGCCTTGGGTTCCTTGATTCTACAGCAAACCTCTTCATCAGAACTTACTGTCATGCCTAAAGAAGTTCTACCAAGAATCAGTATTAGAAATTGACTCTAGTTGCAAATTATGTATCCCCATGATGCTATAACCCAGGGGTTGAACCACATCTCCCAGATTGCAGGCAGACTCTTTACTGTCTTAGCCACCAGGGAACCCCACTATATAACTTTAAGGGTCATTTGTGTTTGTTTCTGACATTCTTTACCTGTGTGGCTTTATAGGGCATCAAAAGAATCCTCTGTGTTGGATCTTGCTTTATTAATTTTACCTTATTTTAATATATTTTAAAATTATTTATTAGCAGTCTTGATTTACTGTTCGTGGTATATATTCAAACAGCTAATTTAATCACAGCAGTATTGGAATGTTTCTGTTGCAGAACACCATGCAAAGCTATAGCCCAAGTCAAAGCAAATTTAGGCATTTCCGACCTGAATATCTTGGAAAATCTTTTTTTTTAATACCTATATTTATCCTGCTCTATAACTGACCAGACTAAAGACCTTAGACTTAAAGACCTTAGAGACTTATTAATAGGCATAGTTTGAAACCTTCATTATCTTTATTACAACTAATGAATTTAAAGAATGGGATTTTAGACTATATGAAAAGTGTGTTTGTTTTTTTTAATCCAAGCCCTTACTTTGCTTTGAGATTCTGCAGTGGTTAGATAGGTGTTCTCACTGGCTTATCAGAGTGTGTTTCTACTTCACAAAAGTCCAAAGGGAAGTGGGAGGATACATCAGTATCTCACCGAGGGCAGTGAGGTCCTTGACGGTTTTTCCTTTAATGTGCAGTAGCAGCAGCATTTTGATACCCTCATAGCCTTCAGAAGTGATTGGCATCTGCTCCCTAAGTTAATGTCTGTCTATTTGGGGAAGTTATTTGGTTTTTGTTTGGTTAATGCAGATGAGTACTATAGAGAGAGGCAAGAGGAGAAGGGGGGAAAAACACAGAAGTCTTCAAGCATGTAGGGATGCGCATCAAGAATTTCAAAGACTTCAAACAGATGTAGAGGGGTGGGGAAACAGCAAATTTGAAGCTGCTCAACCATGACATTTCTTCTAATGACGAACAGCTTGAAAGCTGTAATTTTGAGAGCTGCAGTATTTTGAAGTCAGACACTAGCACATTTTAAAATAGTGGTGAAATTTGAATGGGCTTTTTCCATCTTAAATGGAATTAAGCATTTTGGGTCATCATCTTATTTTGATAGTTGTGGGTCTCAGAATGAACGCCATAGCTTTTAAAATTTACATGGGCCAGGGCAGCATCTCTTTTTGTCTTTTATCTCCATTGTTTTCATAGTATAGGAAGATATTTTTTTTCTCTCTTAAATAAAGTAGTGCATTTTCATTTTCTAGTTCTTCACCAATGACCTTGAATTCTTATATTTATATTTTGCAGTACATTTTTATACCTGAAGTTCCTGGTGGTGTGGGCACTTGTCCTCCTGGCAGATTTTGTCCTGGAATTCAGATTTGAGTACCTGTGGCCATTTTGGCTTTTCATCAGAAGCGTCTATGATTCCTTCAGATACCAGGGACTGGTATGTTTATTAATACATGTTTTTCAAGTATAAAGGATTTAATTACCTTTCTAAGAAAGTCTTCAATAACTGCTAGTGAAACTGTTTAAAGTAGATTTTATTAGCAATACTTACGTGACTGTATTGAGCTAATAGGGTCTGTGGGCTGAAACTGCCCTTTCAGGCCACTTTGTCTAAATCCACTGATCAGATCATTACACTCCCTCCTCCTTGCCCATTCCAGTGAAAAGAAGGGGAGGGAGGGAGGCTTTCAGGAGGGAGAGGCAGAGTAGCAGGGGAAGCAGTAATTACCTACCCAGCCCTCCTCTGAAGTACCTCTGAAGCCTCTGGCTTAGGGATTGGGTTAGAGTTAGAACAGTGGCATCTGGCCCCATCACTTCATGGGAAATAGATGGGGAAACAGTAGAAACAGTGTCAGACTTTGTTTTATTGGGCTCCAAAATCACTGCAGATGGTGATGGCAGCCATGAAATTAAAAGACGCTTACTCCTTGGAAGAAAAGTTATGACCAACCTAGATAGTATATTCAAAAGCAGAGACATTACTTTGCCGACTAAGGTCCGTCTAGTCAAGGCTATGGTTTTTCCTGTGGTCATGTATGGATGTGAGAGTTGGACTGTGAAGAAGGCTGAGCACCGAAGAATTGATGCTTTTGAACTGTGGTGTTGGAGAAGACTCTTGAGAGTCCCTTGGACTGCAAGGAGATCCAACCAGTCCATTCTGAAGGAGATCAACCCTGGGATTTCTTTGGAAGGAATGATGCTAAAACTGAAGCTCCAGTACTTTGGGCACCTTATGCGAAGAGTTGACTCATTGGAAAAGACCCTGATGCTGGGAGGGATTGGGGGCANAGTCCCTTGGACTGCAAGGAGATCCAACCAGTCCATTCTAAATGAGATCAGTCCTGGGTGTTCTTTGGAAGGAATGATGCTCAAACTGAAGCTCCAGTACTTTGGCCACCTTATGCGAAGAGTTGACTCATTGGAAAAGACCCTGATGCTGGGCGGGATTGGGGGCAGGAGGAGAAAGGGACGACCGAGGATGAGATGGCTGGATGGCATCATGGACTCAATGGACGTGAGTCTGAGTGAACTCCGGGAGTTGGTGATGGACAGGGAGGCCTGGCGTGCTGCGATTCATGGGGTCGCAAAGAGTCGGACACGACTGCATGACTGAACTGAACTGAACTAGAACAGTGGTTCTCAAACTTTTTGTGCTCAAGACACTTTACACTCCTAACAGCTATTGAGGACTCCAGAAGGCTTTTATTTGTGTGGGTTACATTTATCCATATTTACTATATTAGAAATTAAGTCTAGGAAAAATTTTGATGCTTATTTAATTTAAATAAAAATTTTTAATTTTGTTTAAAATGAAAATTTAATACTTAAATCACTTAAAATAACTATAATAAACCCATTACATGTTAATACACATTAAATTTTAAAATGAAAACCTAACTGTATTTTCTAAAACAAAAAAGAAATTAAAAGATTGACTACATTTTTGAAAACCTCTCTAATGTTTGGCTGATTTTCATATCTACTTCTAAACTCAGTTATTACCAATATCATGTATCCTGTAATCAGTGATTTTAATCAGTGAATATCAATGTCATATATTCTAGAAGACACCACCATACTCCTAGTAAATGAGTGTGAAAGAGATAATGCCTTAGTATTATGAAATTATTTTATTTGGAAGACTTCTGAAAGGATCTCAGAAATCCCCAGGGACCCCCAGACCGTGTTTTGAGAACTGCTGGGTTAGAGCAAGGGCACAGGCCTGGACTTGCTCCCTTGATTGACCTGTAGTTGTGTTGTGTTCCAGAGTCACATCTTAAACCTGTAACTCTTCTACCCAGGCCTGGTACTCTGGTCAGAGCGAATCCATGCCTTGAGAAGATGGTTTCGGGCTCACGTCCCGTTAACAGTAGATACTGCTGTATCCGCAGGAAGCTGCGTTGTTGGACGTCTGTGCTATTCTTAACCCCAGTTGTGTTTCATCTGTGCTCCAACAGCCTGTCCTTTAAGAATGAGGCTATTTAGTGCTGTTTGGTGAGGAGAGAGAAGAATTTTCTGTGTTAAATTCTGTTTCTTTTAGGTAACCCACCTGTGGAGTCCAAATAACTCACTGTGAATCAACCTCAATTTGTTCTGGTCCAATTTTTCATGATTTGAGGCCATAAATAGGATTACTCTTCAATGCTGAATTAACCACTTCTTTTTATATGGGAGATTTTAAATATTTGAAATTTCCTGTTGTAACTTGCTCTGTAGTTATTGCATAGCAACTTCAGAGATTTTGTTCAACGTGCTTTTAATAATCTGTGTTTGAAATGAACAAGTTCTAATATGTGCTTTTTATTTTGTCTTTCCCTTTAGGCCTTCTCAGTATTTTTTGTTTGTGTAGCATTCACGTCAAATATAATATGTCTGCTATTTATACCCATTCAATGGCTTTTTTTTGCTGCTAGTACATATGTGTGGGTTCAATATGTATGGCACACAGGTAAGTCTTAATGGTTTCTTAGATGGATTGAAATCTTAGATTCAGACTTCTAAAATGTGATTTCCTTGAATAAATTATTTAGAATTGAGTTTAATGTGGACATTTTAAAGATCCCTTTTTGTAATATATTATAGTATACGTTTAAAGTGTATTTCTTTTTATTAAAAGTTTAAACCTTTATAATTTGATATTTTGATTGTAGGCATTTCAATTACCAACTCTCATTATGAAGTATCCATATTTTTTTAAAAATTGAAGCAATTATTATTTAGGTAGACTTGAAGACAGCCATGTGCCAAATAAGAAAAATGTTCCTGCAGCTTCAGCATTGAAAGGAATGTCAGAAGTCATTTAGTTGAACCCTTACTTAGTATAAGAATCCCCACAGCATTGCTGGCGCATGGTGTTTTAATCTCTGATTGAAAATCTACAGTGACAAGAAACTTACTAGTGTTGTTTTGAGGCAATTGGAATAGAAAATTGTTCCTCATACTGAGCCAGAATTTTCCTTCTTACGCTTTTGACCCAGGATATCTTGACTTCTTTGGGGTGCACTGATCACTTCGAGTTGATAAAGTGCTTTCTCCAGAAAAATATATGAGAATATAGGGAATATATTTTTTTTCAGTTTCAGCAGGCTTACAGACCATCCCTCTAATCCAAACATTGGACCCCTGTGTTAGGCCACACGGAGCAGGTGTACTGTTCCATCCATGTTAACATTTCTTTAGACCAGAACACACTGTCATATCTTCTCATGTTCTTTTCTACAGACGGAGCATCTCTGAGCTCATCAGCTTTTCCTTGTATGTTATTTTAAGCACTTTCACCATTTTCGTCTCCCTAGTTCTTAGTGGCTCTCTAAACCACAGTGTGCATTTCAGGTGTGTTCTGGCTTGAGTGGTGGAACTACATAGTCACCTCCCTTCTTCGTAGAGCTATTCTTATGCTATTACAAACTAAGATGAGATAAGCTGTTAATAACTCCAGTGCACTACGAAGCCTGTGCGTAGGACACATGGGGATGTGAGGACTGGCTCACAGACATGTGGGGATGTCGCACTTGTCTGCAAAAGCTGCGTGAAACTTGATTCCTAGGCCCAGCTGTAACCTGTAGCATTTTGACCACTGAAAGAGCACCAATAAAAGCTGTCTGGAGCAACGTTCATCCTCTCCTCTAATGCTAGAAGGATGATGTTGTCCCATGTTAGGAGACACGACTCAGCTGTATTTTTAAAGGATCTGCTGTGAGCATGGTTTTCTCCATCTTTAGCACTCTTTTGTATCTGACTGAATTTATAAGCTAGCATGCTTTCCTTTAGTTAAAGTGATTTTTCTATATACCAGGTTTTACTTGTATTTTCTTGTCCTGGGCCTCAGTTTCGAGTGAGTTGCCATTTGCACTTATTCTGTCTAGGTCTCAGCTTCTTTTCTGTCATATGAGGGTGGAGTGATCTAGATAATAGTTAAGGGAATCTTCCAGCTCAAATAATCTGTGACTGTGATGAACTATAGTGATTTTCTAAGTTGCTTTAATAGTGTCTTATTAGTTGAGAAAAAGCTACTCATGTAACTATTATTAGAACCTATTGGAATTCAGTAGGTGACCCACAGGGCAGCAATGAAGCTAATATAATAAATGATATTGGTCTCTCTTTAGCTCTAGGCTCAGAAATGCATGTTGGAATACCTAAGTTATGAAGTGCATTTTTAATTTGGAATGGTTAGCGAGCAAACAGAACAAACCCTGTGTTCTTATTAGGCCCGGTAAATATGAGTGCAGTTTTTATAGGTTGGGATTAATTTCTCTTTCATTGTTAAAATTTAACATTTTAAAAAACAATGTTAGGAATGGTTGATGAAACTATATATATTGCCACAAGAGCATGAAAATATTATGTCATTAATTTTTTTCTTATCGTTAAGAGGGAGAAAACAGGATATAAAACTATATGTACAACATAACTATTAAACTAGTTCAAAAATATTTTCAGTGTGGTTTTATTTATATAGATGTAGAAATATGAGTAATTTGTCCAGATTTTTCGGTTTTTCCGGTAATATGCTTATTTTGTTTATGATAGAAATTAATATAGAAATTAGATATTTACAGAATGTAAATTTTTTAAATGTATTTTAAAATGAATTTGAAAGTGGATAATCCTAAGGATTGACTTTTGTTTTCCTACCTTGCAAAAATGCCTTTTTTTGGTTTGTTAAATCTATAAGAATGGTTGAAACCACTAGCTGTTTTCACAGGACTTTGCCTGTCTTCTTATCTTATGGAGTAGGTCTGTGGGGACTTGAATTCTCCTTAGAAGGAGATTCAGTATTGTTTCTGTGAATTTGGACACAGTTTATATAAACTCTGGGCCTCACTTTACTCTTCCATAAAATGAGGAAGTTGGACGAAGTGGGACTAATCTTTGGCACTAATTTTTCTGTAATTTTTCTTCTGTTTCATTCATTCCAAAGAGTCTTAGAAAAAAGCCATCTAGTTCAGGTCACTGAGTTTTTCCTCCATTTGTCTCTTCTGTAACTGGCTGGCTTTATACACTCTCAAAGGGGATCTTTCCAGAGTTATAGATCTCATGTCTTTGTGTTCCATCTTCATAAAATATCCCATTATTAGTCGTATCCTGACACAGATGTACCTTTAGACTTTGATTCTAAAACCCAGTGAAAATTATCTGATTATTTGAGTCTTATTTATTCTATTGCAAATTTCTTTTTCCTCTGTTGAAAATTGCTTTTAATTACAAAAGGAATATGAGCTCGTAGTTAAGGAAAAAACTTTTTTGAATAATACTTGAATGTAAGAAGCATTTCTTAGTGCTGTAATTCATTCTTTAAAAATTGGGTTTTTTTTTTTTTTACGTATCATTCTATGGTAATACAAATCTTCACCCTTTTGAAAAGTTGCATCATATTTCATTATATAGATTTATTATAATTCATCAGTTCCTATTGATAGGCGCTTAAGTTAATTCTAAATTCTAGTTTTTGCTATTGCAAATAATACATTGAACATTCTTATACATTTATCCAGGGCTCTTTTATATGTCTATAGGGTAGATTCCTGGAATTGGAATTTCTGGGTCAAAGGTATAAGTATTTTTCATTATACTGCCAAATTGCCTTATAAGAAAGTTACCCCAATTTATATTCTTGCTAAGAATGAGAGGGAAGCCATTCACACATCTTCCCTGTACTATTACCCATCTTAAAATTTTGGCTTTATCTGATGGGTTAAAATAATCAAGTCTCATTTAAAAATTTTTATCTCTCTAATCAGTAGAGAAGTTGACATCTTTTCACATGTTTTTTAACTGTCTGTAACTGAGTCACTGAGCATGCGTGCACACACACACACACACACTTTTTTTTCTTTTATAACTTCCAAATTTTTTTCTTCACTTGCCTTTTTTATTGATTTGTAGGAGGTCTTTATATGCTAGGGCTCTGATTTCTTTGTTTTACATATGTTGCAAATATTTTCTGCCAGAATACTAGTTTTTATTTTTGTCTATGATTCCATAGCATGTTTTGTCATATGAAAGCTTTCAATTTGGATCAAATTGCTTTTTAATTAGTTCAAAGTCTTAAATGAAAGTTACTGTAGTTGAACCAGTCTCCCAAACAACCCATCTGTTATATTAGTTAATGTGTCATTGATGCTTGTCTCTCTGCTGCTTTCCCACAGAAAGGGGAGTGTGTTTGCCCACAGTATCCCTCTGGATACTCTTTGTTTATATTGAAGCAGCAATTAGATTTAAAGATCTCAAAAATTTTCATGTAGACCTTTGTCGCCCATTTGCTGCTCACTGGTGAGTATTATGTATATTCTTAATCTGTAATCCAGTTAAGTGTTTTCAATGTAGAATGGTAAATTTAATTGTAAAGTTTTCCCTAGAGATATTATTGAATTCAGAAGACAGCATAACATGGTGTGGTAACCAACATGAGCCCTCTAGTCAGGGAGATGAGTGTTTGAATCCCAGCTGTCCCCCCTAACAGCTTTGTGCTTTGGACATGTCACTCTCTCTAAGCCTTAGTTCTCTTCCCTATATATTGGGAAGCTGTCTCATGGGGTGTCATGGGAAAGATGAAATGAGGTGACATATGTAAAGTGTTTAATTAGGTCCATGTACCGAGGTGTCTGACACTTGTTATCTGTCTTTATTGTAACCAGATAATGATTCCAAAAAGCCTCGATGAAATATATGACTATTTCATAGAGATTAATGATTTTAAAATTTCCTTTGTATGTTTACAAAAGCAAGATAATATTTTTAAGGACTATTATTTTTAACCTTAAACCATGAAACATTTTTTAAAATAAGCTTGATTTTTGTTTATATCTATTGTAGAAATCACCACTTAATGTGTTTCTTTTAAATACACCAATTTTTGCTAATATTTATGGCAGAAACCAAAACAAATAGGAATCAACAACCAAAAAATAGTTACCAGTATGTTTAAAATCTTCACAAACAAGTGAATTAAATAGACTTGGTCAGTAAACTTGTCACTGTAAATTTGTGGTGTGATCACATTTAGACTGATTATAATTTATAAATTGATAAAAAATTAACATTTTTTTAATGTTAATGAGACTTCCCTGGTGGCCGTGAAGAATCCTCTTGCAACACAGGAGATGCAGGAGACGCAGGTTCGACCTCTGGGTCGGGAAGATCCCCTAGAGAAGAAAATGGCAACCCACTCCAGTGTTCTTGCTTGGGAAATCCCATGGACAGAGGAGCCTGGCAGGCTATATAGTCTGTGGGGTCTCAAAAGAGTTGGACCTGACTTAGCAACTAAATAACAGCATTAATGAAGCTTAAGAAAAGTTTTGACAGTGTTTTCAGAGGCTTTGAAACAATATTAGACTGATGGCTTGAATGAAAATATTTCAACTTTTTGTCCCAGGGATTAGAGTTGTAAGTACAGCTGGTTTAATTTGTTGGTGCAAACCAAATGTTGGCTCTGATAATATAAGATACTTGGTTAAATGATTCTTAATTTATGTTTGATAGAGTGTTTATAAACTAATTTTCCAGGAATAGCTGGTGACAGACATTTCTCAGGCAGCAAGAAGATGAGTCACCTGAATTTGACCCTGCCTTCTAGTATTGAAAACCAAATGATGTGTTTGATTTTAACACTTGCAATGTTTACTTATGATCACTCATAAAATTTCTACCTTTTTAGTTCTTAAAAACATACAGATCCCTAAGTCCTAACCATGCATGAGGCAGGTTCCATATAATCAAAGACTTTAGCCACTGTATCCAACAGTCCCTGTGGTAACTTCTTGAGTGTATTTGAAGATTGCCAGGGCCTAATGGGCAGCTTCTTATGGTCCACCAGTCCTGCTGTTCCACAGGGATTTGTTCTGCATGCTAGCTGCCTGATTCCCACAACAGACATATTTGGTTGTGTTTACTGAACGCTCAGCTGTTATCATCATCTGTAATGATGAATCGGTCATAGGGTCCTCCTGTGCCTGATGTGTGTGTTGCTTGTTTTCTTAACTTATGTTTACTAGCAGAATTGTCTTCTTTCTAGTATTGGATACCCCGTGGTGACTTTGGGCTTTGGCTTCAAAAGTTATGTAAGCTACAAAATGCGGTTGAGGAAGCAAAAAGAAGTGCAAAAAGAGAACGAGTTTTACATGCAGCTCCTTCAGCAAGCCCTCCCTCCAGAGCAACAGATGCTGCAGAAGCAAGAGAAAGAGGCCGAGGAAGGTAGGTCTTTACTCTAGAGCTATCGGCTCAATAGGTTAGCTATTAGTTTGTTTGTCAGTAGTATTTTTTCAGAAAAGTTGCTAGCGCTTTGGGAAATTACCATGGCTTTTTGTGTTTTCTCTTGTTCCTCTTTAGGACTGTTGCTTTACTTGGTCATGAAATACAGAATATGTATGATGTTTTCTGCCTAGTGTCTTAAGACCATGTGCTTTTAAGTATGTTTATTTTTAAAATTTGTTTCATTTCCTTTTATAGTTTATGTTCTATTTTAATATTTTATTTGTTATGAAGATTTTAAAATATTTATTCTCAGTGACAATAGTGTATGTAACTATGTGCATTTGTAATTGTAGTAAGCCAAGTATAAGCCAGATAGAGATGTAAACAGAATTGTTTTACAAGTCAGAATTCTTCTGAATAGAGCAAACATGGCTAGGTCTTATTTTAAATGGTTTGTATAATGCAACATGGATCTTAGAATGACCTTTTCTAATACAGCCTCTTTCATGAATATGTAACCAATTCAAGAAGTGAACAGACAGAGTACCAGTTTTCTTTGGTTTTTGTTTTTAGTTGATACATGACAAAATCTTGTTCTCTGATGTGGTGCAAAATTATCTCTTCAAGTACACTTTGTCGAGTTTGAATATGTAGACCTATACAGAAAATTCATTGTAAAGCGGCCTAGTAAATGATAACAGACTTCTTATTACTTTAACAATAGAGGCAAGACAAAGGATAGGTGCCCTGTATGCCAACATCACGCCTGTTTGTTTCATTTAATCTATCTTTTCAGTAAAGTTATTAAATTTGTTTACTCCAAGCATCTTTTTACATGTGGCCTTTAAGATTATGATCTGCCTATGTCCTGTCACCCATGATAGACAGGTTTTATATGACTGATAAATGAGGTATGACTTAATTGTAAAATCCTCATATTCTTTTCAAGGTCAGAACTTTAATGACGTGGTGTTTCAAAATGATGATGATATTCTAAATGTGCAGCTTCTCAAATTTATCTGGCTTTGCTTCTTGAAGTTGGCATAGTGAGGTGTGGCTCTTGCTTCTGAATGAGTTGGCAGCTTAATGTAGTGCGCTTCTAAGTGTAGATGACACTGTTTGTTGAATCAATCCATTTTGTTTTTTACAACTAAATATTCCAGTGTGGGTTTTTTTTTTGCTTGTTGGTTTGTTTTTGGTATTGTAGCAGCCAAAGGATTACCTGATATGGATTCCTCAATCCTCATACACCACAACGGAGGTATCCCAGCCAACAAAAAACTCTCTACAACTTTGCCAGAGATAGAATACCGAGAAAAAGGGAAAGAAAAAGACAAAGATGCCAAAAAACACAACCTTGGAATAAATAACAACAATATTCTACAACCTGTAGACTCTAAAATACAAGAAATTGAGTATATGGAAAACCATATCAATAGTAAAAGATTAAATAATGATCTTGTGGGAAGTACAGAAAATCTCTTGAAAGAGGACTCCTGCACTGCTTCCTCAAAAAACTACAAAAATGCCAGTGGCGTTGTGAACTCCTCACCTCGAAGTCACATGCCACAAACGGGAGCATCCCTTCCTCATCTAGTAAAAATGAGAAGAAGCAGAAATGCACTAGCAAGAGCCCAAGTGCACACAAGGACTTAATGGAAAACTGTATTCCTAATAACCAGCTAAGCAAGCCGGATGCACTGGTAAGGTAAGTGTGCGTGCTGTGTCCTTAACACTTCCCTTGAGCTTGACTTGGGTCTTGAGACGTGTATTTCTGGGTAGGCTGCAGGGATTGTTTGTGATCAGATTCTGGGACAGCTAACTCTGTGGCATTGGACATTGAGCGTGTCTTTTCCACGGGTCTGTTGGTCACCTGCACCATCCAGAAGCATTGACTAAAGCTCTTTCCAGTGTGCTGTGTGAGGTGATAGTGGTTACTTCCCACATTTGACAAATTTACACATGGCTTGATTCTTCTCATGGTTTTGAGAGGCGTATCTTTAGTCTTTTTTCAATTTGCATATCCAAAGATCATGTGGCATAGACACGAAGAGTTTGTGGCCTGTTCATGCAAATCTTTGTCAGTCAGATACAAAAAATAATCTTCTTTCTAAAAATTCCATAGGAAAATGCAGTTAATCCTTGAATAACACGGGTTTGAACTGCGTGGGAACACTTATATGTGTTTTTCAATAGTAAATGTGGCAGTACTACATAGCCCCTAGTTGGTTGAGTTTGTGGATGTGGAGGAACCATGGATATGGAGGGCCAACTATAAATTACACTGGGCTTAATCTGCATATTGTTCAAGGGTCAACTGTTCAGTGTTAGATACAGATTTTAATTAGAAATATTCCTTTTCCCATGTTTAAGTTAAAGATGAACATTGTTGTATTACCTTGATTGGCTCAGACTTAATTTTGCTGTTTTATATATTTTATAAAATACACATAACGTTCCTTTTACTTCATCAGTCAGTCAGTTCAGTTGCTTAGTTGTGTCCGACTCTTTGTGACCCCATGGACTGCAGCAAGCCAGGCTTCCCCGTCCATCACCAACTCCTGGAGCTTGCTCAAACTCACGTCCTCGAGTCGGTGGTGCCATCCAACCACCTCACCCCCTGTCATCTCCGGCTGTGCTCAATCTTTCCCACCATCAGGGTCTTTTCTAATGAGTCAGTTTTTTGCATCAGGTGGCCAGAGTATTGAAGCTTCAGCCTCAGTCCTTCCAATGAATATTCAGGACTGAATCCTTTAGTATTGACTGGCTTGATCCCCTTGCAGTCCAAGGGACTCTCAAGAGTCTTGTACTTCATATCTTTCAATTTGGAAACTGAGATCCGAAGTGGAGCTTTTTTATTTTTTTCTCTATTATTTTTTAAAATTGGAGTGTAATTGATTTAGTGTGTTAGGTTCTGGTATACAGCTAAGTGATTTACTTATACATACATCTCTACATTCTTTTTCATATTCTTTTCCATTATGGTTTATTATAGGATATTGAATATAGTCCTCTGTGCTATACAGTAAAACTTTGTTGTTTATCTATTTTATGTGTAGTAGTTGGTGTCTGCTAATCCCAAGCTCCTAATTTATCCCCTACCCCCTTTCCTCTTTGATTACTGTAAGTTTGTTTTCTGTGTCTATGTGTCTTTTTCTGTTTTGCAAATAAATTCATTTTGCCATATTTTAGATTCCACATAGAAATGAAATCACATGGTATTTGTCTTTCTCTGACTTCACTTAGTATAATAATCTCTATATCCATCCATATTATTGTAAATGGCATTATTTCATGGACCTTTCAAAAAGTACATAGCTCAAGAGGGCCACTGTGACTCCCGCTCTCCTCTAAGTTATCTCATGTTCCTGTTTGGCTTGTTTCAGAGCAGATAATTTATTAGGGAAAGTTTCTAGCATTATAAATTATATGAATTAGATTAATAATTTGTTTTAGTTTTCTGATTGGCATCTAGATAAAGGGAAATACAGGTGGATTCTACTCCTAAGGCTCTAGAGGTTTCATAACCCATGGTCACTATTGGAAACATACCATGCTGCTGCTGTTACCAGGCTGACATTCACATGTGTTTTTTTTGACATTCTGCCCATCGTGCCCTGCGGAGAAAACACTCAGCAGATAGCTGTCTTTCATTTGCTCAGGGGAAAAAGACCAATTAGTTGACCTTGTATGTCAAAGTGAATATCTCACAGATTTACTATATGCTATAAATGAAACATCTTCCACCAGCTTTTTAACATCCTCTTTCCTGCACAATTTTAATAATAGCAGTCAAGTCAAAACAATTTTCCTCTGTTGGATGTTACAGAGAAAGCAATCAAGGCTCAGTTCTGTGATACCATCTCACTTGGGCCCCACTTGTCATGTCGGTTATCTCTACTACTTCATCTGCCTTTAATAAAGAATTTCAAGGACTCAGATGGCCTGTTTTCTCGTCTTGCGTCCAGTGCTCCTGAGCCGCTTCTGGGGTATATGCCTCTTCCTGTGGTCACTGATGTGTATTCTGATGTGCCTTGATCTGAAGGGCTCCAGAGTATTACTCTGTTTTAGCGAATCAGTTCAGTTCAGTCGCTGAGTTGTGTCCAACTCTATGTGACCCCATGAATCGCAGCACGCCAGGCCTCCCTGTCCATCAGCAACTCCCGGAGTTCACTCAAACTCATGTCCATCGAGTCGGTGATGCCTTCCAGCCATCTCATCCTCGGTCGCCCCCTTCTCCTCGTGCCCCCAATCCCTCCGAGTATACCTGCTGTCAAATACATGAATATAAAATATTAAAATAGTTTCATAAGCTTACATAGGATTATTTTCAACTTTTCATATAATATTATAAAAAATAGATGATGTAAATATCCAACAATATGTGAGAAACTTAAATACTTATAGTCCATCTATTTGATGGATTTTTAATACATTAAAAATCATATTTTGAGACAGTTACTAATATAGGATAGTGCTTATAACGTTTCATGAAGAAAGTAGAGAGGAATCTTACTGAAAGCATTTTGTTTTTCTGATATACACAGAGAAAGGATTTGACAGGAAAGGAGCCAAAACGATAATAGTAATTTCTCCTTGATAGTATTGGGTCTTTTAGTTTTTATTTCATTTCCATGCATTTTCAAGTTTTTCTGTGATAACAGTGAAAGTTTATGAAAGGAAAATATATCTTGCTTGACTTCATATATGTTTTGATGAATATTAAGACTCTTAACGGATCCAAACCTGACATGTTTGAGCTGTTAGCCAGAGAGTGGATTTGTTATCTTCAGATGGAAAAGGCTGGGCTCGAAGTCTCTTCAACAGTTTGTATATGAGTTTTTCACTCTTGCAGGTACATCCAGGGCAGTGTACAGGTCCAGGCTGGCTAGAGGGATAAGAGGGATAAGACTGATTGTCCCTTTTATAAATTTTTAAAAAATCACTTGAAAACCAGTGGTGTTGTATTTAGTAAATGCAACACATTCCACGTAGCTATGTGTGTCTCAATATCATGGTTGAAAACTGCTATATTTGAGGAACCAATTCATTGTCTTTGCAGGGGGGAATTCATTAATATACCACTTTCAAAGAGAAGTCTTAAAGATTGGTATGGCTGTCAAAGTAAGATCTGATGGTCATTCCCTGTGAAGGAGCAAGCAGTCCATTGGGTCTTTTCATTGTCTCTCCAAACTCCAAGGATGTTCTCTAGTGTGCTGTATACCACATACTGACAAATGACTGCACACAGGCCAAAACTGGCCCACTACCTGTTTTTGTAAAGTTCTGTTGAAACGTAGCCACACTCATCCATTTGTGTAGTTTCTGTGGCTAGTTTATGGTGGCAGAGTTGAGTAGTAGTGACAGAAACTCTCTTGCCTACAAAGCCAAAGATGTTCCTAGCCAGCATCTAAAAAGTATACTGGTAGATTGCTAAGGTTGGGGAAGGTGAGGAACTTGACAGTAAGCATTGCTTGTAGGCCACTTTCCAGGAAAAGTTTGGGAACTTGCTAAAGCATCTTTTCATTTGAGAAATAAGTATCTTACAAAATGACCTAGTTTCTGCCAGCTTGATTTCTGAATTCTTTACCCAAGTTATTTAGAAACAGACTTATAATGTTGGTAGCCAAAAATATTTTTAATTTTGACATGAAAAAATTCTATATATAAACAAAAAAGCAATGAGGAAGATCAGTTATTTTAACTAAGTGCTGGCAGATTAAAAAGGAATCATGTAAATTAGACTGAAGTTTGCTCAATTTTTTCCTCCAGTGGTCAGTTTTTAAATATTTTAAGCATGCAAAAAATTATAGAAAATTTAGGTGGAAAAAAGATATATGACACAAATCACTTAAATTTATGTTGTATTTTCATCAACTAAATTTATATAGATGTGGCCATAGCATTTGTGTAGTTTTTTTATCCTAATTTTTCACCTAAATTATATTGAAGTCATTTTCCCAACCTAGCCTAACCTTGGTTTTCACTTGGTGTGGCGTATTCCATGGCAGTTCTGTGTGATCGTTCCGTGATCTGTCTGAGGTCTGGCAGGTCAGGGTGTAACACCTGAGCTGCTTTCCTGTAGTTTCAGGGCCCGCAAGCAGAAGAGCCAGCGCTTTTGTTTCTGCTTGGCACACTGCTTCCTCTCAAACACAGCCCAAGACTGTGGGGTTTCTTGTTTGGGATTTGTTACTTGTTACAGTTTCCTGATTAAGGGACAGAATTTAAAACTGGGTACAAAATGTAAAGTGATCCGTATTCTGTAGAAATGTTGAAGTAGAAGTCTCTTCTTTATTTCCATCCCACTTTTTCTTTCTTTGTTTTTGTGTTCAAGACAGATTAATCTTTCTTGTTTCTCATGCTTACTCTTAGTAAGATATCAACTCTTTAACGTAGTTGAATAATGTTTGGTGTGAAGAGTCATAAAGGAAGAGTACCCACACTTTGCCTAGAGGAGATGCATTTAATGAAACTGAGTAGAATTTAGAATGTTGCAGAGATATTTAGACCAGCCTCCCCAGCCCTGTCATTTCATCAGTGAAGTAAACAAGCCCTGGAAGATTAAATGACTAGTCCTGGTAACCAGCTTGGAGAAATTGTGTTCAAGACAGATTAATCTTTCTTGTTTCTCATGCTTACTCTTAGTAAGATATCAACTCTTTAACGTAGTTGAATAATGTTTGGTGTGAAGAGTCATAAAGGAAGAGTACCCACACTTTGCCTAGAGGAGATGCATTTAATGAAACTGAGTAGAATTTAGAATGTTGCAGAGATATTTAGACCAGCCTCCCCAGCCCTGTCATTTCATCAGTGAAGTAAACAAGCCCTGGAAGATTAAATGACTAGTCCTGGTAACCAGCTTGGAGAAGGCAATGGCACCCTACTCCAGTACTCTTGCCTGGAAAATCCCATGGATGGAGGAGCCTGGAAGGCTGCAGTCCATGAGGTCGCTAAGAGTAGGACACGACTGAACGACTTCACTTTCACTTTTCACTTTTATGCATTGGAGAAGGAAATGGCAACCCACTCCAGTGTTCTTGCCTGGAGAATCCCAGGGAAGGTGGAGCCTGGTGGGCTGCCATCTATGGGGTTGTACGGAGTCGGACACAACTGAAGTGACTTAGCAGTAACCAGCTGGAGGGACAGTTACAAGGACCAGAACCAAAGTTTCTTGACTTCTGCCTTTGCTGTTAATAATGTGCTGCTTAAAAAAAAGTTATATCAACCTGCTTTATTGTTCTGGTTTTTAAATTATTTTTACAAATTCTTGTGTTTTTGTTTGTTTCAAATATATATACATCTAAAGTCGGTACAAGGATTGGCACCAGAGCTAAATTTTGTGCTCTTTTGGCTAAAATGTATAGAAGAAACGCTTAGAATTTTAGAATTTGTTTAATTTTCCTTTCTTCTAGAGAGATGCTGTTTTAAGAGTTTTAAAAATTCTTGCTCTTGCCAAAGACACAGGGGTGTATTTATTTCTGAACAGAAGGTGGCCATCCGCTGGTACCCCTGAAAATTTATAAGATCTCTAAGAATGCAGCTCTCATTAGGACTCTGTGGAGTTAGTCTAGTTCAGACACCTTAGAGCCCCCTAGCAGGGAATTTGCTCTTTAGGAATAAAGCTGGAATAGG
Source organism: Aepyceros melampus (assembly GCA_006408695.1). NCBI lineage: Eukaryota > Metazoa > Chordata > Mammalia > Artiodactyla > Bovidae > Aepyceros > Aepyceros melampus. The sequence continues at coordinate 359,664 of SJXQ01007248.1, forward strand.
CCTACGTTGACAGAGCAGACCTGAGAGCCTCAAACTGGGGAACTTAAGAGAGGGAGTGTAAACAGCAACCCAGGGGAAAGGCCACCGGTGCCTGCTTGAAAAGTCTGAGGCGTGGGCATGGCCATCGTGGTAAGTTCTGAGGGCAAAGGTGGGGGTAGCTTTTCTTAGGGGAAAATGGAAATCTGGGGAATGCTGTAATTTATTGAATAGTCACTCTTTTTTTTTTTCTTCTGTAAATTCATTTGGCTATTTTAGGCACACCAAAATGTTATAACTTAGTTTGTTCATACAGTTCTGCATAGTTGGAGACTTAAGAGTCTTGGGGGAAAGGTAGAGAATGTTTATTGGGACTTTTCCAGTAATCACTAAGCAAGTATATATAAGAGACCACTTACACAGAGGAGTGTTTAATTTACATTCATACCCAGGAACCAACTTATTTTACACTTCTGGGTCTTAGGGAAATATTTTGGGAGCATATAGGTTGATGACAACATAGATGATAAATAGGCTTTATAATGTCCTGGTCCATCAGTGAATATATTGATTAGTATTGTGTTTTAGTAGGCTGTGATATGAGTATTTGTGACTCATTTCTTTCTAATTTAAGCTGGTGGCAAGCAGAATGTCACTGGCCTTCATTCCACTTTCTCGCCATTGTAAATCTTATGTTTATGCTTTGTGATTTTATATTTTTCTTATGAGGGACAAAGATAGCAAAAGCTACGAACAGCCAACTTTCTTCCTTGATGGGGCTTGACTGGTGGCACAGGTGGCCCAGGTGGTTTGACTAAGCAGTGCTCGGTCTTTGTACTTCTGAGCTTAATCTTGTCTCCAGATACCAGTGTTTTAAATTGCTGTGTCACCTCTGCCTTATAGAAGACTCTTTAGTGTGGTCTTGCTGTTTGGGGACAAACAACAGACAATTTACACTACTTCCAATTTTTCATTTCCCCACATTTTAAGATGTGCGTGCGCACTCAGTTGTGTCCAACTTTGCAAGTCCATAGAATGCAGCCCGCCAAGCAAGAATACTGGAGCAGGTTGCCATTTCCTTCTCCAGGGGATCTTCTGACCCCGGGATGGAATCCATATCTCCTGAGTCTCCTGCATTGGCAGGCGATTCTTTACCCCTAGGCCACCTGGGAACCCCCATTTTAAGACATCTACAGACAATTTAAAGTTAGATATCCACTGAAAGGAAAGGGCCATATTTTTAGATACTGATTTTTAATTATCAGTAGATTCAGTATGATTTTGGTGTGAATAGCTATGAAGAAAGAGCATAATAAAGAGAGAGTCCAAGAAGCCTCTTGTTTTGTCATCTTAGAGATTATAGGCACAAAGCGAGGATAGAATCCAAAGCTGAGACCCAACTCTGGGGAGGAAACAAGACAGTGCAGTCAGTTCAGAGGCAGAGCCTTTGTGCATTCACTGGGGTAAGTACCTGGGGAAGGCGGCCTTATATGGACTTTTCCAGCCTTCTCTCAAGTCCCTAAAGAGTCCTACATGGGGGATCACAATAGTTAAAGTGGGGAATGTTACAAAGGATTCTCTTGAAAGGTGGAAAAGTGAAAGTCACTCAGTCGTTTCTGACTCTTTGTGACCCCATGGACTATACAGTCCTTGGAATTCATCAGGCCAGAATACTGGAGTGGGTAGCCTTTCCCTTCTCTAGGGGATCTTCCCAACCCAGAGATCGAACCAAGTCTCCTGCATTGCAGGCGGATTCTTTACCAGCTGAGCTACAAGGGAAGCCCTGCAAGGTGGAGACGTATCTTTAAAAGAATGTAATGGAAAGACCTCAAGATGAATTGTTAAAGGGGAGGAAGTAGAAAAATTGATCAGATAGTATGACCCCATTACAAAATGTGGGTAAGTATTCTTTACATACGCAGAAGATTATTTGAAATAGTTTATACCAAATGGTCAATTATAGTTGAGTATAGTAGATGTTTACTTTCTACATTACCTGTTTCTACATGCTTTGAATTTTTACACAGGCTTATTATGCACATAATAGAATGTAAGCTCAATGAGATTAAAAGATGCTTACTCCTTGGAAGGAAAGTTATGACCAACCTAGACAGCATATTAAAAAGCAGAGACATTACTTTGCCAGCAAAAGTCTGTCTAGTCAAGGCTGTGTTTTTTCCAATAGTCATGTATGGATGTGAGAGTTGGACTATAAAGAAAGCTCAGAGCTGATACTTTTGAACTGTGATGTTGGAGAAGACTCTTGAGTGTCCCTTGGACTGCAAGGAGATCCAACCAGTCCATCCTAAAGATCAGTCCTGGGTGTTCATTGGAAGGACTGATGCTGAAGCTGAAACTCCAGTACTTTGGCCACCTGATGCGAAGAGCTGACTCATTTGAAAAGACCCTGATGCTGGGAAAGAAGGAGAAGGGGACGACAGAGAATGAGATGGATGTTGGATGGCATCACTGACTCAATGGACATGAATTTGGGTGAACTCTGGGAGTTGCTGATGGATGGGGAGGCATGGCGTGCTGCACTTCATGGAGTCACAAAGAGTCGGACACTGCTGAGCGACTGAATTGAACTGAAGCTCAGTGAGCCCAGGGACCACCTTTGCTCTTGTCTTCCCCTTTTTTCCGTTGCCACAATATATGGTGATTGGCACATGGTAGATGCTCAGTAAATACTTACTGAACAAATGTTACCCTTTGTCCAGGAAAAATAATAGATAGGCGGCCGAGAGAAGAAAGGCGGCCTCAGTGACTGCGGTGCAGTGCCAGTGCCGGGCAACTCCTCTGAAGGTGGAAAACCTCAGTGTTGCCTCAGACCAAGCCAAAGACCTGTTCTCTAGTGTCAACCTGCTTGTTGTTCTTGAATAAGTTGTTACTGACTTTATTTCTAAAAAATAAAGAGTTTCCACTCTTAAGCCCCCTTCCTTGCTGTGCAAGAAATTCAGGAATTTCTGGAAGTTACAAGGACAAGGGAAGAAAATTCCGAGGGACAGTTGTCGAAAAAGCCATTTTTTCTGGCAGTGGGTTGATTATGCTGCAGGGCCAGGGAATCTAGGCACAAACCACATGACAGCCAAGAATGCAGAGAAAATCTGTTTGCCTTGTCTTATTCCACTTTACTGGTGGCTCTTGCCTTCTCTCTTCCCACTTAGTCCGAGCCGTTCTCTTTGTCTTTGTGGTAGCTAGAGAGAGAGAACTCAGAGCCCATGTTTCTGTTCCAGAACCTTCCCTCCAAGGAAATCCCTTTGGTTAGAAAATGTGTTGACTGCCCTGTGTATCATCTCAGGTGCCAGAGAGAAGGTGGTACATTGGCTTGTTTTCTTCTGAATACATTTCATTTGAATACATTTTGCTCTGTGTCAGGAATAGTTTGTGAAAGAAAATCTGATCTTGGGAGACAGTGACTGGGTCTTTGGCCTTTACCCTCACTACTCTCCATCCATGTGCTGCCTTTCGCCTGTGCGACAACCTGTGCTGCCCAGTGACGTGCCTGACACTGTCCCCATGAGTGATGGCTGCCAAAGTAGGGCTTTCCATTTCTACAGGTGCATTTGATCATTTATTCGTAACAGTATCATTTCCAGCCTAGAGGTAAAATTAGTAAAATACATGACATTTCAGAAAGAAGATTTTAACTAGACACTTAGAGGTTCTGGTTAGATTAGATTAAATATCTTGTATGTAGCTATTACTTTAGTTCAATTCAGTCGCTCAGTCGTGTTTGACTCTTTGCGACCCCATGAACTGCAGCACGCCAGGCCTCCCTGTCCATTACCAATTCCCGGAATTTACTCAAACTCATGTCCATTGAGTCGGTGATGCCATCCAACCATCTCATCCTCTGTCGTCCCCTTCTCCTCCTGCCCCCAATCCCTCCCAGCATCAGAGTCTTTTCCAATGAGTCAACTCTTCGCATGAGGTGGCCAAAGTACTGGAGTTTCACCTTTAGCATCATTCCTTCCAAAGGACACTCAGGGCTGATCTTTAGGATGGACTGGTTTGGACCTCCTTGCAGTCCAAGGGACTCTCAAGAGTCTTCTCCAACACCACAGTTCAAAAGCATCAATTCTTCAGCACTCAGCTTTCTTCACAGTCCAACTCTCACATCCATACATGACTACTGGAAAAACCATAGCCTTGACTAGACGGACCTTTGTTGGCAAAGTAATGTCTCTGCTTTTGAATATGCTATCTAGATTGGTCATAACTTTCCTTCCAAGGAGTAAGCGCCTTTTAATTTCATGGCTGCAATCACCATCTGCAGTGATTTTGGAGCCCCAAAAAATAAAGTCTGCCACTGTTTCCACTGTTTCCCCATCTATTTCCCATGAAGTGATGGGACCAGATGCCATGATCTTCATTTTCTGAGTGTTCAGCTTTAAGCCAACCTTTTCACGCTCTTCTTTCACTTTCATCAAGAGGCTTTTTAGTTCCTCTTCACTTTCTGCCATAAAGGTGGTGTCATCTGCATATCTGAGGTTATTGGATTTCTCCCAGCAATCTTGATTCCAGCTTGTGCTTCTTCCAGCCCAGCGTTTCTCATGATGTGCTCTGCATATAAGTTAAATAAGCAGGGTGACAGTATACAGCCTTGATGTACTCCTTTTCCTATTTGGAACCAGTCTGTTGTTCCATGTCCAGTTCGAACTGTTGCTTCCTGACCTGCATATAGGTTTCTCAAGAGGCAGGTCAGGTGGTCTGGTATTCCCATCTCTCTCAGAATTTTCCACAGTTGATTGTGATCCACACAGTCAAAGGCTTTGGCATAGTCAATAAAGCAGAAGTAGATGTTTTTGTGGAACTCTCTTGCTTTTTCTATGATCCAGTGGATGTTGGCAATTTGATCTCTACCATTTTCTAAAACCAGCTTGAACATCAGGAAGTTTATGGTTCAGGTATTGCTCAAGCCTGGCTTGGAGAATTTTGAGCATTACTTTACTCGCATGTGAGATGAGTGCAATTGTGCGGTAGTTTGAGCATTCTTTGACATTGCCTTTCTTTAGGATTGGAATGAAAACTGACCTTTTCTAGTCCTGTGGCCACTGCTGAGTTTTCCAAATTTGCTGGCATATTGAGTGCAGCATTTTCACAGCATCATCTTTCAGGATTTGAAATAGCTCAACTGGAATGCCGTCACCTCCATTAGCTTTGTTCGTAGTGATGCTTTCTAAGGCCCACTTGACTTAACATTCCAGAATGTCTGGCTCTAGGTGAGTGATCATACCATCGTGATTATCTTGGTCGTGAAAATCTTTTTTGTACAGTTCTTCTGTGTATTCTTGGCACCTCTTCTTAATATCTTCTGCTTCTGTCAGGTCCATACCATTTCTGTCCTTTATCGAGCCCATCTTTGCATGAAATATTCCCTTGGTATCTCTAATTTTCTTGAAGAGCGCTATTACTAAATTTTATTTGGAAATGATTAAGTGGAAAAAATAAGTAGTGGAGTGTATTTCTATTAATATTTAGTAAGTTTAGTGTCTCTGTAGAAGCATGTTTCTGATTTGATTAGTCTAGCATTGTTTCTGAGCCAACGTGTTGTCAGACGTGATTGTTTTCATTTTCTGCCTTGGTCATAGTATTTAAGGCACCTGTAGGTTTTACTTGGTTACCTTTGTTTATTATGTTAGTTCATAATATAGTTTGAATTTGTTTTAATCATTACAGTGATTTCAAACTATAATATTCTGGAATATAAATATAGTCATAGAAGCATGATAATTTTAAACTTAAGCAGGCCTATTTTAGAGCTTGAAAACCACTGAGCACTTTAGAAGCTAGGCATTAATGAATTTAAGCCAGTGGTTTACTTAGTGTCTCCATATCCAGGTGATCAAAGGAAATAATTATCTGTGTTGCAGAGATAAATTATGAAATAACACATAAATTATTTGATGGGGTGAGTCCACATTAGAAACACTTTTATGTTGAGTACTGAGATTTTATTCCAAGAATAGGAATTTCTGATTAGACAATTAGAAAGTTTGCTCCCTAGAATTCAGAAGGAACTGCTATAAAATTTTGTGTTAAATTCTGAGTCAGTATGCCCCATTGGCACATAATGAATTGAGATTACCAGCTAAGGATTAGGGGTGGATTCCCTGAAGGGGAGGAACTCCAACGAAAAGGAACTGTGGTCTTTAAATGTTACTCACGCTCTCATTTAGAAACTAGCTATTTGAATACTTTGACAGCCAGTGTGAGTATACTTCAGTCTGTGAAATCTCTCGGGGATCTCTGAAACCTTTTTGCTAGCCAGCTGGGACTCTCAGAATTAAAACAAGTTTTAGTTTCTTTTTTGTGAGAAGAATGACAGCTCCCTACTCTCAGGTGCCTTTCTCCTTTCTTGGTAGAGTGTTGAAACAGATTTGAAATAGAAATACAGTGCAGCGAGCTGAGAAGGGCCCTTGTCCTTCCTCTCCCCTGACTCTAGAGAGAGCAGAGCAGACTCAGACACATATAGGAAAGAGGCAGGGCATAGGCATGAGCTGGGGGCCAGGGTTGGCGTCATTCATAATCAGCACTGTACTGGCACCCGGGAGTTGGAAAGCACATGCCCTTCCGGACAGGACAGCCGGTCGTTGCTCTGGGGGATTGTAGGCCCAATGTTGCTGAATCTTCTGATATGTGGAAGAGATGCCAAAAGTAGATGTCTTTATGTGAAATGTCACAGTTAAATGTGTTTTTACTTCATGTAGAAGGTGGTCAAACAAGACGTGTGTGTGGGCCAGATTGGCTCGCCGGTTTATAGCCCGTGCACCTGACCCTTCCTGTGGTTCTTGTATTTTGTTCCATCCCCCACTGACCACATTGATCAAGACTGGACTTCTGTAGAAAGGACTTTTAATTAGGGACTGTCTGGCAGTGCCACGAGCTGATCTGCCATGTATTAATGGGTTTTTTACCTTCTCCTGTCGTTGAGTTCCTTGTGCTCCTGGAAAACACACACCTATTGACAGCACCCCTCCAGAGTCAAAAGACTGCTCCCTTGTTTGTTGCAGTCCTCAACACCTGACCAGGGGGCTTTCAGACCACTTAGCAGGAAAGGGAGCAGTCTTGTGATAAAAAGGGTAGTTTGAGTCTCTGTGCAAGTCACTCAGTCATGTCTGACTTTTTGCAACCCCATGGACTATACAGTTCATGGAATTCTTTAGGCCAGAATACTGGAATGGGTAGCCTTGCCCTTCTTCAGGGGATCTTCCTAACCCAGGGATCGAACCCAGGTCTCCCACATTGTGGGTGGATTCTTTACCAGCTGAGCCATAAGGGAGGCCCAAGAATACTGGAGTGGATAGTCTATGCCTTCTCTGGGGGATCTTCCTGACCCAGGAATTGAACCAGGGTCTCCGGCATTGCAGGAGGATTCTTTCCCAAGGGAGCTATCAGAGGTGTTCCTCAAATGTTACTGTATAGAGGCCTCCTATGCCTAAGGATGGTGACTTCTTCCACATCAGGGTGTGCTCCATTTTCTTGGAGCAGACACCAAAACAGGGGACATGAGACTGGTTATTCACAGATTTCACAGACCAGCTAGATTTGAATCTGGACTTAATAGACTGTTGCTTTGATAGGGACTGATGGATGGGAAGTAATAGTTGATGTAGATTTAGGAACTGAGGCATTTTCTACTTCAGAAAGTTAAGTTCCCCTTTTTTGGAATGACCTAAAAAGTTTAAGAAGTAAAACAGCTGGGTTTTCCCTAAGGCTTTCAGATTATTCTGAAACTGGCCTGTGATGTGGGCAAATCTGAGAGTAACAGTGAATGTTGAAAAACCATGCAGAGCAAATAAACAGCCACCTCTTTAAAAGAAAAACAAAAACCCGAAACTTTTCTCCCAATCAGAAAATAATAATTAAAATATTAAAAATAAGTTACAAATGTTGATTACTTCCAACTTTGAAAATAGAGATGGCCACTGTCTTACATATGCATCCTCTCAGTCTTTTTTCTTTTGCATACATACTTAGTCTTTTCACAAAACAGAGCTCATAAACTGTGTATACTGTTTTATAATTATGTTTTCCCACTAATTCTGTCGTGAGTATTCTCCCATGTCATTGAATATTCTTCCTCAGTGGTTTTTTAATAGTTGTGTGTCAGTCAGACACATGAATGTACAATTTATTTACCCAATTTTCTGTTGAATATTTATTTAGCCAATTTATTTAGTCAGTTTCTGTTGAATACTGATTTTTTCTTAGTATAAATACTATTGCAACAAACACACTCTTACACAAATCTTTGTGTGTATCTCCAGCCTGGGAATGGAATGCTGTATCAGCAGATACGAACATTTTGAAGACTTTTGATACAAACTGTCATATCTGACCACATCCTTTAAGGACCTTATTAAAAATACTAGTTCATGGCATCCCTAGCTTTATGCTTGAGGGGCTTCAAGAATTCACTTTCCCATTTTCCTGAGTGGCCAGTGAAGCCCTCTAGATTTCCTTTCCTGTCTCTCTGTGTTTAATGAAAAGGACAGCTTAGGGAGCAGAGGCCTAAGGTGCTCTGTGATAGGTTCCACCTAGCTGTCAGGTCATCAAGTTATTACTTATTTTTGATACTTGTGCTGGTAAGCAATTGTAGGTAGTAATCACAGTGAAACCTGAGGCAGCTTCATTTCCTTATTTCCAGAGTTGTGGTTAACTGGATATACTGGAACAGCTTCACTTGTTCAGTGTAGGCCTCATTTAAGTTGAGAGACATTTGTGTCTTTATGTGAATGACCCATGCTGCCTATCCTGTCAGGGTGAATGACCTGGAAAGGGGGGAAAGGAAGGAGTTGGTGGAGAGGGCAAACAGTATTTCTTCTGGGGACAGAGCTTTGATTTATGAGCTCAGTTTCCTGCAGAGACAGCTGTGTGGTCCCTAAACAAGTCTTGTCTTGTATGATTAATGTATGCTGGGGATCTCCTAATGGAATTAGGTACTTCCCGAGATGAAGCAGTTGCTCTTCACTCATTCTTTTCATGTGCACCTGCCTTCCTGATAAGCAAACGCCCCTTTACCCTTGTCTCCATCAGCCACTGTTTAAACTAAAAATCTGGCGGCCTGCTCCAGATAGGTTGTTTCCAGAGCCTTGTATATCACGACACCGACCCTGCTCTGTTCTAAGCACTGAGGAGAGGCACACAGAGTGAGGGTTAGAGGCGTGGTCTTGGGAAGACTGAAAGAAACTTTAGAATACACTTCCAGCTTCTAATTGTAGGTACTGTCAGTCCCTGGCTTCAGAGAATGTATACGCTTTTTAGAAATAAGATAACATGCACAGGAAAAGACTAAAAAACAAAACAAGTTTAAACAGAGCACAGGGCAGTGATTTAGTGCCAAGTGAGAAACAGCAACAGTAGGGGTTTTCAGATTTCAGAAGGATAGAGAACATCGGGCCGTTAGAAATCAGCACCTCATCCTGGAGAGTTCTGTGGGGTTTTAAAAAAATTTTTTTTAATTTATTTAATTTTTTATTGAAGGATAACTGCTTTTCAGAATTTTGTTGTTTTCTGTCAAACCTCAACATGAGTCAGCCATAGGTATACATATACCCCCTCCCTTTTGAACCTCCCCCCATCTCTCTCCCCTTCCCACCCCTGTGGTTGATACAGAGTCCCTGTTTGAGCTTCCTGAGCTTCCTGTTGGCTGTGTAGTTTACATATGGTAATGTAAATTTCCAGTTACTCTTTCCCTACATCTCACCCTCACTTCCCCTCTCCTCATGTCCATAAGTCTATTCTCTGTCTGTTTCTCCATTGCCGCCCTGTAAATAAATTCTTCAGAACCATTCTTCTAGATTCCATGTATATGTGTTAGAATACGATATTTATCTTTCTGACTCACTTCACTCTGTATAAGAGGTTCTAGGTTCATCCACCTCATTACAACTGACTTAAATATGTTCCTTTTTATGGCTGAGTAATATTCCATTGTGTATATGTACCACAACTTCTTTATCCATTCATCTGTCAATGGACATCTAAGTTGCTTCCACATTCTAGCTGTTGTAAATAGTGCTGCAGTGAACAATGGAATACATGTGTTTCTTTCAGTTTTGGTTTCCTCAGGGTATATGACTAGGAGTGGGATTGTTGGGTCGTATGGTTGTTTTATTCCTAGTTTTTTAAGGAATCTCCATACCGTATTCCATAGTGGCTGTATCAATTTACATTCCCACAAACAGTGCAAAAACATTCCCTTTTCTCCACACCCTTTTTCAGCATTTATTGTCTGTAGACTTTTTGATGATGGCTCTTCTGACCAGCATGAGGTGATATCTCATTGTAGTTTTGATTTGCATTTCTCTAATAATGAGTAATATTGAGCATCTTTTCATGTGTTTGTTAGCCGTCTGTAGGTCTTCTTTGGAGAAATGTCTGTTTAGGTCTTTTTCCCACTTTTTGATTGGGGTGTTTGTTTTTCTGGTATTCAGTTGTATGAACTGCTTTTATATTTTGAAAATTAATCCTTTGTCAGTTGTTTTATTTGCTGTTATTTTCTCCCATTCTGAGGGCTGTCTTTTCACCTTGCTTACTTTTGTCCTGGAGGGTGGGTCATAGAGGATCTTGTTTTGATTTATGTCGTCAAGTTTTCTGCCTGTTTTCCTGTAAGAGTTTTATAGTTTATGGTCTTATATTTAGGTCCTTAATCCATTTTGAGTTTATCTTTGTGTATGGTGTTAGGAAGTGTTCTAATTTAATTGTTTTACATTTAGCTATCCAGTTTTCCCAGCACCATTTATTGAAGAGGCTGTCTTTGACCTGTTGTATATTTTTGCCTCCTTGTCAAAAATAAGGTACCCATGGATGCATGGGTTTATTTCTGGGCATTCTATCTTGTTCATTGATGTGTGTTTCTGTTTCATGGCAGTACCATACTATCTTGATGACTGTAGCTTTGTAGTGTAATCTGAAGTCAGGAAGGTTGATTCCTCCAGCTCCATACTTTCTCAAGACTGTTTTGGCTATTTGGGATCTTTTGTGTTTCCATATGAACTGTGAAATTTTTTGTTCTAGTTCTGTGAAAAATGCTGTTGGTAATTTCTACAGATCACATTGAAGCTATAGATTGCATTTTGTATTTTCACAATATTGATTCTTCCTACTCAGGAACATGGAATCTCTCTCCATCTGTTTATGTCATCTTTGATTTATTTCATTAGTGTCTTATAATTTTCTGTGTACAGTTCTTTTGTCTCCTTCAGTTCAGTTTCTCAGTCATGTCTGACTCTTTGCATCCCCATGGACTCCCTGTCCCTCACCAGCTCTCAGAGTTTACCCAAACTCATTAAGTTGGTGATACCATCCAACCACCTCATCCTCTGTTGTCCCCTTCTCTTCCCACCTTCAATCTTTCCCAGCATCAGGGTCTTTTCAAATAAGTCAGCTCTTCACATCAGGTGGCCAAAGTATTGGAGCTTCAGCTTCAACATCAGTCCTTCCAATGAACACTCAGGACTGATCTCCTTTAGAATGGACTTGGATCTCCTTGCAGTCCAAGGGACTCTCAAGAGTCTTCTCCAACACCACAGTTCAAAAACATCAATTCTTTGGTGCTCAGCTTTCTTTATAGTCCAACTCTCACATCCATACATGACTACTGGATAAACCATAGCCTTGACTAGATGGACCTTTGTCGGCATAGTAATGTCTCTACTTTTTAATATGTTGTCTAGGTTGGTTATAACTTTCCTTCCAAGGAGTAAGTGTCTTTTAATTTCATGGCTGCAGTCACCATCTGCAGTGATTTTGGAGCCCTCAAAAATAGTCTGACACTGTTTCCACTGTTTCCCCATCTATTTGCCATGAAGTGATGGGACTGGATGCCATGATCTTAGTTTTCTGAATGTTGAGCTTTAAGCCAACTTTTTCACTCTCCTCGTTCACTTTCTTGGAGAAGGCAATGGCACCTCACTGCAATACACTTGCCTGGAGAATCCCATGGATGGAGGAGCCTGGTAGGCTGCAGTCCATGGGGTCGCTAAGAGTCAGACACAGCTGAGCGACTTCACTTTCCCTTTTCACTTTCATGCATTGGAGAAGGAAATGGCAACCCACTCCAGTGTTCTTGCCTGGAGAATCCCAGGGACGGGGGAGCCTGGTGGGCTGCTGTCTGTGGGGTCGCACAGAGTCAGCCACGACTGAAACAACTTAGCAGCAGCAGCACCATTCACTTTCATCAAGAGGCTCTTTAGTTCTTCACTTTCTGCCATAAGGATGGTGTCATTTGTCTCCTTGGGTAAGTTTATTCCTAGATATTTAATTTTTTTTGTTGCAATGGTGAATGGGATTGATTCCTTAATTTCTCTTTCTGAGTTTTTATTGTTAGTATATACAAATGCAAATGATTTCTGTTTATTGATTTTGTATCCTGCAACTTTGCTAAATTCACTGCTTAGCTCTAGTAATTTTCTGATACTATCTATAAGGTTTTCTTTGTACAATATCATGTCATCTGCAAACAATGAGAGCTTTACTTCCTCTCTTCCGATCTGGATTCCTTTTATTTCTTTTTCTTCTCTGATTGCTGTAGCTAGGACTTCTAGAACTATGTTGAATAATAGTGGTGAAAGTGGACACCCTTGTCTTGTTCCTGATCTTAGGGGGAATGCTTTCAGTTTTTAGCCATTGAGAATAATGTTTGCTGTAGGCTTATCATATACGGCCTTTACGCTGTTGAGGTAGGTTCCTTCTGTGCCCATGTTTTGAAGAATTTTAATCATAATTGGGTGCTGAATTTTGTCACAGACTTTTTCTTCATCTATTGAGATTATCATATGGTTTTTATTTTTCAATTTGTTAATATGGTGTATCACATTGATTGATTTGCATGTATTGAAGAATCCTTGCATCCCTGGAATAAACCCAACTTGATCGTGGTGTATGAGCTTTTTGATGTGTTGACAAATTCTGTTTGCTAAAATTTTTTTGAGGATTTTTGCATCTAGGTTCATCAGTAATATTGGTCTGAAAGAGTTTTAGAAGGATAGGCATTAGCTCTTCTCTAAATGTTTGATAGAATTCTCCTGTGAAGCTGTCTCATCCTGGGCTTTTGTTTTTTTGGGAGATTTTTGATCAAGCTTCAATTTCAATGTTTGTAATTGGGTTGTTCATAATTTCTATTTCTTCCTGGTTCAATCATGGAAGATTGAATTTTTCTAAGAATCTGTCCATTTCTTCCAGGTTACCCATTTTATTGCTGTATATTTGTTAATAATAATCTATTATAATCCTTTGTATTTCTGCATTGTCTATTGTAACCTCCCCTTTTTCATTTCTCATTTTGTTGATTTGATTCTTTCTTCTTTTCTTGATGAGTCTGGCTAAAGGTTTGTTGATTTTTGTTTATCCTCAAAAAACCATCTATTAGTTTCATTTACTTTTAGTTTTATTTACTGTTGTTTGTTTCATTTATTTCTGCTCAGAACTTTATGATTCTTTTCTTCTGCTAATTTTGGGGGTTTTTTGTTCTTCTTTTTCCAGTTGTCTTAGGTGTAAAGTTAGGTTGTCTATTTGATATTTTTCTTGTTTCTTAAGGTAGGATTGTATTGCTATAAACTCCCTTCTTAGGACTGCTTTTGCTGCATCCCATAGGTTTTGAGTTATGTTTTCATTGTCATTTGTTTCTAGAAATTTCTTGATTTCCCTTTTGATTTTTTCCAGTAACCTTTAGTTAGTTATTTACTACTAGTTATTACTAGTAGTAATATTAATTATACCAATCAATTATAATATTGATGTTGTTAATATTATAATTAATTATATTGATCAATATTAATATATTATTAACAATATAACCAATAGTATAAGTACTAACAATTATTAATATTAATAATAAATAATATTACTGGTTATTACTTACATAGTAAGTAACCTGTTAGATATATAGAAATGTGTTGTTTAATCTCCATGTGTTTGTGTTTCTTACAGTTTTTTTCTTGTAATTGATATCTAATCTCATAGCGTTATGTTTGGAGAAGACGCTTGATACAATTTTGGTTTTCTTATATTTAGTGAGATTTGATTTGTGACCCAAGATGTGGTCTATATTAGAGAATGAGCACTTGAGAAGAAGGTGTATTCCTCTGCATTGGATGGAAGTCCTAAAGATATCAATGAGATCCATCTCATCTAATGTATCATTTAAGACTTGTGTTTCCTTATTAATTTTGTCTATTGGTGTAAGTGGGGCGTTAAAGCCTCCTACTCTTATTGTGTTACTGTCAATTTCTCCTTTTATGTCTGTTAGTGTTTGTCTTATGTACTGAGGTGTTCGCGTGTTGGGTGCATAGATATTTATAATTGTTATGTCTTCCTCTTGGACTGATCCCTTGATCATTATGTAGTGTCCTTCCTTGTCTCTTGTAGTATTCTTTATTTTAGGATCTGTTTTGTCTGATATGAGAATTGCTGCTCCAGCTTTCTTTTGCTTCTCATTTGCATGGAATATATTTTTCCATCTTCTCACTTTCAGTCTATATGTCTTGAGGTCTGCAGTGGGTTTCTTGTAGACAGCATATATATGGGCCTTGTAGACAGCATATATATGGGCCTTGTTTTTTTATCCATTCAGCCAGTCTGTGTCTTCTGGTTGGAGCATTTAATCCATTTACATTTAAAGTAATTGTTGATGTATATGTTTCTATTGCCACTTTTGTTTTTATTTTTTAACTGGGCCTTGAATGAGTGAGGTTTGAAAATTAGAGGCCTTTCCTCCAGGAGGAATGGTATAATTAAAGACAAGAGATGTCTGGAAACGAGTGAATCGTTTTGGCTGGTATGATGGGTGTGTGTAAAAAACTCATCTTTCAGTCACTTGGCTGTATAATTTGGAGATGAGCTTTGAAGCCCCTTTTCTTACAGAGTGAGCAGCGTTGTAAATTCTGTGTTTTCTTGCAGGACCTACAGCATCTCTGTCAGAGCTTCTTAGAATTCAGAGATAACCATCAGAGCCAAGGCTCCTTGTCTTCCTGATGGCCTCATGGGATCATTCTGGCATTCATACAGACATGTACACTTAGGTTGTTTTCTGAAATGGATGTGGAGTGTGACTCAGAGTATGTGGAACCTAGTCCTCCCCAGGTGAAGTCCTGGCTAAGAAAAGGTCTCCCTCTTTTTTGCAGACTTGCTTCCCAGGTGGTGCTAGTGGTAAAGAACCTGCCTGCTAATGCAGGAGACGTGAGACTCAGGTTCGATCCCTGAGTCAGGAAGATCCCCTGGAGGAGGGCATGGCAACCCACTCCAGTATTCTTGCCTGGAGAATCCCATGGACAGAGGAGCCTGGTGGGCTACAGTTTATGGGGTTGCAAAGAGTCAGACACGAGTGAAGTGAGTTAGCACATACGCACACTTCCTGGAGAAATTTATTGCCCCAGAGTGTTAAAGTTCTTGTGTATTCTCAATCAGGCCTCATAACACCTCAGGCTTTATTAAAATGTGAAGGTACTGGCTGTACACATTGGAGACTTTTATACTTTCAGTGAAGTCAGTACTGTGGCTGTAATTTAAGTGATTCACAAAAGATGAGGATTACAAATATTTAGACATAAATATCTCAGTCGTGTCCGACTCTCCATGACCACATGGACTGCAGCCTACCAGGCTCCCCTGTCCATGGAATTTTCCAGGCAAGAGTACTAGAGTGGGATGCCATTGCCTTCTCCAAAGAGTACTGGAGTGGGTTGCCATTTCCTTCTCCAGGAGATCTTCCTGACCCAGGGATTGAACCCAGGTCTCCCACATTGTAGACAGATGCTTTACCGTCTGAGCCACCAGGGAAGTAAAATATCCCTACCTTTTCATATACTTAAAACAATACTTCTTTCAGCTGAAAGCTGAGACCGGAATACTGTACTTTGTTTTACCAGCAAGTGTGCTTCAAGATACAGATATTTTTTCTGCCTAGCTTGCCTTGAAAGACTGAGGTTTGGGCTTCATAGTTATTGGTAGGCTAGGAAATTACCCCTTATTAAACTGTAAAATCTCCCCTTAAAGTTAAATAAGTGTTTACCATTTACATTATAATTTACCTCAGTTGAGTGGGCTAAGGGAGAAGAGGAGCTAGAGTTGAGGTTTGGAGTGTCAGTTTTGCCCTTAAGTCAGCTGGGCTGGTAAGTGGAAGGGCTGTGAGTTAGGTGGTGTGCTAAGTTCAGAGGTAGCTTCACAGGTTTAGAAGTTGAGTTGAAATTTATGAATAAACGGGCTTGGAAAGGTGCCTGGACCTAATAAGTAATGTTTTGAGCTGGTTAGACCCCTGGCTTGTCCGACGGGGCACAAGTGGGTGTATTTCTTGGACACGTAGACTCCAGCTTTGCCGTGTACCCTGTCTCTATCCCAAGTGGCAGCACTCTTGGACAGCCTTTGTAAGGGTTACTAGTGCCACAGGAGTTGGGCAAGGAGGAAGTGCATTTATTCGCTGCCTAAGCCTTTCCAAAGTATGGTTAAGATCTGTGTGATCCTTTATTTCTCTTTTTTGGATGAGTTTGTAGCTCTGCTGGAGGAAAGTTCTCTTTTATCCCTTAATCTTGTGCTGTGTAGGGAGGAGAATAAGAATTAGCTCTGATAAATGGGTTTAAGCTTGGAGATAAATGTTTTTTCCTCATTTCTTTGTTTTTTTTAAACATTTCTCTATCTGTGGCTGCACTGGGTCTTCGCTGCTGCACGCGGGCTTTCTCTAGCTGCGGCAAGTTGGGGGTGCTCTCACCGCGGGGGCTGCTTCTGCTGAGCTCAGGCTCTAGAGTGTGGGCCTCCACAGTTGTGGCTCAGGGGCTGCAGGGCGTGCATCCGCCTTTCTTTTGACTCCTATTTACTGAAATCAGTTTTAAGGTTTATAAACTATTACTTCTGTCTCATTTTCTTCCTGACCACTTGCTTCAAATTTAGGTTGCAGCTATTGACATTTTAATATAGTCTCATGAATACATTCGAAGATTTTGCATTAACCTCTTAACACCATTTAATTAGTGCTTCTTGGTGCTTCTCACCAGTAAATTATATATCTGCATTTTACCTAGTAAGTACTGATCTTCAACACAAAAGGGTTAAATGTACCATTAAAACAGGTAGTTATCTTTCTAATAAATGCCCCTGGCATTTGACTGGCTCAATTCAGTTCAGTTTACTAATGCACATAATTCTTTAAAAACTCATGTTTACATTTTTTATTGGCATATGCAGGGATTGAGGTATATTTTTAAAAGTAGGATTGTACAGTACATCTGTGCAGTGTAATATTATGCAGCAGTTGTTTGTGAAAAGTTTCTAATAGTGTGGAAAGGTGCTTAAGATAAATAAACTATACCTGTGGTACTCTCTCAGCAATATTAATATCTATGTGTGTTAAGAAAGAGAAAGAAAAGAGAGACATACAAAAGTGAAGTAAACCAGATGCAAATAGTCGTTCTGTCTGGATGAAACAATTATGAGTTATTTACATTTTTATTCTTTTCTGTTGTATGCAGTTTTTTATTTTGACTGGGTATCACTTTTCCAATAAAAACATAAATCCAGTAAGGGATTATAAATAATTTTACCACCTACCTCAGTAAAGATTTAAAATATAATGAATATAGTGAATATTCAACATTAATGCTTTCTGCAGAGAAACAATGAAAAATTTCCCCTCATGAATTTAAAAAATTACTGAGAATTTACCATTTAGCACATTAAGTTATCTTACATGTTGTTATAGTTTCCTGTAGACCAGTGTTTCTTAAACTGGGGAATGCTGGTGTTAAATAACAGATTTGGAAAACAGACACTCATAGTTTTACAGAACTAATATCAGCAGTTATGAAAACCCTGAAGCATTTTAATTCTATACCTTGTGAACTTAAGTTATTTAAGTTTTGAAAATAAGTCTTTTATTGAAGTATAACACACGTCCACAAAAATGCACAAATCTTAATTGTACAGCTTATGAATTTTCACAAAGTAAACACACCCTTGCAGCCATATCGCTGTGCCTCTTGTGTTGCACTGCTGCGCGTCTTTGACAAGCTTTCACAGCTCTCCACACAGAAGATACTGTTTAGTGCCCCGTGATCTCCAGAAGCTACACTCTTGATATTTCTGCTTGTTTTGCTCTCATAACCTCACTAACTCCCTTGTTTTTTTACATATTTCAAGGAACTCTGAAAGTTTCATTCAGAATATTGTTATTCTTAGTTGATGGTGGGAAAGTTTGGCTTTGTAGATTAAAAACTGCAAAAAAGTAATCACTTCAAAATTATCGACATCTGACGTTTATGTTACAGGCTTCCCAGGTGGCGCAGTGGCAAGGAATATTCCTGCCAGTGCAGGACACCCAAGAGACATGGGTTTGATTCCTGGGTCGGGAAGATCTTGTGCAGGAGGAAATGGCAACCCACTCCAGTGTTCTTGTCTGGAAAACTCCATGAACAGATGAGCCTGGTGGTCTACAGTCTGTGGGGTCGCAAAGAGTCAGACAGAACTGAGAGTGCACGCATGCATGCACGCGCGCGCGTGCGCGCACACACACACACACACACACACACCCCGTCTGTGGGGTCGCGAAGAGTCAGACAGAACTGAGAGTGCACATACACACACACACACATCTTTCTCTCGTTCCCAACTGCGGCACATGCTTTGCCCCAGTAACAGGTTGTGTGGAACTTGATTCCTGGGCCCTACACATGATACAGCTTAGGTTGCTAATCTGAAGGAGCAGATCAGCAGCCAGTGGTAAGTGTGTCAGGCCTAGAAATCCTAGACCAAGTTGAGAGGAACTTTAGAGATCGTTTTGCCTCAGATGGAGAAACTGAGTCCTGAAAGGTTACATGCCTTGCTCAGGGTCACAGGGTTGGCACCAGAGCTGAGTCTAAAATCCTGATCCTCTATCCCATTTCTAAACCATGCTAAGTCCCTAGTCTCTTCTTAAAGCTCATCCTTTTTTGACTAAAGATGTACTTCTCAGGCAGTGAAACTGACTTCTCAAAAAGATAAATTACCTAACATGTTTTTCACCCAGACTTCTTAGTGGGGGTAACCTGACAGCATTGACCTATTTTGGAAAATATCCATTGGGTTACTTTGGGTGAACAAGTGATGGTGTGGGGATGGTATAAATGCCAGTTGGTGATTGTTTAGAGCCGTTTCGGGAGTACGTTCAACTGGAATAACCCTGGCAATAGGGAAAGTGTGGCGTGATGTCCGTTCGTGACCCTTCCCTGGGGACCGAACTGTGTCGGAGACCCGGCAGTGCCTCTGGAACACAAGGTCTCTAGTTTGTGCTCTCCCGGCTCCTGTGCCTGGAGATAACAATAGATGCTGCATGACTTTTTGATTTTGAGGTCTAGTTTCAGGTGGCTGAAGAGAGACAAGTAAATAAAGCTGCTCTTTAGTTTTCTAAGGAATAGCAGGCAACAGATACATGTATTTAGTAAGTTAGTAAGTGTTGATCACAGTGATTGATGGGCCCTGGGGATTTAATGTTTCATGAAACGTATCTGTAAGGCCCTAGGCTGTGGAATTGGCAACCCATTACCCTCCAAAACTCTTGGTTCTGTTGCTATGTTGGATTAGTGAAATGCACAGGAGTCTTGTCAGAGCAAACTAACATCTGCCTACCTGTGAGTTTGCAGGAACCAGGTGTCTTCTGAGTCTCCCCTGGCAGTCATCCTTGGCCTGACCTTCAGTGCCGGCCTCCACAGTCCAGTCTCCAGACCCCTTCTGTCCTCTCTCCCTCTATTCCCAGAGTAGATCCCTTCCTCAGAGGCCAGACTGGTTGCTCTGTCCCCAGATATCTGTGGCTAGTGGTGCTTTTGAGCGTGTTTCCCCTTATTTAGAATACTTCGTCCTCCCCTTCTGCTTCTCCAAATCCTGCCCAACCTTGGAGGCCCAGCTCATTTCCCATCTTCTCTGCTCAGAACTCCTGTGGCATTTCTCCCCACACCATGCTATGGCTGATAGAGTCACAGTTTGGCCAGCGGGAGAAGAGAGTGGACTGTGGAGCTAGGTTACCTGTGTGACCTTAGGCTGAAGACTTTCCTGAATCTAGGTTTCTTTATCTTTAAAAATGGACTAATAATTGCCAAGGTTATTCAGCTTACCTCATAGTTGGGCAGGTTAAATGAATCTGTGCCGTTAAAATCTACAGGACAGCGTGTGACACATAAGTTCTCGTGAGATACTAGTCATTCCTTTTAGCATGCGTTTAGCTGTGGCCTCCCTGTGCTATGGCTTAGTCATTTCAGATGTCTGTCTATTGGCTCTGGTGAAATCAGAAAGTCCTCATGAAGAAAGGGGCCCGGCATTATGCTCCTTGCTGACGCTTTGCAACCCTGTGTGTGCACGTGATAGTCTCCCAGCTCATGGCACTGAAACTGTGACTGTTTTAAAGAAAGTAGATGCAACAGGAGTGAAGAACTGAAGAGACAAGCTTCATTTCACAGATGGAGTTTTCTTATGATTCGTAGCTCATGTGATTTGTTCCTTTTTTCACTGTTGTTGAGTCTAATGAGCTCTCTGTCACAGTCACCACAAGCGTGAGCATCATTTAGCAAGGACGATAGCAGTTTCAGGAGCTTGTCTCAGACACTTGTCTTCTCAGCCCAGGGTGGGAGGGAATCTCAGAGAGTGGATTCTGACCTGTCAGGATGTCTCAAAGCGGGTGGGTCCTGAGCTGGGTGCTGTGAGCATGTCTCCTGTGCTGAGGAGCATGGGGAATTCACCAGTGGGGAGGGCACCTTCCCCTTCAGCCACCCTCCCTCTGCCTTCCCCTCTTCCTTTCTTAGCAGCTCAGATACAAGTCACCATCTTCACCTGTCGGTGTTTACAAATGTTTGAGGAGAAGCAAAAGTTACCCTCTGGTGGGAAGACATGGGGACCCAGACAGACACGCTCATTCAAAGGCTGATTGTGGACAGGAGTTGCAGTAGTGGCGGGATGCTCCACCATCCAGCCAGCCCTCAAGGACTTCAGCCAGGGTCTCCCGCAGAGCCCCAGGGGTGCCCCCTCAGTGACGAAGATGCTGCTCTTTTCCTTCTCTTAGGCTGGAGCAAGACATTAAAAAGTTAAAGGCCGACCTGCAGGCCAGCAGGCAAGTGGAACAGGAGCTCCGCAGTCAGATCAGCTCTCTCTCAAGCACCGAGCGAGGGATCCGCTCAGAAATGGGCCAGCTCCGGCAGGAGAATGAGCTGCTGCAGAACAAGTACGTGCACCTTGTGGGCCTTCGGCAGAGAGCCAAGCAGCCTCGTATTGCTTTTGTTTTCGGGGATTGGAGTACAAAGTTATGATGACAAAAGAATCTAGCAGAGGGGTTTTTAAAAATAAAATGTTAAAAGTATTTAGCATGAGATATTCAATGTGTTACAAAATCTATAAAAACATTTAATGTTAACAAAACAGTTTAATAATATTATTTGTCTTCTCTCATTTAATAACTTCTGCTCTTAGTTTAAAATAGTCATTGAGCTTTTGTGACAATTTGAGTAAAATTGACCAGAAGTATTTCTGCCACAATTTGAAGCTCTTACTCCTTTGAGTGAAAGTTTCCAGAGGATTAGACTCTCTGTACTTTGATTTCTGGAACTAAAAGTGGCATTGAACTTTGATTTTATTTGAAGAGGCAGACCAAAAGCCTGCTTTTCTTTTATGCTTTCCATTAATTCATTCTGGAATTACTTCTTGACTCAATGTGGGTCTATCTTTTTTTTTTTTAATCTCTAAGCATTGGGTATCTGGGGTAGTGGTTGCTACTGTAGGTGCTGAGCTGTCTGGGCTTTCCCTTGAAGGAGGACTCCTTCCTCATTTTCAGGGAATGTAGCTCAGAAGCTAGAGCTTTATGGACAAATAGCCTTTCCGTGGTTTCTGACCCATGTGTGTGTGTGTGATGGCTCTAACATTGTAGATATAGTGAGAAAAACTCACTGTATTGATACATAAAGCTAGGAGGAAGAGTAGCAAGGTAGAGAATGTGGCTGAAATTTCTATCTGAAATTAAGCATCCTGTGATTCTAACTACGAGTTCTATTTTGGGATACTGGGAGAAAACACCTCCCAGCTGGGAAGGAAAGGCTGCAGTGGGCTGTGGCATATTGTATTCACGCAAAGAAAAGACCTGCCCCTCCCACCCTTTCCCTTGGTTTCAGTGGGGCTGGTTCCATCTGCTCTTCCTTGATCTCAGACTGAAGTTCTACGAGGCAGTAGAATTAGCTCTCCAGTCATCTTTTCCTCTCTTAGAAACTTGTTTTATCCTGTTTTTTGGATTACCTTCTGTAGATCACTTGCAGAAGTGAAGTGAAAGTTGCTCAGCATGTCCAACTCTGGGTGACTCCATGGACTGTATCCATGGAATTCTCCAGGCCAGAATACTGAAGTGGGTACCCGTTCCCTCCTCCAGGGTGTCTTCCCAACCCAGGTCTCCTGCATTGCAGGAGAATTCTTTACCGTCTCAGCCACCAGAAAAGCCCAGTAAAGCAGAGGCTAGGTCCAATTCTGTGTTTTGTAAAGTAGCTTGTTTGTTTTTAGGAATAATGACAGTGTATTTTCCCTCTGGGAGTTGACATCTGTGATCTGCTATTCAAATCTCCTGTTTGGCCTTAATATGATAAAGAGAAGCCATGTCTTTCCAGGGTTTATGGTGAACACTTCTAATTGTAAAACTGTGTAACAATCATTTCCATATAGATTACATAATGCTGTGCAAATGAAGCAGAAAGATAAGCAGAATATCAGCCAGTTGGAGAAAAAGCTAAAAGCTGAGCAGGAAGCCCGAAGTTTTGTAGAAAAGCAGTTAATGGAGGAGAAGAAAAGGAAGAAGTTAGAAGAAGCTACCGCTGCCCGGGCTGTCGCATTTGCTGCTGCATCAAGGTAGGCCCACACCACCTGTCTGGCTGTCCTTGGACTGAAAATGGGAATTTGATGCCTTGGGCAGGTCTGGAAATACACAATCATGCACGGATGGATTGCTGTTAAGTACTGTTATGTTAACTGGTTTAAACTCCGTCTGTGCAAGCTCAGGCACTCTTGGCCGCTTCATCCCTTGTGACCTCCTCTATAAAGCAGGATGAGGGAATTACTGTGCCTTCCACACGTGGAAGGCAAAATGCTGCTCAAAAAGGGGTTCCAGTCACTTCCTGAAGTGAAGTGAAGTCACTCAGTCGTGTCCGACTCTTTGCGACCCCATAGACTGCAGCCTGCCAGGCTCTTCTGTCCGTGGGATTTTCTTGGCAGTAGTACTGGAGTGGATTGCCATTTCCTTCTCCAGGGGATCTCCCCAAACCAGGGCTCGAACCTGGGTCTCCCGCACTGTAGACAGATGCTTTACTGTAAGATGATAATTACTACATACTTTGAGAGAGCCTATCTGGACTTTTGTTCCCTTGCAGAACTGTCATTACTAAGTTGTGTGTTTCTGGAGTTTTTATCTTAAAATGCAAGAAAGATAAAATCTCATTTCCCCAGGCACTGTGTCCTGACTGCTCACATCTTTGCTGGACATCAGCAAACTGTCCAATGACCTTATAAAAGATGGGGAAAGAGTTAAGAGCCTCTCTTTCTCCCTCTCTGTCTCTCTTTAGCTTCTACTTCACTTTTTCACTTTTTCTTCAGTTTTTCGACTGGTGAAGTTCTTCTGCATAGTGAGGGTCAGTTATGGATTTACAGATGCAGCATGAGGGTAAATTATTATTTATTTCATTTAAATTTCTATCCCCAAATTTGTGTCTATGTGATATAGTTCTACTTTTTGCTCTTTTGTATTTGGCACGTTAATAGCCGCCCTTTCAGTTCTGGCATTTGTAGAATACTTGGTAAACCATCATTTCATCTTTTAGGAAATATCAGTGGGATGGAGAAGTCTTTCTCCTGTGTGATCCTGCCTTACCCCAGCAGCCTCTGGACTGCAGCTGGCCAAGCTGACTTGGCCCATCAGCATCTTTACAAATTCATAAGATCCTTTATTAACTTGCCTAGGATGTGACGAGTTTTATATGTCCATCATTTAAAGATTTGTAAGCATTTCTGAAGCACTTGCATTGCAGGAGATTCTCCTGAACAGTTGTCTGGTGTGGCTTGCGCTCTCCTTAATTCATCTAACAGTTACTGTTTTTTAAAAAAAATCCCTTAGGTGGATATGACATTTTCTTAACCTTATTGTTTAGTGTCTCTTACGCCTGAGAATCAGTATGTTGGTTTCAGTCTCTATGCGTAATCTCTTCTGCTTTCAGTTAAGCTTAGTGTCTTTGCTCTCTTACCCTTGGATGGTTCTTGTTTGCCGTCATTCATGTAGTAAAGTAAAAGTCGCTCAGTTGTGTCTGACTCTTTGCAACCCCATGGACTGTACAGTCCATGGAATCTCCAGGCCAGAATACTGGAGTGGGTAGCCTTTCCCTTCTCCAGGGGATCTTCCCAACCCAGGGATCGAACCCAGGTCTCCCACATTGCAGGCAGATTCTTTAACCAGTTGAGCCAGTAGGGAAGCCCTCATTCATGTAGAGGCTGTTTTTATTCTTAAATAAATCTCAGACCTTAAAGAGTCTCTCTGGACCTTCCTTTTTGTGGGCAAAGGATACCTACTTTGTGGGCAAAGGATACCTACTCCACCAGGCCTAAACGGTTCATCAGCTTTGAACTTGCTGTTATCATCATCTTTTTAAGTTTTTCCTTATTATAGCCCTGAGAAGCAACTCTAATGCTGCTTCCTTCTCTATTTACTTCAGGCTTGTCAAAATATCATGCCTAAAGAAAGGTGATGTTTGCAGTGCATATAGCCCCTCAAAAGTGAAAATGTTTCTAGCCCACTGCCCTCTGCTGGAGACAGAAGACATCTGGTTCTGTCTTGCTCAGCTTGTGTGCATTGTTCCAGGTCATGTTGCCTGATGGGCAGCTTGGTGGATTGGCAAAGTGGAAAAACCTCAGTTCTCACCCCGTTCTGTGACCGACAAGTTGGCAACCTTGGGACTATCTTCGCTTTTTCAGTATTATATCTAAATAGCTTCAGTTTTCTTCTCTGGAAAATGGAGAAGAAGGCAGTATGGGTAAAAGTACTAGCTTGGCATCTGGCTCATCTAAGACTCCCAGTTAGTAATCATTTTAGGTCATTTTTGAAATTATAAAAGTACAGAGAGAATGAGCAGACTGAGCCAAAAGCTGAAATCTGATTGCATGAGTACAAGAAAAATATCAGTCTTAAAATATGATTAAACCTATACTTGTTTGAATTCTTTTTCCTATCTCTTCTTTTTTAAAAGGGGAGAATGCACCGAAACCTTACGGAATCGGATCAGAGAATTAGAAGCAGAGGGCAAGAAGCTCACAATGGACATGAAGGTTAAAGAAGACCAGATCAGAGAATTAGAGCTGAAAGTTCAGGTAAGGAGGAACAGCCGACTTCACTGCACTTGAATTCCTCTTCTGTGTTAGATTTGTGCTCTGTGCTGCCATGAGGAGATGGTCCCTGCTAATACAAGCCAAACCCCATCGTGTTTGAAAATCTCCAAATGACCAAAAGAAGCTCTCATCTTGTCCAGCTCATTCAAGCTATATTTAATTTAACTGGATTCTAAGACAAGCCAGAAATACTGATCCCTGACATGTTTTATACCAGAATTTGGTTTACCAGAGATTCATTTCACTTTTTCAGGTTACAGGCCAAATTAGTGTGCTATGGAACTGATACACCTCTTCTTAGACCTAACTCTGTATCGATTGCCAGGGAATTGACCATTCTGGATGGCTCTGCGCCTCACAGATGGCCACTTGAGGCATGGAGTGGAGGAAAACTGCATGCGCATGGAGTGGGAAACTGCCGGTTCTTTGGACAGTGCCAGTTTGGGGATTGTGTATACCTTGACGAAGTATTTGATGTTGGTCTTTAAAGGGACATTTAAAACTAATATCTTAAGTTGTAAAGTTACAGTAAACAGTAATTTGAGTTATAGGGGACTCATAAAAAATCAGTGGCAGATAGAATAGATGACGCAGAGACAAAGCCTAAAGTGTGCAGAAATGGATGAAACAGCAAGGGTGAATCAGTGAGGGCTGTGGAAGAGCTAGACAACGGGAAAGAAGAAAATTAGACACTCAGCTGATAGCACAGAAAAAGAAACGCCAGAGAGTCAGAATTCCGCAGGCAAAGAAACGCGTTTTGCTTTGAATCACAAAGTGGAAAAAAATTTTTTTAAATCACCTGAGGCGGATACAGATATTGCAACAAATGTTATAAATAAGGGATTAATATTCTCAATATGTAAATAGCTCATAAATATTGCTAAGAAAAGCTCAAATATACAGAAGATAGGCAAAGGATATGAATAGATAATTCACAGAAAAAATGCAAATGACTGATAACAATGTAAGAATATGCCCTTATCTATCACCAAAGACAGATTAAAATTGGGATCATTTATAGTCTGTGAAATTAGCAAACAATTTTTAAACAGTGATAACAGCCTGGGTAAGGGTGCACTGAAATAGGCCTTATATGCTGCTGGTGGAAGGATAATGTTCTGGAAAGACCACGTATTTTCTAAAAATATTTTCCTCAGATTCCAGCCTAAGGTAAATATTTTTAAATCTCATCGGTGATTCATACACAAAGATGTACATCACAGTGGTATATATTAATAAATGCAAAAAATTGAAAATAATCTTAATAGTGGAGGTTTAATAAATTATGGTACATATACATTTAGGTCCATACCGTTTCTGTCCTTTATTGTCCCCATCTTTGCATGAAATGTTCCCTTGGTATCTCTAATTTTCTTGAAGAGATCTCTGGTCTTTCCCATTCTATTGTTTTCCGCTATTTCTTTGCATTGGTCACTGAGGAAGTCTTTCTTATCTCTTCTTGCTGTTCTTTGAAACTCTGCATTCAGATGGGTATACCTTTCCTTTTCTCCTTTGCCTTTTGCTTTGCTTCATTTCTCAGCCGTTTGTAAGGCCTCCTTAGACAACCATTTTGCCTTTTTGCATTTCTTTTTCTTGGGGATGGTCTTGATCACTGCCTCTTATACAATGTCACGAAGCTCCATCCATAATTCTTTTTTTTTTTTCTTTAATTAATTTTTATTTTTTAGTTTGTTTTGCTTTACAATACTGTATTCGTTTTGCTACACATCAACATGAATCAGCCACGAGTGTACATGAACTCCCAATCCCGACCCCCACCTCTCCCCTCCCGCCCCACACCCTCTCTCTGGATTATCCCCGTGCATCAGTCCCAAGCATCCTGCATCCTGCATCAAACCTGGCCTGGCGATTCGTTTCACTTATGATATCACACATGTTACACTGCCACTCTGCCAACCCATCCCACCCTCTCCCTCTCCCACATAGTCCAAAAGGCCGTTCTATATATCTGTGTCTCTTAAGGTACTCTGTCTATCAAATGTAATCCTTTGAATCTGTTTGTCACTTCCACGTATAATTGTTCAGTCTGAAATTTACAATAAGGAGTTCATGATCTGAGCCACAGTCAGCTCTTGGTCTTGTTTTTGCTGACTGTATAGAGCTTCTCCATCTTTGCCTGCAAAGAATATAATCAATCTGATTTTAGTGATGTCCATGTGCAGAGTCGTCTCTTGTGTTGTTGAAAGAGGATGTTTGTTATGACCAATGCATTCTCTTGGCAAACCTCTGTTAGTCTTTGCCCCGCTTCATTTTGTACTCCAAGGCCAAACTTCCCTGTTACTCCAGGTATTTCACAACTTCCTACTTTTGCATTCCAGTCCCCTGTGATGAAAAGGACATAATTTTTTGGTATTAGTTCTAGAAGGTCTTTTAGGTCTTCATAGAACCATTCAACTTCAGCTTCTTCAGCATTAGTGGTTGGGGCATAGACTTGGATTATTGTGATACTGAATGGTTTGCCTTGGAAATGAACAGAGATCATTCTGTCATTTTTGAGATTGCACCTAAATACTGCATTTCAGACTCTTGCTGACTGTGAGGGCTACTCCATTTCTTCTAAGGGGTTCTTGCCCACAGTAGTAGATATAATGGTCATCTGAATTAAATTCACCCAATCTGGTCCATTTTAGTTCACTGATTCCTAAAAATGTCATTGTTCATTCTTACCTCCTCTTTCACTACTTCCAACTTACCTTGATTCATAGACCTAACATTCCAGGTTCCCATGCAATATTGTTCATTACAGCATCTGACTTGACTTTACCAGTCACATCCACAACCAGACATTGTTTTTGCTTTGGCTCTGTCTCTTCATTCTTTCTGGAGTTATTTCTCTGCTCTTCTCCAGTAGCATATTGGGCACCTGGGAAGTTCATCTTTCAGTGTCATATCTTTTTGCCTTCTCATACTGCTCGTGGGGTTCTCAAGGCAAGAATATTGAAGTGGTTTGCCATTCCCTTCTCCAGTGAACCACGTTTGGTCAGAACTCCACCATGACCCGTTCATCTTGAGTGGCCCTACATGACATGGCTGTGAAAAGAAGAGAAGCAAAAAGCAAAGGAGAAAAGGAAAGATATAAGCATCTGAATGCAGAGTTCCAAAGAATAGCAAGAAGAGATAAGAAAGCCTTCTTCAGCAATCAATGCAAAGAAATACAGGAAAAGAAGAACAGAATGGGAAAGACTAGAGATCTCTTCAAGAAAATTAGAGATACCAAGGGAACATTTCATGCAAGGATGGGCTCGATAAAGGACAGAAATGGTCTGGACCTAACAGAAGCAGAAGATATTAAGAAGAGGTGGCAAGAATACACGGAAGAACTGTACAAAAAAGATCTTCATGACCCAGATAATCATGATGATGTGTTGACTAATCTAGAGCCAGACATCTTGGAATGTGAAGTCAAGTGGGCCTTAGAAAGCATCACTACGAACAAAGCTAGTGGAGGTGATGGAATTCC
>SJXQ01007248.1:390037-407342 GCA_006408695.1 Aepyceros melampus
AGGGTAATGGTGGCTTCCTTCGAAAGGACTTGTGCAGGCACTGTAGTATTCAGTTCCCCAACCCTACAGCAGGCCACTGTCGACCCACACCTCCGCCAGAGACTCCTGGACACTCACAGGCAAGTCTCAGTTGTTTGTGGATCACAGCAAACTGTGGGAAATTCTTAAAGAGATGGGAATACCAAATCACCTTACCTGTCTCCTGAGAAATCTGTATGCAAGTCAAGAAGCAACAGTTAGAAACGGACATTGAACAACGGACTGGTTCCAAATTGGGAAAAGAGTACATCAAGGCTGTATATTGTCACATTTTGCGAAATGCCGGGCTGAGTAAAGCATAAGCTGGAATCAAGCTTGCTGGGAGAAATATCAACAACCTCAGATATGCAGATGACACAACCCATATGGCAGAAAGTGAAGAGGAGCTAAAAAGCCTCTTGATGAAAGTGAAAGAGGAGAGTGAAAATGTTGGCTTAAAGCTCAACATTCAGAAAACGAAGATCATGGCATCTGGCCCCATCATTTCATGGGAAATAGATGGGGAAACAGTAGAAACAGTGTCAGACTTTATTTTTGGGGGCTCCAAAATCACTGCAGATGGTGACTACAGCCATGGAATTAGAAGATCCTTGTTCCTTGGAAGAAAAGCTATGACCAACCTAGACAGCATATTAAAAGGCAGAGACATTACTTTGCCAACAAAGGTCCGTCTAGTCAGAGCTATGGTTTTTCCAGTAATCTTGTATGGATGTGAGAGTTGGACCATAAAGAAAGCTGAGAGCCAAAGAATTGATGCTTGTGAACTGTGGTGTTGGAGAAGACTCTCGAGAGTCCCTTGGACTGCAAGGAGATCCAACCAGTCCATACTAAAGGAAATCAGTCCTGAATATTCATTGGAAGGACTGATGCTGAAGCTGAAGCTCCAATACTTTGGCCACCTGATGTGAAGAACAAGCATATTAAAAGGCAGAGACATTACTTTGCCAACAAAGGTCCGTCTAGTCAGAGCTATGGTTTTTCCAGTAATCTTGTATGGATGTGAGAGTTGGACCATAAAGAAAGCTGAGAGCCAAAGAATTGATGCTTGTGAACTGTGGTGTTGGAGAAGACTCTCGAGAGTCCCTTGGACTGCAAGGAGATCCAACCAGTCCATACTAAAGGAAATCAGTCCTGAATATTCATTGGAAGGACTGATGCTGAAGCTGAAGCTCCAATACTTTGGCCACCTGATGTGAAGAACTAACTCATTGGAAAAGACCATGATGCAGGGAAACATTTAAGGCAGGAGAAGGGAATGACAGAGGATGAGATGGTTGGATGATATCACTGACTTGATGGACATGAGTTTGAGCAAGCTCTGGGAGTTGGTGATGGACAGGGAATCCTGGTGTGCTGCAGTCCATGGGGTTGCAAAGAGTCAGACACGACTGAGCAGCTGAACTGAACTGATACATTTAGGAATATTATCTAGTCAATAAAAATTGTATTTTTGAAGAACTGTAGATCACATAAGTTTTTAGAAAATTGTATGTTTAGAGTGATTTCAGTTATGCTAAAAGATACATAGGCTTAAAAAAGACTAGAAAAAGATATGTCAAATTTTTTGCAGCATTGGGATTTTGGGTGATTTTCATTTTCTTCTTTGAACTGTTAAGTATTTTTTAATTCACTATAATAAGTTTCAGTTTCTCTTAAAATGAAAATATTAAAATATCAGTGTGTATGTGTGTAGATGTGTGCATTTGATGTTTTAAGTGGGTTTATTTTGGAATATGCCCTATCAAAATAATTTAAGATTTTTATAGTTTTTAAGTTTTAAGTTGAGAGTAGAGTTTTGGCTAATTTAACTAGAGCATTATAGCACCATTTGCAATTGGCAGCAGGGTCTTTGTGGTTTGAGTTAGGATTTTAAGAAAGTGTTTTATGTGGAGACAAAGTCCACTGTTACCTCGAAAAACCCCAACACGGTCACTGTTTCTGTCTGTGCACATCACTGTATGAATACATTTTGCACTCCCTCTAAGGGGTAAGGTCTAAACCTATGAAACAGCAGAGTTCTGTGTTCTATGGGCCAGGTCAGTAATGGTGGGATTTTATTTGTGATTTCAGGCTAATTTGTAGACTTCGATGCCAAAACTGTCTTGTAACATTGCTGCTTTGATGATATTGATAGGAGCTTCGGAAGTATAAGGAAAATGAGAAGGATACTGAGGTGTTAATGTCAGCCCTCTCGGCCATGCAAGATAAAACGCAGCACCTGGAGAACAGCCTGAGTGCAGAGACAAGAATCAAGCTGGACCTGTTTTCCGCACTGGGGGACGCAAAGCGACAGCTCGAGATTGCCCAAGGTAGGCGAGCAGCAGGCCCAGGTCAGGGATGCCTGGGGACACAGAGAGCAGAGCTTCCTTAGAGCTCTAACCAAGGGCATTTGCACTTACACTTCAAGTGGTTTGATAAGTGCCCATCATGAACATCTGGGATCATCACATTAATTCATTTTGCAGACGTATTTTGAGATGAAAACATGTCCAGCAGGGCACACAGGGAAAAGTATGAGTTTCTATGCTCAAGGAGCTCAGAGTGTTGTAGAAGTATGTAAAGAACTGCAGTCACCAAAAGGTACCAATGGAACAGGATGTATGGGTTCTCTGGGAACATCAGCAGATACTCAGCTGGTCTAGAGAGTTAGAGAGGGCCATTTCTCAGGGGAGCTGATGTCTGACCTGGGTCTTGAGTGATGAGAAGAGGTTAGCCCAGTGAAGAAACGGTGTAGTGAGCAAGAGGGGAAGAGAGGCGTCTAAACAGAAGAAACAGCTTGAGCAAGGTGGCTGCTGGCTCTGTTTGACTGGAGCAAAGGTTGCAGATGAGGGCGTGGAAGGAGGAGGATCTGGAGGGCAGGCTGTTCCTCAGCAGATGTTCTGAAACTCGCTGTGTACCAAACACTGTGAGCATCCCCGAGGGGACCAATGGTAACGGGCAGACGTATAACATGGAGGGGTGCAGTGAAGGAGAGAAAGCAGTGGCAAGGGAGCCTGTGCTGGGCTGGAGAGGGCGTTGCCGGTTTAACTTGGGGGACATGGAAGAGCCTTTGAGTAGCATTTGAGCAGAGACTGGGGGGGAGAGAGGGAGCAGGTAAGTGTCTAGAGGGAACTTGCGTCACGGACAGTGGGGCTGCAGCTTGAGTCACGGGGAGAGTTTTTAGGGTCAAAAGTAGCAGGAGCCACATTCTGCCAAGCTTTGCCGCCTATGGAAAGGACTTTATTCTGAATGCCATGGGAAGCTTTGGAAGGCTTCAGAATAGAGACCTGACATGACCTAATGAAAAGAAATTTACGTTTTGTTCAAGAAGTCAATAAGCCGCGAATAGAGGACTGAAGAAAAAGTTTTTAAGCAGTTGACTTAGTAGAAGGAAAAGAATATCTCAACAGGTACTTGCAGAGCATTCACACTTGCTCTACGTAAACCATTTTACTAGAAGGTGAAAAGGAGACAAGATAAACAAGACATACTCTAGTTGAGGTTCCACTCAGGTAGTGGCACTCAGACTTTTTGGTCTTAGGGACCTCTTTCCACTCTTGACACATTATCGATCAGGGGATTTTTGCAGGAACTAATGCCTGTGGTGTTACTGTCTCCAGTCAGTAAAGTGTTAACATTGAGTGTCCCAGGGAGGTGTATTTCAAGTGTGTTTCTACATTCAGTATGTTGTGCTTTCGTTTGCCATGTTGCTTCTGGAAGATTTCGCTTACTTTCATGAGGGAATGCACGTGAAGAAGGCAGATCATGTCTTATTCTAGGGCGAGGATAGCGAGGACGCTGTGAGAAGTGCCTCACCAGGGAAAGCCACACATGAGGCCTGCCACCACACAGTAGAGGCAGGCGGCTTGAAAGGCCGGAGGAGGGGTCAAGGCAGCTTCCTGAGGGAGGGGCCGTTGAATGGCTTTGAAGGGTGAATTCTTTTTTTTTTTTAATACTTCAAATTTTTTATTTTGTATTGGGGTATAGCCAATTAATACCAGTAGTCATGTATGGATGTGAGAGTTGCACTATGAAGAAAGCTGAGCACCAAAGCACTGATGCTTTTGAACTGTGGTGTTGGAGAAGACTCTTGAGAGTCCCTTGGACTACAAGGAGATCCAACCAGTCCATCCTAAAGGAGATCAGTCCTGGGTGTTCATTGGAAGGATTGATGTTGAAGCTGAAACTCCAATGCTTTGGCCACCTGATGCGAAGACCTGACTCATTTGAAGAGACTGATGCTGGGAAAGATTGGGGACAGGAGGAGAAGGGAACGACAGAGGATGACATGGTTGGATGGCATCACCAACACAATGGACATGGGTTTGGGTGGACTCCAGGAGTTGGCGATGGACAGGGAGGCCTGGCATGCTGAGGTTCATGGGGTGGCAAAGAGTCGGACACAACTGAGTGACTGAACTGAGCTGAATGTTGTGAAGTTTCAGGTGAACAGTGAAGGGACTCAGCCATGCATATACATATATCCATTCTTCCCCAAACCCTCCTCCCATCCAGGCTGACACATAAAATTGAGCAGAGCTCCACGTGCTATGCAATAGGTCCTCCTTGTTGGTTATCCATTTTGAATATAGCAGTAGGTACATGACCTTAAAGAGTGAATTCTGAAAGCAGAGAATGGCAGGGAAGACCATTGTTATCTGAGGGAACAGTGTAAGCGAAGGAAAGAAAGTGCTGAGAACGTCCAGGGGAGCAGTCCAGTGACCTCTAGCTGAGGGATGTGGAAAAAGAGAGTGGATTAGGGGGATCATGAATGAAACAATACTAGAGGATGTAACTCCTGGATTTTCAGGAGGGAAGAGGGTGACATGTTCCAATAGGGCTGCTAAAACCTTGGAAGAAGAGTGGAACAGATTTAAGGAATGAGAAGAAAAAGTGAGTTTGCTTTGGGATGCTTTGATCTGGAGTTGCCTCCCAGACACTGAGTGAAGGTCTTCATCATTCAGTGGGAATTTGGGGCCTACACCCAGAGAGAGGGCCAGAACCCTTGAGGTTACGTGGGGTACCATGTGAAAGGTCAGTGAAGCCATAGGAGTGGCTTGGGGTGGCAGCGGCAGAGCAGGAAGAGAAGAGGGTTGGGAATCAGGCTTGCGAATCTGCAGACTCAAGGAAAGACATTCAGAAAGAAGCTTCCCGGGAGTCCTGCCTTAGGGCCAGAATTCTGAGCACACACGGTACTTTTCTGCCCGCCTGGCTCAGCTCCCTGAGAAGTGGCCACCCTCTCTCTGCCTCCTCCCGTTTGCTTGGATTTGCAGACTCGAAAGAGGTTACCTCCTGGAGGGAAGCAGCACCTGGTCTCAGAGTAGCCGAGCGGAGCTTGGCTTCTCAACACGGATTATACTTCCTTGTTGGCCCAGAAATTCCTGTAAAGCCACAGAGAAACAGAGAGAATTGTCTTTGCCAAAGCTCTGGGAATGTTTGTACGTTACTGATTAAAGAAACCAAACTTAAATCTGCATGGAAAAGAAGATACAGTGGCTCATGTATCAGATGCCATTAGGTATTTTATTCATCTGAGGCTTTCTCTGTTCAAAGAGAAGGAGGGTATTTGATGCTCACTTGAAGCTGAGGGGACGTGAAGGAAGCCGGAGGGAGCAGTTCCTGTCTGCGGCTCTTTGCCTCTGCCTTCCTCACTACTTCTCTCTTCTGTCATGCTCGGAATATTCTAATAGGAACCCAACTTTGTAATTTAAATCAAACCCCTTGTTGCCTTTCTCCTTCTGCTTTCTCTATCATTTGATTCATCCTGGTTCCAAAATGGCTTTCATCTCTACTATATCATTTTTTTAAATCTGCCACCACATTCTCGTACATTTCGAATACCTTACCATCTTCTGTAGGACTCAAAATGAATGCAACTCAAATGCAACCTCTTAACTTTTTCAGCATTTAAATTTCAAAAGGGTTCCTCCTAAGTATTCTTCCCCTAGTGGACCAAAAGCCTGATGAGATTGTGTGGGCTTTGGAACCAAGTGGTGCTGGGTTTAAATCCTGCTCAGCCATTGATAACTGAATGACTTTGGTAGGATGTATACCTTGCAGGGTCTCAGCTCTGCACTGAGCCAGGCACTAAGGTTTTGGCAAAGACGAAAAAGGGGGAACAGTCTTGGCCCTCACAGAGCTCGTGGGCCAGGGGAGAGAGATGGGGCACTACTGCTGCTGCTGCTAAGTCGCTTCAGTCGTGTCCAACTCTGTGCGGCCCCATAGACGGCAGCCCACCAGGCTCCCTCGTCCCTGGGATTCTCCAAGCAAGAACACTGGAGTGGGTTGCCATTTCCTTCTCCAATGCATGAAAGTGAAAAGGGAAAGTGAAGGTGCTCAGTCGTGTCCGACTCTTAGTGACCCCATGGATTGCAGCCCACCAGGCTCCTCCGTCCATGGGATTTTCCAGGCAAGAGGACTGGAGTGGAGCGCCATTGCCTTCTCCAGTGGGGCACTAACCATCGCCCATTTCAGCACTTACAGGAGACAGAATGCAGACTCTGGAGCCGGACTGCGCCGTGCTCAGCCCCAGCTCTGCCGCTCCCTCTCTCTGCTCTGGTTTCCTCATCTGTAAAATGGACGATGATGATAATTCCCACCTTAGAGGGTTGTTTTGATAAGTAAATGAATTCATCTGTGTGAGCACTCAGAACAGTGTCTGGCACATATGTGTTAGCTATAGTGAATTATTACAAAGAAGAAAGTGACAGAAAGGGAAGTTACGGTGTGTTGAGAATCGAGGAGTTGGGGGCTGGGGCTAGGGTCTGATTTGGATGGAAAGAGCAGGGACAGCTTTGTGATGCAGTAGAGACAGAAACCGTCGGAGTTAACAACACAGAGCACAGGAGGAGAGGCGGCTGTGCGGCAGGCGCGAGCTGGTTGCATTGCTTGCCCTGACTCGGAGATGCTCCGTCCTCCCAGAGCAGTGTTTCAGCTCACGAGGCAGAGCCGCAAGTCGAGAGCGGCCCCCTCTCGGCCGCCCTGCTGCGCCGAGCTCAGCGCGTGGCTCCTGGTGCCGCAGGCTCCGTGCTGCCTCACCTCTGCCTAGACACGCTTGCTCTCCACTCGCACACCACTGCCCGTGGGCCACGTCTGGCCTGCCAGCTTCTCTTGTAGCACTGGTGGGCTGCAAATAGTTTTTACATTTTACTGTGGTCTTGAAAAAAAAGACAAGAACAATATGTGGCTCACAGTTTTTAAAATATTTACTGGCCCATTACAGGAAAAGTGTCTCCCCTTGCAAACCATCAAAGCTGGAGTTGAACCCGCTTGGGATTGATGGGCCCAAAAGGCCACTGTGTTGGGTAAGCCCTTCCTTCTCACTAATGGCAGGTCTTTGATCTTCCAGGACAAATTCTTCAGAAAGACCAGGAAATCAAGGACCTGAAACAGAAGATAGCTGAAGTCATGGCCGTCATGCCCAGCATAACGTACAGTGCTGCCGCCAGCCCCCTGAGCCCCGTCTCCCCCCACTACTCCTCCAAATTTGTGGAGACCAGCCCCTCTGGACTCGATCCCAATGCCTCTGTTTACCAGCCCCTGAAGAAATGAAGGCCAGCAGTGTGTTTTGTTCAGCCATTTGGTTATCAGAAGGCATCACAAAGGAGCGTCTCTGGCAGTCAAGATAAAAAAAAAGTTAATATTGTATTTTGTGGGACTGTATATGTTGTCGTTTTTAAAAAGGGGGGGAAGATAACATCCAAGTCTGATTAGAACTGCCCATCAGTTTTTCTTGTAAATTTTTAGAAGACCTCACAGAACTTTGCAGTTTATTTTTCTCGGCCAATACATTAAAACCATTCTTGGATTTCAAGTAGCCAATTTTGCCTTTTATGTATTCTTACAGTTTCCTCTTGAAGAAAAAGAAAAAAAAAGCAGAGTTTTTGCTTCTCAGCCCTTTAATTTTGTTTTGTTCTTAAATTAGCAAGCAAAACCTGCACATTGGGTTCACATGGGATGATAATGAAAAATTTTAGTTTTTAGTGTGAAAAGGTTCAGTAACCTAACACACTTTGATCCCATAGCTGCATTGAAGATATTACAGAAAACAAAAATTGATGACCCCTCCAAGGACCAAACAAATTCAAGGAGTATCATTTCAGCCGAAGGGAGAGACTCAGGTGATGAGACCAGCTGTGAGACTGTCACAGGGTTTGTGTCTCAAATGTGTATATTCCCATCGGTGTGTTCAGTCCTGGAAACTAGCTAGCAGCAGTCTTGTTCACAGTGCCTTGGGAAAAGACATTCAAGAGGAAACTTGATTTTAAACGATTTCCCCCTTTACCATCATCTGTCTTCTCTCTCTATCAAGCTCACTACGGATCCTGCTGTGAAACTGGTGGGTAGCTGGGCTGTTTACCTCCAAGCCACACCTTCTGTTTCCTTTCATAGAAAGTACCACAGTGTTCTGAACTGGTCTCCAGGCAGGCACCCTGGGAGGGGGAGCTGGGTGGTGGTTGTGTTCAAGAGACTGCAAAGCCGGCAAATAAAAGCTGCAGTTCTAGGTTTTGTTTTTGTTTTAATTTCCTTTAACTGTGTTTTCCAGTCTTCGTCATCTTGTGTTTGACGATTTAAAAGAAACTTGACAATTCCTCAGCTCTTGTGCCAAGGAGGGTTTTTTTTTTTTTTTTAAGAGTTTAAAACTCAAAATTCTGCACAAAGATTTCGGTTTCAAGTGTGTATTATACATTGGTAGAAAAGTGTTTGCACTGGCAACCTTTGGAAGTGTTTTAAGAATCAGGGTGGGGGTGGAGGGAGGGTCTGGGAGAGGGAGGGGCAAAGCAAAACTGTATTTGGAAGCTAGGAAAATTCAGAAACCAAACAGATTGGCTTGGCTTCCTTGCCATGGATTCTGGAAAGACATAGTTCTACAATTTCCTGTTAATTGGCATGTACGTCTCATTTAAAGCAAATTAAGTAGGACAAGCAAGTCAGCAAAATAGAAGTATTAAAAAGAATCATCCTTTTAATCACAGATCTTATTTTGGGATTAAAAGCTTCTAGCTTTAGCCAGGTGTGCATGTTGCTGCCATTTGCATTTTTGAATCATCTTGTGTAATTGTCACCATGAAAGTGTTACTTGGAATTGTCATAGATTTTTTTCATCTTTGTGCAAAAACATGGAAAATTGTTACTGACTTTGTGTTGAGGTTTCCCCCATTTTGCTGCCTTTTGGGACACTACTTTGGTTAAATACTTGGTCTTGGCTGCATTCTTATTTTTTTTCCTGTGGGGTTCAAAAGAATAAACATTTTCTTACAGATAAAAACTAGTTTTCTGCCTTTTTAACTTTTCAGGAGGGTACACAAGGTAGATTGTTCTGAATGGGCCTCAGATTTTCACCCTCCTGTCCTCGGTTCTGCGCCCTGACAGTGGCAAGTGTAGCAGGGCTCAGGTGCAGGAAATGGGACGAGTCCACCCCAGCTCTCAGGCCGTTTCCCTTCTAGTCTCACTTAGGATGCATCCATTCTTACCCCCTCACCCTCCCTCTTCCTTCCCTCCTTCTCCCTCCCCGCCTTTTCCTTTCTCCATGGCATTAGAAACAAAGTTGACTTGTTTTCTGGTACAAAAAGCAAGTTAGGGGTGGAGTCAGAAGGTGGTTGGTGAGAAACTTTTAAGAGCACGTTGCCTTTCCACGTTCCAGAGTCTTGTCCGGCCGAGCCGCTCTCTGGCCAGTACCCTGTCGGTTTTCCTTTCTGCTGCGCATCCTGAGCTGATCTCCAGGGTGACCACATCTGTAGTCCTGCCTTGTTTCTAGGGGCTTCGCCTGTTTTCATCCTCTGAGTAGCCAGCTGCCTACCCCTCTGGGCCGCTCTTTTCCTCTCTTGGCCATTGTTAACAATTGACCTTGGCTCCAGTTTTGGAAAACTCTGCTCTTGGCACCTCAGCCCTGGCCCGATGGCTGGACAGCCTTCCTGAGTCTCGGCCACTTAGGCTGCTGCAAACATACCACACTTAACTCCACGAGCCAGGTTCCCCAGAGGGGACCCCTCCGCTTGGCTGTTGCCTTCACCCTCTCTGAAGGAATGTGTCTGCCCAGAGCCTCTCACTGTCGGTTCTTTTCCACCAGGGAGATCTCCAGTTGTCGTCTTTGTTATTCTAGGGCCATCATGAAATGGTTCTGTGTTATCAGTATCATTTGTTACAGGCCACAAAATAATGTTTGCCATTCTGGATGATGATTTACAGAAAAAGCGGCTTGCATGCCTTTTGATTGGCTGAATAACCTCTCTTTATTGACATCTCCCAATGTAACCTCAGGAAATAGCTGTTGTGTGCCCATTCCCTCTCTGATCATCTTTCCAAGACCCCCTACAAAATGAGAATGAACAGTTCCTCATGGCTCCCAGCCTAAAAGGAAGGGGATAGTCCTTTCTCCTGCCATCCCAGTTGCCCAGGCTCACATGTTTGTTTCCACAAGGCTGTGGTAAACCACCTGGAATGCTGAACATTTCTAACAGCTGCTCTCAGATTGCTTCCTGTGAAACTCACATCATCCCAGAGGAAGACAAAACAGGAAACTGGAAACCCACCCCAGAGCCAATTCAATGAAGGCTGAAACTAGTCAACTGTGGCCCGCAGCAACTTGACCTGTTTAGGTTAAAGGCCCTTGAGCCCCATAAACACCTGGTTTTCTGTGACTCAGTAGTGTTTGGCGCTGAGCTGGCTTCACAGGCCTGCAGCATCTCTGTCTCTGAAGGCCCTCGTCTGCTCTGGGCTGGGTAGAGCCCTCCAGATGGGGAGGGCTCTGCTCTCAGCTTTGCCACTAGCACAGCCTCTCAGGTGCTGTTCCTGCACCTTTAAGAAGGTCGACTAAACAGCAGCAGCGTTGTTCCTGACTGCCCAGCCACCCAGAAGAAGACACTGTGGGAATCAGGAAGAAGAGAGCTCCGTGAACTAGACAGGGCCTCCGACGAGGTCCGGAGCTGGAGCTGCCGCAGGGAGTGGCCCTGAGGCCGGCCTGGCTGGGAATTGGCATCCTGGGCCGACTGGGCACACTGGGGACTCTGTCCCCACAGCCTGACTTCCAGGGGAGCTCCTTAGCACATGGTCTGCACCCGGGGCTCGCAGCATCAGACCCGGGAGCGCTTCTCCAGGCCTCCAGTTAAACCCGCACTTGAACGTCTCTGGGTAATTCTGTTGGCTATGAATTGTTAAGAAGCCCTGCCTGAGCTGGCTTTCCCAGCCCGAAGCCTCAACACTGTCACTCTCCTAGTTCATCTCCAAAAATTCAGAATGAGAACTTGATGAGGGGCAAGCTGGAGAGGAAGAACCCAGAGTGTTACCCCTTTCGCTTATTTCGTGTATTACCTTTCCCCGCTCTTCATCAGAATGCAAACTCTGTGAGGGTGGGGATTCTCATCTGTTACCCCTGTAACCCAGCACCTAGAACAGTGAGTGCCACGGAGCGGGTGCTCAGTGAATCCTTACTGAATGAATAAAGCTAACTATTAGGTGAGACATGTAACCTGAAATATGATGTCTTAACTAAATCAGAACATCTCTGGAATAGTATTTACTGTGAGAATGACAGTATAAACAACTTTCTAGGAGGGGAAATTTGAAGTGGCATATTTACTGTGACTTCTTCCATCTGCCTGTCTCTGGTTTTTGCTGAAACCTTGTTTTTCTTCAGATTTTCTCTACAAACTCCAGCTTGAATTTTCCAGGTGCCAAGATTTCCTTAACTCTTGATGCCCTGCAAAGTCGCTTCTCTGTCAGGAAAGCCTTGCTGCAGGGAACCTGCTGGGGGCCTAGGTGTTTTTTACCCAGATCGAATTTCCCCAGGTGCCAGTTCAGCTGCGTCTTGAGTCAACGTGGGCCTTTTTCATTTTGACAGTAATCGAATTATGAAGCATTTCTTCCAGGAAGGTATCTGGTTAAAGACTGATCCATCTGCCCAAGGGGACCACACTTTCTTGGTCTCCTCCTTCCTTGGGCTTACCTCGTCTCTGCTTTATTCCTACCTCAATGTTTCTTTTCATTCCTCTGCTGAAGTTTAAGTCTTGCCCTCAGGAAGGGCTTGCTAGAGAGTTCTGGAGTCTTCCTGCCCTTATACTTCTGATCTTTGTCCTAAGAATCCCAGGTTTAGCATCACAAACATGATGTGGTCTTTTGAGCTGTGTCCAAGAAGCCAGGATGGGTTTGCTCTGGGCAGTGGTCCATTCTGCCCGTTCCCCAGCTCTGCAGCCTCCAGACACCTGAGGGCCGAGCGGGAGGTGGGGCTGAGGAGGTGTGTTAACCAAGCACCAGCATCTTCGGCACAGTCATGGCCTTTTGCCCTCAGAGCCTGGGCCGTTTCGACACAGTATCTGGTGCCAGGCCTGAATTTATCTAGAACTGTAGTTCTCAAACTTGGAGGTTTAATCAGAAGTGGCTTGTTAAAACACAGATTGCTGGGCCCCTCAAGAGTTTCTATGCAGAACTGAGGGTTAGGGCCCGAAAATTTTTGTTTCTAACAGGTTACCAGGTGACGCTGGGTCCCAGGACCCCTCTTTGAGAACCACTGACTTGAGAGCAGCGAGGGCGGGCCCTGGAGCCCAGCCCTGTGACGCCATCCCTCCAGCTGCCACCAGGGGGCACATGCGAGCCTAGCAAGAGGGCTTCTTTCCCCTCCAGAGCCAGTTCCAGTTCCACTGGACAGCAGAAGTTCTGCCAGAAAGATTTCTTTCTTTCTAAATGTAATTTTGTTATTATGTATAAAGAAGAAGAAATATTGATCTTAAGAGCAGGGGAGGTTCTCCGAGTCTGTCTGTGACAAGCATCAATGGTCTGGGGGGACCAGCTTTTTAAGGTGTTGCACGGCCAGGCTTTCAAGACATGGAACTCCATCTCCATAGGAAGACTTCTGAGGGCCCTGCTCCCCCAGCACACTGACATAGGGGCTCTCTTTCAGAATGTTCTGAATCACTGCCTATTCAGAACCTAAGAGGCACTTAAGATTATAAGCGAATTTCATTTTCGTCTTTATGTGTGTGTGTTAGGTTGTTTCAGTCTTGTCCGACTCTTTGTGACCCACGGACCATAGCCCGCCGGGCTCCTCTGTCCATGAGATTTCCCAGGCAAGAATACTGGAGTGGGTAGCCATTCCCTTCTCCAGGGGAATCTTCCTAACCCAGGGTCGAGCCCGCATCTCTTACGTCTCCTGCACTGGCAGAGGGGGCTTCTTCACC
Organism: Aepyceros melampus; assembly: GCA_006408695.1. Lineage (NCBI taxonomy): Eukaryota > Metazoa > Chordata > Mammalia > Artiodactyla > Bovidae > Aepyceros > Aepyceros melampus. Next base: position 403,228 of record SJXQ01007248.1, read on the forward strand.
ACGGTCCTGCCTGGGAAGCCTGTTCTTCTTTGTATCTCACTATATATATATTCCCAATTTTCCACAATAAACTAATTACTTTTATAATAAAATGTTTTTTAAACACACTTTCAATGGAATTAAAAGCGAAAACAACTCAACATTTGAGAATTGAGAGATTTCACACTATCCAGATGTTTGTTTGTTTGTTTTTAAAAATCTGCAGATCTGGCATCCCGGGTGGCTGGCGTTCCTCTCCAGGCACTGCAGAGTCTGGCGGCAGGGGGTGAGGGTGGTGGGAAGCAGGCCTCAGGAGTCCGTCTCTCACTCGTTAGAACCACGGAAAGAGCTCTTAAAAATGCTCATCCCCAGGGCCTACCCCCAAAAAGCCGGATCTCACCAGGCTGGGAGGAACCTGGGCTTTGTTTTAACTCCACAGGGGTTTCTAATGTACAACCAGGGCTGAGAACTAGAGGGTAATGGCTGGGGCCTGGGGCCTCAGACAGGTCTTATGGGCATTTGTGGGTCTGGGGTTGAGCCAAGACCGAAGGGCCTTTTACCTGGCCAAACAGCTTCCCGGGGCTTCCCAGGTGGCTCAGTGGTAAAGAGTCTGCCTGCCAATGCAGGAGACGAAGAAGACTCGGGTTCAATCCCTGGGTCGGGAAGATGCCCTGGAGGAGGGCATGGCAGCCCACTCCAGTATTCTTGCCTGGAGAATCCCATGGACACAGGAGCCTGGCGGGGGCTACAGTCCATGGGGTTGCACAGAGTTGAACACAACTGAAGTGACTTGGCCCGGCATGGCACGCCGCCAGTATCGTATCAGTCCGGGAGGTAACTGCTCAGAGAGCTTCTGCTCCACCACAGGGCCAGCGGAGCTGAAAAGCCGGAGAATTCTACTGTGCAGTCTTTCTGAAACATCAAAAGTAGCTTTGAGAGCACATGTTACAGCTTCCCAGGCATCTATAAAGCTGGGCCCCCGGGGGAACTGCAGCTTGACGTGCTCATTGTCCTGAGAGCGTTGTCATTCCAGCAGCTGCACCAGAAGCTAAAAGTGTCCCGAGAACCAGAGGAATTCGCCCAGCAGGCGGCGCTCGTGGCAGCTGGCACAGCAGTTACGGGGCGCTCAGGCTCTCTGCGACCCCCGTGAACTGTAGCAGATACCCCGGGCCTTTGTCGGGGAGGCCCTGTCTGTCTGCCTGACTCGGAATCAACTGAACCCCTTGGGAAGGCAGAGAGGGATAGGACCCCCACCTCCCAGCATGGTTTTCACTGTGAGACACAGCTTGCAACAAGTCCCCTAAACTCTGTGTGCCTCACTTTCCTCATCTGTCAGATAGGGATGATGAAAACGGTCCCCAGGTCACACTGGTGCTGTGAGAATTCAGTGAATCAGCACCGGCCAGGCACTGGGCTTATTTGCACTTCACCTCACCCATCAGGTCACTAATCCTCTCGGCTGTTTTAGGAGGAACATACAAGAAGCGGGCTGGAGAGTTTGTTGCCAGGATGATATGAGCTAAAGCATGGAAGCCTCTAAACTCATTTATTTGATTTATTATTATAAGTATTTTTTTTAAATTTTACTTAGCTGTGTTGGGTCTGAGTCACAGCATGTGGATCTAGTCCCCTGACCAGGGATCTAACCTGTGCCCCCTGCATTGGGAGCACAGAATCTTAACCACTGGACCACTAGAGAAGTCCCTCTAAGCTCTTTTTTTTTTTAATTTATTTTTTTACTGAAGGATAATTGCTTTACATAATCTCATTTAAACGGCTGTGCTCATAAATCGTGTGTGTGTGTGTGTGTGTGTGTGTGTGTGTGTCTCCACACCTCAGCATTCACCCTCCCTCCCCCGAGGGGATCTTGCCTCCCCAGCTTTGAGAATTTGCAATTTTCTTTCTTTGCTGCTGACTCCCCTGTTCAGAGTCTTCAGTTTAGGTCCTCGCTCCTCAACTCCAGACTTGTATTTCCAGATGCCACTTGACAACTCCTCTGGGGTGTCTCATGGGCCTCTGACTCAGTCTTTTTAAACTGAGTACCTAATTTCCTCCCAAACCTGTCTTCCTCCATCCTTCCAGCAGCTCGGGCGGCCCCTGGAATCCTGCCCTTCTCTCACACTGCATGTCTCATCCGTCCGCAGATCTGGTCAGCTCTACCCCTGGAAATACAACATATTTCCAGAGCGTGACCCGTTCTCCCCTCCTCCACTGCTACCATTCTGGTCTAAGCGACCATCCTCTGTCACCCAGATATCTGCAGGAGCCTCCTCACTGGCCTTCCTGCTTCAGCCCTTGCCCCACATGGTCTGGTTCCAACAAAGCAACCAGAGAGCTGCTGTTAGACCACAAATCAGGCGATGTCAGACTGCCAGTGAGTCTACATAATCCTTGGAGCAAAGAAAAGAGGCCTTATAACGAACGTCCTGCCAACCTGCACACAACTCATCTTCCCCCTATCTCTCTGATCGCCTCTCCTCCCAGTCTCCATCAAGCAGTGCCAGGAATTGCTAATCCTGCCAGGCATGCTCCTGCCTCAGGGCCTTTGCACTTGCTCTCTCCCTTACTGTTGATAAGCATTTTATTTTAGAACAGTTTTAGGTGTAAATCAATTTTAGAAAAAAATGATAAGATAGTACAGAAATTCCTGTACTCATCACCCAACTTTCCCGTATTATTAGCATCTTACCTTAACTTGGTACCTTTGTTATAATTAATGAACCAATATTGATACACTGTTATTTACTAGACTCCACACTTCATTCAGAAGGCAATGGCATCCCACTCCAGTACTCTTGCCTGGAGAATCCCATGGATGAAGGAGCCTGGTGGGCTGCAGTCCATGGGGTCACTAAGAGTCTGACACGACTGGGTGACTTCACTCTCACTTTTCACTTTCATGCATTGGAGAAGGAAATGGCAGCCCACTCCAGTGTTCTTGCCTGGAGAATCCCAGGGATGGGGGAGCCTGGTGGGCTGCCATCTGTGGGGTCGCACGGAGTTGGACGCGACTGAAGCGACTTAGCAGCACTTCATCAGATTTCCTCAGTTTTTACCTAACGTCCCTTTTCTGTTTGAGGACCCATCAGGACATTACATTACATTTAGTCATCATATCTCTTAGGCTCCTCTTGGCTGTGACCGTTCTGTTTCTTCTTTTTCAAATGTCTGATTCATTCTGACCAGCTAAACCCAAATAGTCTCTATGCCTCTTCTCTGCTTTCTTCTTCTCAGTCTTAATTACCATCTTTCACGTTTAAAAGTTTTTCTTTATCTTGTGGTTTGTCTGTCTCCCCTGATGGAAAATGTCGGTTCCATGAAGCCAGGGATTTTTGTCTGTTTGGCTCACTGCTGTATCCCTGGCACTCAGCAGCATGCCTGGCACGTGATAGAAGATGATCCGTAAGTGTCTGCTGGATGAGAGAATGAGCACTGGAATCCGACTGCGAGCCATCCATAGTCTGCATTCCCTCACCCACCCCCGCCCCCACCGCGTGCTTCCCTGTTATGGGCCCTGGGGCCACCTACCCTCACCTGTTCCAACAACCCCAACGGGTTGGTTGTTGTACTCACAGGTGAGGAAACTCAGGGTCAGAGAGGCAGCGTCACATAGGCGGGGAATGAAGCCTCTGGCCGCCTCAAGTCTACTGGGTTGGCCAAAAGTTTCATCTGGTTAATGAATAAGGTGTTCAGTAAAGTTCTTGGTGAAAATGAAAAAAAAAAATGTGCCTTCTAGTGTAATGGCACCCCACTCCAGTGCTCTTCCCTGGAAAATCCCATGGACAGAGGAGCCTGCTAGGCTGCAGTCCATGGTGTCGCTAAGAGTCAGCCACAACTGAGCGACTTCACTCTTACTTCTCACTTTCATGCATTGGAGAAGGAAATGGCAACCCACTCCAGTGTTCTTGCCTGGAGAATCCCAGGGACGGGGGAGCCTGGTGGGCTGCCGTCTATGGGGTCGCACAGAGTCGGACACGACTGAAGCGACTTAGCAGCAGCGAACGAACTTTTTGGCCTGCCCAAGACCAGCCTCCCTGAGACACACGTCTCCTGCAGCTGGGATTCCTCTAGCGGTTAGAGAGAGGGCTCTTTTCCCCATGATGGCTTATCGTGGGATACTGAATATACTTCCCTGT
>SJXQ01007248.1:407607-436702 GCA_006408695.1 Aepyceros melampus
CTTGGCCACTGCAAGTCAGTTCTCTATGCCTGTGCGCCTTTGTCTGTCTTGCAGATAAGTTCATTTGTGTCCTATTTTAGATTCCACGTGTGCGTTATACCGGTATTTGTCTTTCTCTTCCTTCCTTCTCTTAACATGATAACCTCCAGGCCCACCCATGTTGCTGCCGATGGCATGATTTCATTCTCTTTATGGCTGAGTAGTAGTCCATTGTATGTATGTTCGCCTCCTCTTTATCCATTCATCTATCCATGGACATTTAGGTGGCTTCCATTCCTTGCCTATTGTCAATAGCGCTGCTGTGAACCTAGGGGTGCGTGAATCATTTCAAATGACAGTGTTCTTGGGATATATGCCCAACAGTGGGATTGCTGGATCATAGACAACTCTATTGTTAGTTTTTTGAGGAACCTCCATGACGTTCTCCATAGCGGCTGGACCAACTTAACATTTCCTCCAACAGTGTGTGAGGCTTTGAGGGAGGGGCTTTGTGGCTGGGATTTGCAGAGAGAAAGAGAGAGAGAGGAATTCAGCCCAGTCAGGATATCACACAGAGTCAAAGAAGGTCTAGAGGGCAAGCGCATTCATTGGCCCTGCCTGAGTCAGGCCCAGGGCTCTGTGTGGGTGAGCAGACAGGCCCTGTCCAAGCTCGCAGTCAGCCAGACCAAGGGCGGCGAGGAGGCTGGCCTCCTTGATTTGGAGGGCGGTCAGCAGCTCCTCCGGTGCGGTCGGGGTCTGTCTGTGCCCTCTCAGCTTCAGGCGGCAGCAGCAAGTGTGGCCACGTTAGGGCACTGCCCCTTTTTCCACCCCAACCCTGCTTTGTTCTTTAGCGGGTCCAGTTCTCTCACCTTCCTAACTTGGACTTGGCTGGAATTGATGACACTCTCTTTTGGGGGTGGTATCAGGCACTCTGATTGGCTCAGGAATGAAACCTCAACCCCATGAGGACCAATGAGATGCAAGAAGACCCACTTGCCTTCCGCAAGAGGGCGTCCCTCCTCTCCCACCCAAGCTGCCAGGCAGTGCGAGATGTGGCCTTCAAGGAGGCCTGTCGTGGGTTGTCCATGAGGCGCTGGGTGAAGACCCTCACTCACAGGCTGATGTGGGTGAAAAAGGGAGACCAGGCAGCACTCGCCCACAGACCACGGGGCCCACCATGCCCCGGGGTCCCCTGGGTACCAGGCAACTGGCAATAATGAACTTTCCCTGAGTAAATGAACGGATGGATGGATGATGCCTGCCCTCAGCTCCCTCTTCCCCAGTGAACTGCTGAACTGGACTTTTGTTTCAATCTCTCCTTCAGTTGTTCTCCCATCCCAAACGTCTCCAGGCTCAGCTCCCTAATGTGTATAATGAGTGTAATAATAGTATCTACTTCCTGCAATTATTAAAAGACACTTACTCCTTGGAAGAAAAGTTATGAGCAACCTAGATAGCATATTCAAAAGCAGAGACATTACTTTGCTGACTAAGGTCCGTCTAGTCAAGGCTATGGTTTTTCCATTGGTCATGTATGGATGTGAGAGTTGGACTGTGAAGAAGGCTGAGCGCCAAAGAATTGATGCTTTTGAACTGTGGTGTTGGAGAAGACTCTTGAGAGTCCCTTGGACTGCAAGGAGATCCACCCAGTCCATTCTAGAGATCAACCCTGGGATTTCTTTGGAGGGAATGATGCTGAAGCTGAAACTCCAGTACTTTGGCCACCTCATGCAAAGAGTTGATTCATTGGAAAAGACTCTGATGCTGGGAGGGATTGGGGGCAGGAGGAGAAGGGGACGACAGAGGATGAGATGGCTGGATGGCGTCACCAACTCAATGGACGTGAGTCTGAGTGAACTCCGGGCGTTGGTGATGGACAGGGAGGCCTGGCGTGCTGCGATTCATGGGATCGCAAAGAGTCGGACACGACTGAGCAACTGAACTGAACTGAACTGAAGTGAATTTAATATATATGGCACACAGTAGATCCATGTGGGTGTGTTGAGTCGCTCAGTCCTGTCTGACTCTTTGTGGCCCCGTGGGCTGTAGCTCACCAGACTCCTCTGTCCATGAATTTTCCAGGCAAGAATACTGGGGTGGGTTGCCATTTCCTACTCCAGGGGATCTTTCCAACCCAGGGATTGAACCTGCATTTGTTACATCCCTTTATTGGCAGGCAGATTGTTTATCACTAGCACCACCTGGGAAGCGCTAGTAGGCACATTATTGTTAAGATTAGCATTATCATTTCCCTCTAGGATCTTCAGTTTTCTCATCTGTGAAATGGGAATTCATCTGTTCATTCAACAAACTACTGATCATCGAAAATGTGCCAGGCATTGTTGTTAAGATCTGGGGCAGTTACAGAGATGAATGGGCCAAAGTCTGTCCCTGGAGGAATTAACCTTCTGGTGTGGCAGGCAGTCAGAGTTAAAACCCAGTGGGGGAAAGGTCAGGGCATTTGGAAAGTCTGCTGTACAGATGTGGGGTGACCTGGGGTCATGAGACGCTATCTCCAAAACTGGACTAATTGAGCTGAGAGATGGCACTGAATCCGCATCCCCTGCTCTTTCCAGGATGCTGAGTTGACATTTACAATAGGCTCCAGTCATGAACCAGACAGAAAATGAAGTTAGACTACCAGTTCAGTTCAGTTCAGTCGCTCAGTTGTGTCCAACTCTTTGCACCTCATGGACTGCAGCATGCCAGGCCTCCCTATCTGTCACCAGCTCCCGGAATTTACTCAAACTCATGTCCATTGAGTCTGTGATGCCATCCAACCATCTCAGCCTCTGTCATGCCCTTCTCCTCCCGCCTTCAATCTTTCCCGGCATCAGACTACCAAAGAACCCAAAGTTTAGAGCTGGAAGATAGATACAATTAAGAGTCAGGGGAGGACTTGCCAACTTATATCGCAGGCATCTTTCTTCTAAAATGCTATATCAGTTTTTAAAAGTTATGTGAAATAAGGTATAAATCTAATTCTTTAGACTTCTGTCTGCTTTGAAAAATGAGTGAAATTTTTTTAGTGGTTCCCTGTCTGATAGAAACAGCCCCATCACACCGCCACCTGATGGCAGCACATAAAGTCACGGTTTGTTTTATTTTGCGTGAGATGAACAAGACAGCAAGCTCCATTTGGGGGTATGACCAGAGATAATCAAAGCCATTCCCCCAACTCCCCTTCTCCCCACCCCTTTACTAAAGCCCAGCTTCTATAGTTGATGTTCCCAAGTCTCCAGCTTTTTGCCGAGCCATGCCTACTCCAGTTTCCCAGCCAGCTCCTCCTCCCTAGCTCTTGCAGGCACTTAAGAAGGGGAGAGTTTCAGACCTGGGCTTCCTCCAACCTTGGCAATCCCCAAAGCCCTGTCCTGAAGCCCAGGAAACCCGCCTTCTGGCCCAAGGGTGATGCTGCCTGGATCTTGTTGTGTGGCCCTGTGTAAGTCACTTACTCATTTGAACCTCATATTCCCCATCCGTAAAAGGGAGCTCCCCAATCTAGTCCAGCCCCAACAACATGGCTGTTGGGGGTGCAAAAGTGGGGGCAGTGTGGAGGCGTCCTCTCCCTTCCCCTGCCTCCTCGGGGAACCCCAGGACCCTGCTCAGAGGAGGGAGGAAGCCCTGCTTCCCCTGGGGAAGTTGGTCCCAGGGGACCCTGTGATCCTCCCCATGCTCACTGTGGGCGGGCAGCCAGCATTAAGAGCTGTATTAATCATTACCAACTCCCCCTTGGGAAATGAATTCAAAATGAGGTCACCATGGTAACCCAAATGGTTACAATGTGACCAAATTTTTAAAGTGTTCAACATGTTCTGGGCAAACCACCTCTCGGTGGAAAAGAAAAGACTGGGGCGTCAGTGGCACACCCCAGTGGCCTGGGGAGCCCAGCTCCCCTTTACCAAGAGAGGGTGAGCAGGGGGCAGAGCAGAGCAGAGGAGAGGCCCGAGAGGCAACAACATCCGGGTCCCGCAGTGGGCCTGGCCCAGAGCCGAGGCCCTGGGTTTAGTCCCGGCTTTAGCAGCATCTTGCCTACGGCTCCCGGCAGGTGCCTTGCCTGCCACTCGCCAATGCAGGGGACACAGGTTCGACCCCCCAGTCCAGGAAGATCCTACATGCGCGGGGCAACAAAGCCCGTGCCCCACAGCTGAGACCTGCGCGCTCTAAAGCTCATGTTTCACAGCAAGAGAAGGCCCCGCAGGGAGGAGCCCGTGCACCACAGCTAGAGAGTAACCCCCATTTGCTGCAAGCAGCCCCCACTTTAAAGCCCATGCGCAGCAACAAAGACCATAAATAACAAATAAATAATCTACAATCCAGCTTAAAAAAAAAGAAAAAGATCAAACAGATAGATGCGCCAGTGGGTTGTTAAGCTCACCTGTGGGGTGGAGGGTGATGGGGAAGGGAGATTTCGGCTGCTCAGGCCTCCAAGGCAGAGAGGACGCCTGGATTCAGATCCCCCCCTCCACTGCCAGCAGCTATGGTAAACTTGGGCCTGGGTCTTCACCCCTCTGAGCTTTGGCTTCCCTACCTATAAGAGAGGAGGCTACCAGTAGTCTCTTCCCTTCGGGGTGGTTGTGAAGTTTAAACAAGATAACCCATGGAAAGTGCTTAGCAGGGCGCCTGCACGTAATAGGTCTGACATCATCCTGCCTCTGTGCCCTATGGACCGGCCCTGAGCTGAGCAAGTTACAAGCGATCTTGCAGTGGATCTTCACTATGCTCCTCCCATGAGATGGTTGCTATTGTTAAGCCCATTTTACAGATGTGGAGACTGAGGTTAGCAAGGTGAAAAACTCACTGAGGCACACAGAGCACCTGTGGAAGGGGGCCTGGATGGCGAGCCAGGTCTGTCAGTCTTGAGTCTGAACTCGAGCTCCTAAAACCGCTCCCTATACAGCCTGAGGATGGCGAAAGGAAGCATGGATTGAGTACCCAAGCTTATTAGTGTGTGGCACGTGGTTGGTCCTCATGAGATAGTGGGCAGTCATAGGCACATCCAGGTTTCGTGGCATAGGCACTGTGCTGCCCCGACCCCTGTCTTCTGGAGCTCAGGTACCAGGTCTGCTGGGTTCAGAACAAACATGGCTCAGGCAGTGATGGGCGAATGGGCAGGCCCCGCTTTAGGTCACTGCATCATATGGCCCTGGCTGTCCCCGGGGCCCTGGCTGTCCTCACACTGTGGGGACACAGACAGCCAGGAGCTGCCTCTAACCTCACCCTGCCCTGGTTACTCTCTGGACTTCATGGCCCCCACCTACCCCTTCCTGCTGGGTCAGCATCCCACCACACCCTCCCCTCCCGGCCACCCCCAGGCAAAGCCCAGCTTTCCCAGGACAGAATGGGGTCAGACCTGCTGGATGATAGATAGATTTAATAACCAGCTATTCCTACCTCCAGCCCATTTGCCCTCCACTGTCCCAGGCCCACAACAGGGGCCGGAGTCAGCCTCATCTGTCAGGGGAGAGAAGTCAGAGGGATGGAGACCACCCTCCCAGCCTGTTCAGGGCTCTCCAGGAGCCCAGAGCAGCTCAAAGCTGAAAACCCGGGGTTTGGATCCCCCAGTTTCAGCCCTTCTTCCTATTGGTAGGATGACCTGGAGCAAATCATTGCTATTCTCAGACCCTCACTTTCTCCATCTGCAAAATGCATCAGATAATCCTCGGGGTTGCCATGGGGCCTGAGCTAGTAGCCGATGTGTTCTTGCTTTGTGAATCTCTGTGCACACATAAAATGATTCTGGTTATTGATCATCTTTGGCTGCTATCTGGGTTGGGGTCCCCCTAGAAGCAGACCCTGAGTCAAGGATGAGGGAAGTTCCCTCGGAACTTCTTGGGCAGTGATGTCTTGGTGGGGAAGCGGGGAAGAGGGGTAGGGAAGGGAGAATCCAGTTCAGGCTGTGCTAATCGGCAGGCTACAGGGGAACAAGCTACAGGGGATTAGCTTCTAGAGACTTCGGCAAGATAGGGCAGTATGGGCCTCAGATTTGTCCTAATCGAGAGATGAGGAGCTGGGTTATTTTCCACCAGCTTTCACCCACCTTTGGTTGAGGATTGCTCCCCAAGACACTTCATTGCTTCCAATCACTTCCAGACCACCCTGTGAGGGGGCCGAGCAGGTCCTCTGGGCAGAGAGAGTCCTGAGAGAGTTGCAGGTACTTACACAGAGGCTGTCATATGCTGGGAATGGTGATGCTGATGAGATGTAGACAGGGTTCCACATGCACCATCTCATTTATTTATCCGTCTGCCCTATAACGGAGCTTCTATTATTAGCCCCATTTTGCAGATATGAGGCTCAGGGAGGTAACGTTCACTTGCCCAAGATCACACAGCTCAGAAGGAATGAAGTAGGGATTAGAATGGGCTGCAGGGTCTTTGGTCTTTCCGCTGCCTCTCAAATTGGCAGGACTCTTTTGTGTGTGGGTTGCAGCCAGCAGTGTGCTGCTAAATGTTTAAACATGGGAGAAAAAAGCCCTGGCTTATAGTGTTTACTGGTTGCCATGGTATAAATACACCCACCATGCCCAATTTCAAGCTACCAAAGTGATGTCTGTCACTGAACACAGAGCTGGGAAAAGATGCTAACAACTGGCTCTTAAAAGCTGCTATGAGCTAGCTCCAGCACATCACTGTTGGAATATTTTTGGTCTCATCTCCAGCCAGCATAGCTCTCTGTACTGAGCAAACGGAATTCCTTTCAAGGGCACAAACATATCACGCCTGTTCTAGCTCCCTCTCTGTTCCTACTACCCTTCCCTCTGGAAGGCCTTTTTCTTTCTCTCTGTTTCCAAATCTTATTCATCTTTTAAGAGCCTGCTCTGGTCCCACTTCCTCTAGTTTGTATTAGTCAGGATAAGTACCATTAGCTGCTGTAACAAACAGCCCCAGAATCGTAGTGTGTCATTTTAGTGTGTAAAATCACTAATTTTACACAATCTAAACGTATTGCCCCCTTGTCCTATAGGCCAGGAGAGGTTCTTCTCAGCCTGGACCCCAGATTCCTTCCATTTTAAAACGCTACCATCATCAACACTTTGTGTCCAAATTCACCACAGAACAGGGAGAGAGCAGAAAGGATCCCACGAGGGTTTTATGTCCAGCTGTGGAACTGGTGCTTATCATTTCTATGCATTTTGTTGGCCAGAACTGTCCTTCCGGACTGCAAGGGGCCCAAGAAGCATGCTTAACTGGAAATATGATTTTCTTCCAAGAAGAAAATGAAACCACGAAAACAAAATCCAGCCAGCTTCTGCTTCTACTTTCCCAACTTCCCCAGTCCAACCAACTTCTTTCTTTTCTAGATTCTTGCAGAATTGTTTTCTTTGGTCTTTGACTCAGACTGGCAGGCATGGTTCTGTGACTCCACAGACTCACAGAGGCCGAGCTGTGGAAAGGCCCTAGGAGCAGGTTTCCCAATGCTTGCTTCAGGTATGAATCGCCTGTAGATTCAGTGTTCCCAGGCCTGATATTATAGGTCTGCGGAAGAGCCCAGCAATCAGGATTTTTAACCAGACTGTTAGGTAGTCCAGAGGTGCAACTAACATTGATACCACTGATCTAGTCCAAAGGTCCCGTTTCATGGATGTGGACACCGAGGCCCAGATAGCGGAAGTGGGAATTCGCCCTAAGCCGTGGAGTAAATTAGAGCTGCATCTTAAACTCAAACCCAGAGCTCCTGAATTTTAACCCTGGGCTGTGTATACACCATGCTGTTAAATCGAGAAAGCCTGACCATAAACTCCAGCGCAAGACACTGGTTGATGCTGAATCTGTCATGGGCTATCAAGATGACCTTCGAGTTGAACGTGAACTCTATAGAGGTAAGCAGACCTCGGTTCATTGGACAAGTCTTTCTACCTCTCTGAGCTTTGGTCTCCTCCCCTGGAAAACGAGGATAATAAAACTGCCCATCCCACAGGTTAGGGGGAGAAAAAGTTATGAAAAATGCTCAGCGCAGCAGCTGATAAATTCTCAATAAATACTTGTTGTTGGCTCTGGTTATCTGCTAAGGTGAGTGGTGGTTCTCAAGGAGCATGAGGGGCATCCGGAAGCAACCTCAAGGCTGAGGCTAATTCCCAGGAGAGCCTCCACCAGCTTAAGTTTCAGTCTTGTGCAGCTCTCTCATGAAAATCAGCTCCCAAAGTGTTCCTGCAGAGCCCTCGGGAACTCAAGCAGTACAACTTGATCTTGGTTTTTATCCAGTCGGTGCATAGCTACTTGCTTCGAAAATATACCCAAGCTGTGTGTGTGTGCCTGTGCGAGCCTGGGCTGTGCTTCTGTGCACTGAGGCTGCGTGGTCTCAGGCCACGGGAGGACCATGTCAGTCAGGGCAGTAGCGAACACTCCACAGCTTAGAACTACAGAGCCTGCTTTCGGTCATTCTGCGTGTGCATCATCGCTCGTCTGGGACTCTCCTCCTGGTAGGCACTCAGGCACGTGGCTGAAGGAGCAGCCACCAACCCAACTGCTGCTGTTCTCTGTGCCCAGAAAGCAGAGGACGCTGCAAAGTTTTATTCAAGCAATAAAGTGCTCCTCACTGAGGCAAACCCATCAATCTATCTTTCCCCATTTGCATAAAGAGTAACAGTACTTAGATCACTGGTGAGAGGGGCTACCTGATATAATACTGCAGAATTGTTAGAATAGGATGGAGACAGAACTCGGTAAATGATGGGTTATAATAGCCAAATAGTGGGAACAGCCCACCTGTCCATCAACAGATGAATGGATAAGCAAGCATTTACAATGGGATGCTGTTCAGTCATAAAAAGGAATGAAGTCCTGATACACGTTACAACACAGAGAAACCTTAAAAACACTTAGGCTAAAAACAAAACAAAACACTTAGGCTAGGGACTTCCCTGGCAGTCCAGGGAATACTCCATGCTCCCACTGCAAGGCGCACAGGTTCAGTCCTTGGTCGGGAACTAGGATCCCACGCGCTGTGTGGCATGCCCTCTGCCCCCGCCGCCAAAAAAACCCCAACAAAAAACACTTAGGCAAAGTGAAAAAGACAGTCACAAAAGGTCTTATAGTATATGATTCTATTGATACGAAGTGTCCAGAATAGGCAGATTCATAGAGACCAAAAGTGGCCTAGTGGTTGTGAGGGGCTGGGGGTAGGAAGGAATTAGGAGCAACTGCCAATGGGTGCAAGCTTTCATTTTGGGCTGTTGGGAATGTTCTGGAATTAGACAGTGGAGGTGGTTGCACAACAATGTGACTGTCTGCAACCCACTTGAAAATGAAGTCTATGCCATGTGAATTCTACATAAAAAATGAAATATAAAAGCAATAATACAAAATGAAATAACATAAAACATGAATAATATGAATAATGTAAAATGTAAATAGTACAAAATATGCAAACAAGTAGCTAATCACAATAATAAGTGAAGGATAAGAAGTGCTCCCGCCCCCTACAGACGGGCGATTCACCCCCACCCCAAACCGCGAGCCCCACCCTTGCAATCCTTACCTTGACGCTGTCATTTCTGTGGACTGGCCGGTCTCCCCCCGCCCAGGAATCCTTCAAAGCCGTGGTGGAGCCTGGCCAGTTTTGCTCCTCTCGGTGGCCCCTGCTCCAGGCAGGTAGGGTCGGGTGTAGAAACTGCGCTCACTCACGAAGCTGTGCTCACGCCCTGTGTGTGCGTGTGCGTGTGCGTGTGTGCATACGCATGTGTGTGTGCTTGGTCCTGGAACTGTTCATACTCCAGCTCCTGTGGCAGGGGCTGCTTCCCGTCTCCGGTCTACCCGGGCCCTCCTCCCGCTGCCCCCAGCATCCTGGAGGGGTGCCTGCCTGGGAGGGAAGCGCCGTCAGGCAGCCTTCCAGCCCCTTCTATTTGTCATAAGGAAGCCGGTCCACAGAAGGAAGCCTTGCCCAGTGTCACAGGCTGATGTAGCTGGACCAAGCCTCCAGGCACCCCACAGCCGGCCCAGTGCCCCCCACCCTGAACCCGGCGATGGAGGCGGGCCAGAGGGCGGGCCGCGGGCCGGGCAAGTGCTGAGAGATCCTGGGCCTTCTCGGGGCCCCGCCCACCGGACAAGTGACCAGCCTGTTGTACAAGGATATGGAGGGGCCAGCGGGCTGGTGGGGTCAGGGAAGGCTGAAGTCAGGCAGGCGGAGAAGGGCCCGGTCGCTCAGTACTTCCTGTTTTTATCATTGCTCTAGTCATGAGAGACAGTTGCCGCCACAAAACCGCAGCAGCAAACCCACTGGCTTCCCTTCGCCTGTGTCCCTCCATCCCAGGACCTCTCTCTGGCACTGTGTCTCCTTCAGGCCTGCAGAGGTGGGCCCACCCTGGCAGGGATGAGACTGGACCCTGAGACGGACCAGCCCACAGGGCTGCAGTTGGGCTCACAGGCTCACTGACGTTGGACCCATCCTCTCTTCCAAGGGCTCTGTGTTTGTGCATTTATTGAGCACCTACTGTGTGCCATGCCAGCTCCTACACCACATGCTGAGGTTCAAGGCCATCAACACCACCTTGTCTAAGACTCACTTGAGATATTAGTAGCCTGACTGAGACTAGGTGTACAGCTCAGGGCCCAACCTGTCCCCAGAGCAAGGGACCTCAGCTCCCCCCACCCCAGCTACAAGAAGTCACTCTTGCTGTCTTATGTTCAGGACTCCTGGGGACAGTTTATCACAAGGAGGGGACTCATGCATGAGATGGGGTATGTGGGCACATGAAATACGGCCTCCCGGAGGGAGAAAGTGATTCCATTTCTGAGGAGGAAGGAGAGTCTTGGGTGGGTGTGTTCCGTCTTTAACACTTTTCTGACCTCCACTGCCCTCCCTTTGTGCAAAGCATGCATGCTCAATCGTGTCTGACCCTCTGTGACCCCATGGTCTGTAGCCCGCCAGGCTCCTCTGTCCATGGAATTTTCCAAGCAAGAATACTGGAGTGGATTGCCATTTCCTACTCTAGGGGATCTTGCTGACCCAGGAGTTGAACCCATGTCTCCTGCACTGCCAGGCGGATTCTCTACCACTGCGCCACCTGGGAAGCTCGTCCTCGAGCATAGAGACTGGCCTTCAAATCCAGAACCCTGGGGACACCAGGGAACCCGTCAGGACACAGCTTGATTAACATCTTACTCATGCCATGGCTTCGCTTCTATTTATGGCAATCAAGAAGTTTTTCATTTATTAATACAGTTTCCTTGAAAATAAATTATTTAAGTAAGGATGAGTCGAGTTTTAAGACACCAAAGAACTGTTAGGACCGGCAGGAGGGAAAGTGGTTTTGAATGTTTGGGTGGTTTGGGAACAGTCCAGGGTTTCACGGATCTGGGAGGTGGGGTAGTTTAATCCTGGTTTCCTCCTGCTGGAAGGACCCTGCCCTGGACGTCACTGGACTCCCGGTGGCCAGAGTCCTTGTCTTCGGAGCATCTGGGTGTCAGGCTTCTTGTCTCCAGGGCAACAGTGGGGAGGGCGCTGGTGGCCCTCCTGGGTGGAGACCGCCCTCTCTCCTACCTGCATCAGCTCAGCCACCCTGGCCTGGGGCTACTGTGTCACAGATGCCTCACGAGCCAAACCAGCGTCCTCCTCTCTCCTCACCCTCCCGCACACAGCTCTCCTACAAAGCCCTCAGATGACAAGCAAGGGGTTTGACTACCTGGCCCTCCCCTTCCTTCCCTATCTCCCCAGGTGAATCTGGGGTTCCTGGCACAGAGCCTCTCCTGGCACCCATTCTCTGGACCACAGTCCTTCCACCCTGTGCCATCGTTACTTAAATAATTTATTTTCAAGGAAACTATATTAATAAATGAAAAACTTCTTGATTGCCATAAATAGAAGCGAAGCCATGGCATGAGTAAGATGCTAATCAAGCTGTGTCCTCCCCTTCCAGGTTCAGCCCCTCCATGACTCCTCGGTGTCACTCCCCACCACTAAGAAGCTGCCCTCAGGGAGTCTGAGGTAGTCTCCAGGCACCTTCCTTTAAAACACCACCACCGATGTCTGTGGGAATCATATGAGGCAGCAGAGTCAGGACTAGGGGAGGCTGGCAAGGTACCTGGGGCACAGAGTTCATGGAGGCACCCATTCTCAATGGTCACCCTGAAAATGAGTGCCTCTTGTGTGCCCTAGAGACCTCACTCCTCTCCGTTAGTCCCAGCCAGGCTGCAGAACACGAGGGACAGAAAGCCTGCTGGTTGGAAGGCTGTTTAGGGGATTACTGGGGTTGAGTCACTCTTGCTGTGAGAGTGTCCCAGGGAAGCTGATCGGCGAGGTAGTTGCCTGAACACAGTTGTGTGTGGTGTGCACTGCACACGGGTGTGAGGCCAAGGGCAAGTGTGGCTGAAACCCAGCCTGTCCCCACTCTGTGTGTCTGAGCACGGGGGCTGCGTCAGCCTGGAGCAGGGGGCACCTTTCTGTATTTTGCCCACTGGTAGGGGTTCCTTTCAGTACTTCCTAAGAGTTAGTCGCTCAGGTGTGTCCGACTCCTTGCGACCCCATGGACCCGCCGTAGCCCACCAGGTTCCTTTGTCCATGGGATTCTCCAAGCAAGAATACTGGAGTAGGTAGCCATTTCCTTCTGCAAGGGATCTTCCCAACCCAGGGATCGAAGCCATGTTTCTTAAGTCTTCTGCACTGTGGGCAGATTCTTTGCCATCAGAGCCACCAGGGAAGCCCTAGTACTTCCTCAGTTCAGTTCAACTCAGTCACTCAGTGGTATCCAGCTCTCTGTGACCCCATGGACTACAGCACTCCAGGCTTCGCTGTCCATCACCAACTCCCAGAGCTTACTCATATTCATGCCCATCAAGTTGGTAATACCATCCAACCATCTCATCCTCTGTCGTCCCCTTCTCCTCCTGCCTTCAATCTTTCCCAGCTTCAGGGTCTTTTCTTTTCAGAGTCAGCTCTCCGCATCAGGTGGCCAGAGTATTGGAGTTTCAGCTTCATCATCAGTTCTTCCAATGAATATTCAGGACTGATTTCCTTTAGGATGGACTGGTTGGATCTCCTTGCAGTCCAAGGGACTCTCAAGAGTCTTCTCCAACACCACAGTTCAAAAGCATCAATTCTTCAGTGCTCAGCTTTCTTTATAGTTCGACTCTCACATCCATACATGACCACTGGAAAAACCACAGCTTTGACGAAACAGACCTTTGTTAAGAAAGTAATGTCTCTGCTTTTTAATATGCTGTCTAGTTCGGTCATAACTTTTCTTCCAAGGAGCAAGCATCTTTTAATTTCATGGCTGCAAGCACTATCTGCGGTGATTTTGGAGCCCCCCAAAATAGTCTGTCACTGTTTCCATTGTTTCCCCATCTATTTGCCATGAAATGATGAGACCAGATGCCAGATCTTAGTTTTCTGAATGTTGGGTATTAAGCCAACTTTTTCACTCTCCTCTTTCATCAAGAGGCTCTTTAGTTCTTCACTTACTGCTGTAAGTGTGGTGTCATCTGCATATCTGAGGTTACCGATATTTCTCCCGGAAATCTTGATTCCAGTTTGAGCTTCATCCAGTCCAGCATTTCTCATGATGTACTCTGCATATAAGTTAAATAAGCAGGGTGACAATTCACAGCCTTGACATTCTCCTTTCCCAATTTGGAACCAGTCTGTTGTTCCATGGCCAGTTCTAACTGTTGCTTCCTGACCTGCATACAGTTTCTCAAGAGGCAGGTCAGGTGGTCTGGTAGTCCCATCTCTTTCAGAATTTTCCACAGTTTGTTGTGATTCACACAAAGGCTTTGGCATAGTCAATAAAGCAGAAATAGATGTTTTTCTGGAACTCTCTTGCTTTTTCCATGATCCAGTGGATGTTGGCAATGATCTCTGGTTCCTCCACCTTTTCTAAATCCAGCTTGAACATCAGGAAGTTCATGGTTCACGTATTGCTGAAGCCTGGCTTGGAGAATTTTGAGCATCAGTTTACTAGTGTGTGAGACGAGTGCAATTGTGCGGTAGTTTGAGCATTCTTTGGCATTGTCTTTCTTTGGGATTGGAGTGAAAACACCTTTTCCAGTCCTGTGGCCACTGCTGAGTTTTCCAGATTTGCTGGCATATTGAGTGCAGCCCTTTCACAGCATCTTTCACCAGTACTCCCTGGGAGGGTATCAAATGTGCTCCCAGTGGCCTTGCAGACAGTGGGAGCAAAGGGGATTACAGAGGGGCGGGGACTTGCTCTAGGACACAGAGCCGCAGGGCCAGGACTCAAGTTTCTTAATTCTTCACTTGATCTTCTTCCGTTTACCTTTTATGACTCTAGGATTGAATAAAAAGCGTTAGAGAGCTGTATTTCCCACAGGCAGAGGTAAACCTAGAATGTGAGGTCCCAGCTATGCTCTTTCTTGTCTGCTCCTCCCCCACCCTGCCACGCCCGAGGTAATTCCCACCTTGACGTGTTTTCAGCAGCTTGGACTCACCTCTAATCTTGCGTTCATCTCCTTCATCGGCCTGTGAATGCCTGAAGGGCAGAGACCAGCTCTCGTCGTAGCCTCGGTCTCAGCACCGGGTTTGGTAAATTGTAAGCTGGCGTGCATGGTGACCCACGTATCCTGAGACCCCAGGAGGCCTCATCTTGGCTCTGGGCGAGCAGAGCACATCGTAAGACACAGACCATTAACCAAAAGTAATTTAAAAGCAACTCCAACTGTGACTTGTGTCTAATACTCTTAAAAGCTGTTTCCCTCCCTGTTTTCTCTCTCTCCCTTTCCCCTTCAGGCTCTCTCCTCCCATTTTCTGGGTTCTGTGACACAAAACTGAGAAACCAGTTTGTCCAAAACCCAGATTCTCTTTCTAGAGAAAGGGTAGGTGCTATAAACCCGCTGGTTGTCCTCTCAAACTGTCCTCCTCCTCCTGAGCACGTGGCCACGGAGCTGAACGACATTTCCCGGCCTCCCTTGCAGCACTGGCCGCAGGACTGCGTCCTGGCCACTGGAACGTGAATGGCAGTGACGGAGGCCGCATTCGGGCCTTGGCCTTCAGTCACCGGGTGCCCTCTCTCTCCTCCCCGCTGGCCGAGACCAGAAGCGGTGACGGTAAACCTGATGGAAGTCATTGTGTGGAAGGAACCTGTCTCTGCTTGCTTGTGTGGAGCAGACATGCCTTCCTGGCCTGGAACATTCACCAGGGAGGGTTAGTGAGAGACAAACATACTTCCGTGGTTTTTTTTTGTTTTTTAATCTATTTGGCTGCTCTGGGTCTTAGTTTCATCTAAGTTACATCCTAGTTGCATCT
Source organism: Aepyceros melampus (assembly GCA_006408695.1). NCBI lineage: Eukaryota > Metazoa > Chordata > Mammalia > Artiodactyla > Bovidae > Aepyceros > Aepyceros melampus. The sequence goes on from SJXQ01007248.1 coordinate 422,785, forward strand.
GGTCTTGGTAGGATCTAGTTCCCTGGTGTTCAGGCGCTCAGTCCTGTCTGACTCTTTGCAACCCCATGGACTGCAGTACACCAGGCTTCCCTGTCCTTCACTATCTCCCAGAGTTTGCTCAAACTCATGTCCCTTGAGTCGGTGGTACCATCCAACCGTCCATCCTCTGTCGCCCCCTTTTCCTCCTGTCCTCAATCTTTCCCAGCATCAGGGTGTTTCCAGTGAGTCAGCTCTTCACATCAGGTGGCCAAAGTATTGGAGCTTCAGCTTCAGCCTCAGTCCTACCAATGAATATTCAGGGTTGATTTCCTTTAGGATGGACTGGTTTGATCTCCTTGCAGTCCAAGGGACTCTCAAGAGTTTTCTTCAGCAGCACAGTTCGAAAGCATCACTTCTTTCCTGCTCAGCCTTCCTTATGATCCAGTTTCACATCCACACATGAGGGAATCAAACCTGCATTGGGAGCATGAAGTCTTAACTACTGGACCGGGAAGTCCCCTCTGTGCTGTTTAAGCTTTTTTTTTTTTTGCCTCAGGAAAGAAGTGTTGAGAATATACCTCAACAACAGAATAGTGAAGGGGGAGAAATGGCTGAATATCAAAATCAGAGTTCTTTTTAGGAGGAGGGGGAACAGAGCCTGGACTATACCCACATAATGAGCTTTGTCCCCTCCCGCGTGTGAGAAGGATTGAATGGCCAGGAGGTGGTGGCAAGTGCAGTGAGAGATGGCTGTTTCTTGTGTAACTAAAGTGGAAGAAGAGAGAGTGGGGTCATGAAGCACCCATTTGCAAGCCTGACGGTGGCTCCAATGGGAGAGAAGTAACCTTCATTGTATCATCATTATTCCTCAGAGGATGCAGGCCTCTGTTGCCCTTCCCTGGGAGGTGAGCAAAGGCAGCCCCTCCCCCCTTATTTCACAAGAGTCTCCCCAGAAGAGAGTAGCTGGCTTGCCCAAAGTCACCCTGGCCGTCAGAGGCAGAAAAGACCAAGGAAACCCCAAGAGAGGATTTGGAGCCAAAAAGGATTTGAACCTGGCAGCAGATGGGGAAACCAGCAAGGGGATCTTCCCATGCTGGAAAGATCAACTCAAGAAGCTGCACCCAAAGACAATGGATGGAAGTGACCTAAGGAATTCCAGGAAGGAGAGAAGCCTGTGGTCCAGGCGTCTGGGGAGCTCTTACTCAGCCTTCAGGGCAGCTGCCATTCACACCAACAATGCTGTGGAGGACAGGAGGCAGAAAGGCTGAAGCACCGAGGACTGAAAAGGAAGTGCCAGAACCACAAAGGTTCTAATGTGAGTTGTCTGTGTGAAAATGGACAGGGGGAGGGCCTGGAGCCCAGATGGCCAGGAAGTGGAAAGACTGATGGGCCGCAGCCTTCACAGGTCACAGCCATTCATTGACCATCCCCTGAACATTCATTGAGCACTGGCAATGTACCCAGCATCTCTGTACCTGGGACATACAGCTGTGACCCATGCGGACCAAAGCCCCATCTTCCATGAGCCCACATTCTAGTGGGAGAAACAGACCATAAGTGAGAATTGGAAGAAATAAGTCAATCTGTAACATCAAGATGCAAGGAGACGGACTTCCCTGGCGGTCCAGTGGTTAAGCATCCACCTTGCAATGCCGGAGTCTCACGTTCAGTCGCTGGTCAGGGGAGATAGCACATGCCTTGGAGCAGCTAAGCCAGTGCCCCACAACCACTGAGCCCGTGTGCAGCAGCTACTGAAGCCCTAGCGCCTGGATCCTGCGCTCCGTACCAGAAGGAGCCACCAGTGAGAAGCCCGGGCACCGCACCGCAACTAGAGAGTTCAGTGCAGTTCAGTCGCTCAGTCGTGTCTGACTCTTAGCCCCCACTGTTGTTTCCCTCTTTGTTTTGACTGCTAAGAAGCTCAGAGCTTTTTTAAAATATGAACATTTTATTTCTGTATTTAAATTTCTTTCTTTCTTTGTTTCTGTGTGCGGGCTTTCTCTAGTTTCAGAGAGCAGCTTCGAACTCTCTAGCTTCAGTGTATGGGCTTCTCATCGAAGGGGCTTCTCTGTTGCAGAGCACAGGCTCTGAGGCACTCAGGCTTCAGTAATTGTGGCATGCAGTTTCAGTGGTTGTAGCGCACCAGCTTAGTTGCCTTAAACAGTGAAACTGAAAACAGGAACTCTTCCTAGACCAGGGATTGAACATTCGTTCCCTACATTGCAAGTCAGTTCAGTTCAGTCGCTCAGTTGTGCCGGACTCTTTGTGACCCCATGGACTGCAGCACGCCAGGCCTCCCTGTCCATCACCAGCTCCAGGAGTTTAGTCAAACTCATGTCCATTAAGTCAGCGATGCCATCCCACCATCTCATCCTTTGACATCCCCTTCTCCTCCCGCCTTCAATCTTTCCCAGCATCAGGGTCTTTTCAAATTGCAAGGCAGATTCTTGCAATCTTGGACCAGGGAAGTCCCAGGGATTTGCATTTTAAACCAGCACCCCAGGAAAACCACAGCTGTAGGGAGAGGGAGCAAGGCAGGTGGGCAAGCAGTGGAAAAAGGGGCTCCCAGGGAGACGTGCCACCCACCACGTGTGTGGACAGTGGCTTCCACTGGCCTGGGAGGTATATAACTCAATGCCTTAGGCTGGGCACTGAAGGGGGAGGGATGCCCCAGGGTGGAGAACGGGAAGGGAGGGGGAAGGCATGGCAAGAGGTGGGAGCTGCCTGGACCAAGACTCAAGGACAAAAGGGAGGGAGGTGAGAGGAGGTTTACACAAGCTCTCTCGGGTCCCTCCGTGACCAAGGGACACTGGGACCAGGGTGGGCTTCATCAGCCTGCAACAACTGGAGGGACAGGACCCTTGAGAACTGGTCACTGTTCGCTGCAGAGGTAGCCCCTCCTGGATTCGACCCCCAAGAGTCATGATGGAGGGGTCAGCTGGGCTCACTACCCCAGCTTCTCTTCTTCCTCCTGAGGGAGGTTAAGGCTTTTATCCCAGAGAACAAAGCGGCTAGAGGCTTGGAGAAAGGGGATGAGGGAGGAAGATCTCTTGAGGGGGCATGACTGACCTCACAGCCCCTCCCTGGGTGGCCCTCAAGGCGCTGGCTGGGCGGCGGGCAGAGGAGGCAGCCTGTCTCTCAAACTGGGGACCCAAGCCTGTTGGTGGCTGCTCTTCTGCTCAGAGCAGTCATACCTGGAGGTGCCCTGGAGCTAAGTCTCACAGAGCAGACTGTTAAATATTCAAGAAATGGCAAGCCAGTTAGTTGTTAAACTTTTGGTAACAAAGTTGGCCATAGTGGGCTGAACTGACTGATCACCTCTCCACTGACAAGGGAGCCACAGCCACCGGCACCACGGCGTGGGGAGCAGACAGAGACCCTGGCCAACACACAGCCTCTGTGCGTGCCCTGCCCTGGGCCCAGGAAACATCCAGGTACACCAGATGCTCTTAGCTATCCTACACTCGAGAAACAAGCAGTCTAGTAGGGAGACAGACAACCTGGGGGTTATAGACCAGAGGGCTAACACTAATGACGCTGCCATATCTTGAGTCTCTCCCAAGCGTTACGCTGCTGGGAACTTTTCACACATCATCTCTTCTCCTCACAGTATGGGAAAAATGAAGCCCAATAGTATCAAATCATCTGCCCAGGATCACACAGCTGGCAAAAAGTAAAGTCGCTCAGTCAAGTCTGACTCTTTGTGACCCCATGGACTGTAGACTACCAGGCTTCTCCGTCCATGGGATTTTCCAGGCAAGAATACTGGAGTGGGTTGCCATTTCCTTCTCTGAGAGATCTTCCCAACCTAGAGATTGAACCCGGGTCTCTCGCATTGTAGGCAGACGCAAAGTCAAGTCTAAAATCCACTTGATTCTGTTGGTAGCCTTAACCACTGCAACGCCTTGCCCCCACCTTTCAAGTTGCACCGTGGAGCACAGAGCAGGGAGCACCTAACCCTGCCTGGGGCAGGTGCGGGGGTGGCAAGGGAAAAGTCTTCCCAAACTGGACATTTGGTCTGGGTATTGAAGGATGAATAGGAGTTTGCCAGTCTTAGGACAACGTGGAGAAAGGCATTCCAGGTGGAAAGAAAAGCACAGGAAAAGGCACGGAGTTATAAACAGGCATAGGAAATTTGAGGGAAGAGAGAACAGGGTGGTTTGATGAGGGTGTGTAGTGGAGAAGGAGGCAAGATGGGAAAAAGAGGTTGGGAGTTTGGTGAGAAGGGCCTCAGAAGTCAGGAAAAGAGACTGGGTCTTTATCCTATAGGCTTGGGAGCCAAGGAGTTGAAAGTGCCTAGAACTCTGGAAATATTTATGGTGAGTTGCTGTGATGTCTGCTGGGATTTACAAAGTCCCCTGAAGCAGTGCTTCTCAAACCATCTGCAGTGAAGGACTGTTTTTTACATTTTTCTAATCTGTCACAGACCAATACTTCCATTCAATATAAGGAAAATGAATTACTAGAAAAATAAAATTTAAAAAATGTGAACCTATTTTTCTCGTGATGAGATTCAAGACATAAAATAACTCTTATCAAATTGCTCTACAAGTTCTCAACCCTTAATTTCTGAGCTCACTTTGAAAGAGATGAGTTTGTCCGGGGATTGCTGTTACAGGCACAGGTTGAAAACAATGCAGGTTCTCCTAGTAAGAAGTAAATGCCCTCAAACAAATCCCATTTTGGAGCTTAGGAATCTGTTGCTCAGAGATGGCAAGTAAGCTGCCCTAGATCACACGGCTGGCGAGGGGCAGGGCTGGGATTCATGCCTGGAGCTCTCTGCCTCGCTATGTGGTAAGGTGCAGTCCAGTCCCTTAGCCTTGCCAACCACTTAACACGAGGTCAAGAGCCCTGCAGATAGGGAAATGGAGCCAGTGTGAGGAGTGAACTTCCTTGCTCAGGGTCCCACTGCAAGAGGATGGCAGAGGTGGCCAGCCTCCAGGTCTCCTGACATCAGCCTGTGCTCAGTTTTGCCACTCCACCTGCCTCCAAGTCTGTGCAGTGACCTCCAGGCCAGACGGTGCCAAGGAGAGCAAGGGTAGGAGAGGCATGAAGAGGCAGGGAACTCATTGATTGCTGGCAATTACATGGTGCCTTGTCATTCTTAATTAGCTCAGCAGCTCCATAACCAGAGACAGCCTTATGGATGCCCATGCTGAGGGGGAGACAGCCGCTGGTCCCACCTAGGAGGGTGGTCTGAGTCAGTAGGGGCCCCTCAGGAGCCCCTCCCCCAGCCCCTTTAGGTGCTGCTGCTTCTCCAGCTGCAGAGGGCCACCCACTTGCTGGATGCACTCGAGAACCGGAGCACAGAGCTGAAGTCCAGCTCTTGGGTGTGTATTGAGTGCCTCCTCTGGGCCAGGCACACTGGTCAGTGGCTCTTGAGGACCCTGAGGTGAAAGATGGTTTCCAGTCCCATGCTTGGGGCATGCCCAGCTGCTGGGGAAGGCAAACAGGTTCACCAAAAATACATTAAAAAATGAATGCTAACCAGTGTTACCCATTTAGTGAGCGCTTGTCACATGCCAGGCACGGGGCTAAGTAATTCCCTCATATTATCTCACAAAAGCCTTGCAAAGCCCTTTAAAGCAGATAATGCCCTCAGTGTACAGGTGAAGAAACTGAGGCCCAGCTAGCTGAGGTTGTATATATAATAGGTGGAGGTTTTAGAGCCCAGATATAACCCACTCCAGTATTCTTGCCTGGAGAATTCCATGGACAGAGGATCCTGATGGGTTACAGTCCATGGGGTCATGAACAGTCAGACACGACTGAGTGACTAACACTTTCACTTTCATAAAGAACTCCAAAGTCAAACGTCTGTCCAGAAGTGTGTGTGTGTGTGTGCGTTTGTGTGTGCATGCATGCATGTGTGTGTGTGTATGCATGTGTGTGTGTGTGTGTGTGTGTGTGTGTGTGGGGAGGGAAGATAGGTGTGTGGGTAGCTGCAACTGTGGATGCTGGGGAAGAAGCCAACCAGACGTTCTGGGCAAAGGTGAGGAGGCTGGGAAAGTTAAGGAGGCGATCTGGCTGGATGTTTCTTTTTCTTTTTTATTATTTGTTTGCTTGCTTATTTGACTGCACTGGGTCTCAGCTGCAGTGTGCAGGATCTTGGTTGGGTCACGAGGGATCTTTCCGTGGTAGCACATGGACTCAGTTGTGGCACGTGAGATTTAGTGCCCTGACCAGGGATTGGACCTGGAGCCCTGCATTGGGAGCCTGGAGTCTTAGCCACTAACCACTAGGGAAGTCCCCTGGCTGCACATTTCTGCACAAGGAAGCAGCGTGGAAAGGTTCTGTGGAGGGAAGGGTTCAGAGGGATTGGTTGGGGACTGGGACAGTGGAACACTGCAGGCAGGAGAGGCCTTGTGGGGTGGGCAAAAGCAAGTCAAAGCAGAAATCCCTGGGCAGTGACCCAGGTGCCCTCAGATTCCGGGGATAAGGGCTGTGTGAGACCTGGGTCTGAAGGGAGTCGGGGATCGGCGGCTCTGGGGAGAGGGCAGACTACCCACAGCTCAGACTGGGCCGCGCTGGCTCCAGTCCCAGGAGAGCTCCCACCTCTGGGAGCCAGTCAGGAACTAGAATAACAATAATACTCATCTTCACTGTTCATGTTCACCTTCACATGAGAAACATGATTTGAGTTTTATCAAAATATGTGACATAAATCGCACTTACTATATGCAGGCATAATTCTAGAGATATCCCAAACATTAATTCTTTTAATCCTCACAGCCACCCATTTTTTTTGAAATTTGTTTATTTTTAATTGAAGGATAATTGCTTTACCATACTGTGTTGGTTTCTGCCATAATCAACATGAATCAGCTATAGGTACACATATGTCCCTGCTCTCCTGAACCTCCCTCCCACCTCCCACTCCTCTAGGTTGTCACAGAGCCCTGGATTGAAATCCCTGAGTCATACAGCAAATTCCCACTTGCTGTCTGTTTTGCATATGGTAGTGTATATGTTTCCAGGCTACTCTCTCCATTCGTCCAACCTGCTCTTCCCTGCCCCTGTGTTCACAAGCCTCTTCTCTATGTCTGCATCTCCACTGCCACCCTACACATAGGCTCATCAGTACCATCTTTCTAGCTTCCATATATATGCGTAATATACATCTGTTTTTCTCTTTCTGATTTATTTCCCTCTGTATAATAGATAGCCACCCATTTTTACAGATAAGGAAACTGAGGCCTGTGGAATATAAATGACTTGCCTAAGGTCACAGAGTAAAGAAGAGGGGGGAGATGGAATCCCAGACTCCAGTGCCCACGGGTTTCACCACTGTGCTCTGCTAGTGGAGGGTAGAGGGCCGGAATACATACTCTACTGTAAAACTCCCACTTTACAGATGGAAAAACTGAGACTTGGTCAGGTGAAGAGACTGGTTCAGGAGGACAGATTATTTGAGGAAATCAGGGCTCCTGATCCCAGCCTAAGGCTTTGGTCTTGATCCCACTGCAAGCCCAAGTGATAGCAGGAGAGAAACTGAGAGCCTACCAGCTCCCCGGCACCCACTGTCTCACTGGGGTCCCAGGAAGGCCCAGTGTGGGAGGGAACAGTAAGATTACAATTCTGATACCATTTTCCTAAGGACAAAAGCCACTTACTCCCATAGGTAGCTTTTCCCTCCATTTTATTGCTTTTTTCCTTTCTGATTATTAAAGATCATCGTAAAAATGTTTACAAAGTTAGATCAGATAAGTAAAAAAGAAAAACCACCTTAAAACTCCTTCTTGAATCCTGGTGTATTTTCAAGATTTCTTTGCTCCTTCTCTGTTTTCGTTAGCATCCAAACTAGGAGGCAAGAGACTTGGCTTCTGGTCCTGCCTGGCTGTGTGACCTTGGGCGAGTCTCTGCCCTTTCCTAGGCCTCGGGCTCCTCACTTATGAAATGAGGGTTTGGACATGGTGACCTTAGAGGAGGCCCCTCGCAGCTCTGACCTTCTGTTTCTGCTTCTGTTTCTGGGGCTGGCAGAAGGGGCACAAACAGGCTGCCCCTCTGCGGGGGATGCACGGCTGACTGCTCCCAGCAAGCCACCTCCGGGAGGATGCGATGGCCCTGGAAACAGCCTCACCGTGGCATAGAGTGCCCAGGCTTGCCTGCTTACCGGGCCCATATGGTGCCCCCTGCCAGCCGGACACCACCAGCTGCCCTTCACCAGCCAGCCCTAGGTGATTACTTTTGCGTCAAGCTCCAGAATCTTCTCTCTTCCCCAGGGCCTACCTGGCTCAGGGCTGGGATGCTCAGCCCTGGGGACCTACCTACCCATCACCAAAGTCCTTTGCAGGAGAAGTTAGTCTGCTGTGGTGAAAAGCTGGAGAGAGGGAGGGAGGGAAGAAGGAAAGAAACGCTGTTTCCAACTCCATTTGGACCCCTTGCTAGGCATTTGGGCTTCAGAAATAAATCAGAAAAACCTACTGCCCTTGAAGGACATAAAGTCTGGTGGAGGCAAATAGAGTAGAAACTGGAAGCCACAACACTGCCAAAAGCCTGTGGCATCCCCCAGGGAAAAATCTAACTGATGGATGACAGCCTGGAAAGCTTCCTGGAGGTGGCAACTTTATAGGTGAGTTCTTAAGGAGAGGATTCAGCTTTTCCAACTCATGTTATTTTTTCCTTACACCAGCCCTGTGGAATAGGTATTGTTGCCTCTTACACAGCTGTGGCTCAGAAAGGTGAATTCGCAACCACTAAAAGAAGGAAAGCTGGTTTCAAACCCCTGACATTCTCCTCTGGCCGAAAGGACTGGCTTTGAACTCCATCCTGGATTCTCTCCCAGGCCTCGGGCTCTTATCTGTAAGTGGGTCTGCTGCTGGCTGCAGTGTTGTTGCAGCAAAGGACAGAATGGCTGAAAAAGCACTTAGTTTATAAGCTGAGAGAGGAATGTCAGCCTCCCTGTCCCACTGGGGACAGCACAGATCTCTCTTTCCCCCATCATGAGCACAGGACTCCTGCCTTCTGAGCCAGGAGAATCCCAGAGGCTGCAGTCACCTTGCTGAGGCAACACGCCCACTGCCCCCAAGAAGAAACTGGGCAGTGGCCTGGATATGTGTGTTCTCCTTCTAACTCCCTTTGGTAAAGCTTGACAGGCAGGCACAGGATTCTAGAGAGAATTCTAGACTTAGAACATCTGTGCTTGAGGAATTCTAGAATCCAGTAAAGTGTTAGTTGTTCAGTTGTGTCTGACTCTTTGTGACCCCATGGACTGTAGCCTGCCAGGCTACTCTGTCCATGGCATTTTCCAGGCAAGAGTACAGGAGTGGGTTGCCATTTCCTTCTCCAGGGGATCTTCCCAACCCAGGGATCAAACCCTCGTCTCCTGCGTTGCAGGCAGATTCTTTACTGCCTGAGCCATCAGCGAAGCCCCAAGTCTAAATCCAGACTCCCCTGGAAGTGCCTCCTCGAAAGGACGGCTGGGTCTGGGTCAAGGTCTGACAGACTGGAAGGGTCATTAGACGGGATCTCATGTGACTGGGGAAGGAATTGCCTGAGGTCACACAGCAAATCATTTTTAGAGCTGAGGCTCCTTTCCCCATACCTCAGAGCGTAACATGAAGACCACACCATGTCTGAGGCTACTTGGGGAGTAAGGTGGGCAGGGGGCAGCTCAGAGGGCCCAAGCGGAGCAAGGGACAGGCTGAGTCTGTTGGTAAGTCAAGTGTCCAAGTCTTGCTCAGGTCAAACTTATATTCCTGCCCTGTTCCCAGCAAAGTTCTGCCACCAACAGCTCTCTTTCCAAGCTCCCCACCCCCTGCCCCCAGCTGCTGTGGTCATCACCTTTCTCTTGGACAAGATTCCTGTCTCCTGCCCTCAGTCTCCCCATCTGTAAAATCGTCTCCAGGTACTTTACAGTGGTCTTGAAATTCTAGGCCCGCGCCTCCCACGCCTCCTTACTTTGCCAACAAAGGTCCCTCTAGTCAAGGCTATGGTTTTTCCAGCAGTCACGGATGGACGTGAGAGTTGGATATAAAGAAACCTGAGTGCCGAAGAATTGATGCTTTTGAACTATGGTGTTGGAGAGGACTCTTGAGAGTCCCTTGGACTGCAAGGAGATCAAACCAGTCCGTCCTAAAGGAAATCAGTCCTGAATATCATTGGAAGGACTGATGCTGAAGCTGAAACTCCAATACTTTGGCCACCTGATGCGAAGAACTGACTCACTGAAAAAGACCCTGATGCTGGGAAAGATTGAAGGCAGGAGGTGAAGGGGACGACAGAGGATGAGATGGTTGGATGCCATCCAACCATCAATGGAAATGAGTTTGAGTTGGTGATGGACAGGGAGGCCTGGCGTGCTGCAGTCCATGGGTTCGCAGAGTCAGACACCACTGAGCGATTGAACTGACTCCCGCGGCGGGGCGGCGGCTCTCGGACTCTCAGCCCCCTTCCAGGTGGGAATAAGGGGTTTGGGGAGAGAGGCAGAGAGGCAGAGACAGGGCGTCTACGGCTCGGCTCGCGGCCCCGGGGGCGCCCTTTGTCTAGACAGCCTTCGGGAGCTGGGCAGAGGCGGGGCGGGCCCAGAGGAGCGGCGGGCCATGGGCGGGGCCTGGCCGGCCCTCGCCCCGCCCCCTCGGACGTCGGCGCGGAGCTCGCGCGGGGAGGGGAGGGGCGCGGAGTCCGCGCGCCGCCTGGCCCCGGCGGAAAGTTTTCCCTGACGGAGTTTTCGGCTGCGGCGGAGGCGGCAGCGCGGCGGCCCGCAGAGGCCATGGACGCGCTCAAGTCCGCCGGGCGGGCGCTGATCCGGAGCCCCAGCCTCGCCAAGCAGAGCTGGGGGTGCGGCGGCGGCCGGCACCGGAGTGAGTGTGTGCGCGCCCGCCGGGGGCCCGGGCTGGGGTCGCGGCGCACGGACCTCGCCTCCTGCGGGGCCCCGGAGTGGGGAGAGAGGCGGGCTGACCCCGCGCCCTGTGGCCGGGAGCGACTTTCCCGACCCTGCGTGGTGGAGGGTCTCCGAAGGTCGCGCCCCGACTCCAGCCCCATTCTTTTCGGCTGTGGAGGAGGGGCGGGAGCTGGGGGTCCCCAGGTGCGGGCTGCAGGGCGGAGGAGGCGCCTCGCGCGACCCGGGCACCTCCCCGCTTTGGACGGCCAGGGCAGGCGGGAGCTCGGCGTCTGTCCCCGGGAGGTGCGGGGGGAAGGGACGTGGGGCCGGGGGCATTTGGGAAGACACCCCCCCCGCGCCCCTGCGTTCTGGTCCGCGGTCAGCGGCCGCCCACCTTGTCCGCTTCGCCCAGTCCAACCCACGAAGTCATCTTTTAGCTCCCTCGGGCGCCCGGAAGCCGACTCAGGTGCGCGCCCGGGCCTCGCCGGTACCTGCTGGGAGCTGGGGGCGGGGCTCAACCTGGGGTCTCCGGAGGCGCCTCCGCCCGCCCCGTCTAGACGCCTCCTCGGGCGGGCTTCAGGTGGCCCGGCCGGCGTCCCAGCCGGTTGGAAACCTGTTTGTATTTCTCGCACTTCGCCGCTCGAGCTTCCGAAGTCCCTAGGCCCCCGGGCGAAATGCAGACTCCGCCGCCGCCTCTCCCAGGGGCGTCCGGGAGTCTGCCTCACCGGGCTCCCCACTCCTCTCCCTGTCTCCAGTTACTCTCAGGGAACCAACCAGTCACCTGGCACCTTCCCCCGCGAGGCTTGAGAAACCCAGCCCAGGTCCCTCCTTTTTCAGGAGGAGTGGCTTGCCTGGGGTCACGAAGCTCCTTACTGGGAGATACGGAGCCAAAGCCAGGACTGCTGCACCCCCCCCTCCCCGCCTCCCCTGCCGACAGCCTGGGACCCGGGCCTCTCCCGCACCAGGAAGCCCGCTCTCAGTACACTCCACGCCCTTCGGTCTTGGCCTTCCAGGGCTCCACCAGGGGAGCCCGAGTTCCCTGGGCTCAGGCGAGGCCCCAGAGTGCCAGCGTGTCTGGGCCTAGGGAGTCTGCCCTGCCCCACCTCTTGCCCCATTCTGCGGTTCCAGCGGTGCCTCCTAAACCAAGAAAGACTAGCGTTGGGAACATGGGCTGGTGCCTGCTGGTGGGGCTGGGGTCAGGCCATTAGGACTGGAGGAGGCCAGGGATGCACCCATCTCCCACATTTATGGACTCCCAAAATAGCTCCTTTAAATATTTGTGGGATTTGATCAGAACTTCAGAGAATGATGGCCCGTTCCAATGGGGAAACCCTGTCGTTTTCTCTAGGGATAAGGGAGGAGCGAGGACGGGGAAAGAAACTTAGGAACACCCCCTCTCTCTTCCCCCACTCAGTATGGGGAAGGGGGAGAAGTAGCCACCTTGAGTGACAGAAAAGAGTTTCTCCTGCCTGTTATGATCTTAGACAAGTCACTTATCCTTTCTGATCCTCAGTTTTCTCATCTGCAAAATCAGGATAAAAACTCTAACCTGGCAGGAACGTGGTTTGTTAGTTTGCTTTTATTTTTTAATTATTTTTATTTATTTGGCTGCCTTGGGTCTGCTGCAGGGGACCTACTTTGTGGCATGTGAGATCTTTCCTTGCAGTGCAGTGGGCTTCTTTCTGGTTGTGGTTTGAGGGCTCCAGAGCGTGCCAGCTCAGTAGTTGTGGCATGGGGACTTAGTCTCCCTGCCTCACCTCCCCCCCCACCCCCTGACCCCCGCATGCGGGAGTCTTTACCATCTGAGCCATGAGGGAAGCCCTTTTTTAAAGCTTACTTTAAAAAACTTACTTTGGGCTGCTCTGGGTCTTGATTGCTGCGAGTGGGCTTTCTTTAGTTGCGGCAAGTAGGGGCTACTCTTCTTGCGGTGGCCAGGCCTCTCGTTCGTTGCAGTGGCTGCTCTTGTTGCGGAGCACAGCCTTCCTTGTTGCAGCTCTTGGCTCTGGAGCATGTGGGCTCAGTTTTGGTGTATTGGCTTAGTTGCTCTGCGGCATGTGGAATCTCCCTAGACCGGGGATCGAACCTGTGTCTCCTGCCTTGGCTGGCGGATTCCTGTCCACTGCACCACCAGGGAAGTCCAGTAGGTATAATAGATTCTTAACCATGGAACCGCCAGGGAAGTCTCTCTGGCAGAGGTGTTGAGAAGGTTGTTGACAATAACACTTCCTTCTGGCACCTAACGGGTGGTTTCCTTCTCCCCCACTCCCCCTTCCCCTGCTTGTCATGTGGGCCTTCACCATGACTCTTAATGTGGTGGAACAAGTTTGTGGGGGGCTCAGAGCCTGTCTACAACTGTGTAGGAAAGGAGAGGAGAGCCCCATTCCTCTTAGGCAGACCCCAGTATACCAAGAGTGCCGTCCTGGAGCCTTCTGGACCCAGAATGAGCTGGGGTGAATCCCCCCTGTCCCTGGTTAAGTCAGTTCTTTGATGTGTAAATTGTTGATAATAGTAGCACCCAGTTCAGTGTTGCTGTTGTTTGATGTGGGTTAACTAAGATCTTCATGACCCAGATAATCATGATGGTGTGATCACTAATCTAGAGCCAGACATCTTGGAATGTGAAGTCAAGTGGGCCTTAGAAAGCATCATACGAACAAAGCTAGTGGAGGTGATGGAATTCCAGTTGAGCTGTTTCAAATCCTGAAAGACGATGCTGTGAAAGTGCCGCACTCAATATGGCAGCAAATTTGGAAAACTCAGCAGTGGCCACAGGACTGGAAAAGGTCAGTTTTCATCCCAATTCCAAAGAAAGGCAATGCCAAAGAATGCTCAAACTACCGCACAATTGCACTCATCTCACATGCTAGTAAAGTAATGCTCAAAATTCTCCAAGCCAGACTTCAGCAATATGTGAACCGTGAACTCCCTGATGTTCAAGCTGGTTTTAGAAAAGGCAGAGGAACCAGAGATCAAATTGCCAACATCCGCTGGATCATGGAAAAAGCAAGAGAGTTCCAGAAAAACATCTATTTCTGCTTTATTGACTATGCCAAAGCCTTTGACTGTGTGGATCACAGTAAACTGTGGAAAATTCTGAAAGAGATGGGAATACCAGACCAC
>SJXQ01007248.1:447044-465873 GCA_006408695.1 Aepyceros melampus
GATACCAAAGACCAGGGCATTAAGGAGACTGGCTCAGGGTTGGAGAAGAGGTGGCTGGGAACCTGGCACCCCCTCCCTCTGCCCACTTGGGGGTTTTAAATGGTCCTGATTGATCCCTTTGTCGATGCCTCTGATTGAAGCTGGGGCCACATGAGTCAGGGAGTCTGCAGAGCTCCTGTCCCACCTCTGGGCCCACAGCTCCTTTCCCGACAGGGACTCCCAGGACGACTGGAGCCCGCATGGAGGGATCAAATGGGGTGAGGGGGTGTTTCAAGCTGGGGAGCTTCCTCCTAGGCCCCCACCCTGCTCCCAGCTCCTTTTCCCCTGGCCCGAGCCCCAGGAGGACCTGTTAGCAGTCTCAGTCATCCTGGGAGCAATGGGCCTGGGACTCCTCTGACCTGTGATCAGAGGGAGGGCAGTTGGGGGCCTTCAGGTGAGGGGCATCCTTCTCCTCCTTCCAGCCGGTCAGCACAAACCTCTGTGAGGCAGCATGGCAGTGGCTGTGGCCCCCAGCCCACTAGCTTGGTGGTCTGTTAGCCTTGGTTTTTTTACCTGAAAAGTGGGGGTGGTACTAGAACCCATCTCAGGGCAGTTCTGAGAATTCAGCGAGGTGCTGTCTAGAAAGCTGCCTGGTGTGCAGTAAGGGTTCAGCTACTATTGTTTGGGGATGTGGCCTTCCTCCAGTCTTTCCCATCACTCCTTCCTGCTGAGCCTGGGTTCCCTCCCCTCCCCGTCCCGCCACAGCTGGCCCAGGACGCCAGGCCCAGAGTCCTGCCCTGGTGGAATGGGACTGCAGGCTGTCTGGACCTCGGGATGCGCTCTAAGGGATGTCCCGGATGCGGTCAGGCTTCTGTCCCAGAGGCTGGTGACACTTCCCCCTTGCCTTTCAGAATCTCCTACTGCACGGCAGACAAGATGCATGACAAAGTGTTTGCGTACATCGCGCAGAGCCAGCACAACGAGAACCTCGAGTGCCACGCCTTCCTCTGCACCAAGCGGAAGATGGTCAGTTGGGGGAGGCTGGCTCGGGCAGCGGGAGCCTCAGCTTGGGGGCCCTGACTGCAGGGGAGGCAGGACCCAAAGGGGGTATCAGTTAAAAGCCTGCAATCCCCGGGAACCTCAAGTGGTTGCTCAGCTGAGAGCTGAGGGCACCCATGCCAGGGCTGCAGGCCACCCGGCAGGGTGGACCACCCGCAGCTGGCCTGTGGGCGGCAACAAGCCCACTTTCCCAGTGAGTTCCCTGGGGCCCCTTCCGCTCTGTCATACGCTTTGATGGGTTTGAAGTCTAGGAGAGGTGGTCTGTCCCTGGTATGGTCTGGGGATACAGGGCCTTACAGAGAGTAGTCTTTGGAGACTGGTGATCAGAGCGGCGCAGGGTGAAAGGCAGAGGGGACGGCCCCCAGAGGACCTTGCTGGCTGTGGCCAGAGCAGCGAGGGAAATGGCGCTATGTTGGGACCTACTCTGCCTGTTTCAATGGTCATCTCTAAGGTATCGTCTCATTTGCTCTTCAAACAGCTCTACGAGATGGGTACTGTAAATGTGTTCATTGTTTTTATTTTTAATGAGGAAATAGCCTCACAGAGGTTGGCTGTCTTGCTCAAGACAACATAGTCAGCCAGGCAGAGGGAGGGTCTAGACCCACGTTTCTTCCCTTCCTTTGTGACTAAGGAGCCTGGAGCCCCTTACCTCATTTCCAGGCCACTCTGATCACATCTGGCTGGGGCGGGTGGGACCTCGGTGGTCTCTGGGCTTTTGTCTTGAACTTCGTGGCAAGCCACTGGAGTGAGTCAGCCTTTGGCATTGAAGGTTTTGTCTCTGAGGCCCCTGAGGTCTGAGCACCCGCCCTGTAAGGAGGTTCCTGACATGTATTGATTTAGTATTGTCCTCAGTTGATCTCTTTGTCCAAAGCCCAGAGCCCCAGTTCCTGTATGCTAGGGTCTTTAAAGCCAAGGAGACAGGATCTGTTCAACTCCCCCTGTCATCAGGGACACATCCAGGACATTCCGATATTGAGGTGGCCCCTAGGGGCCCCCCCGCCCCTCAGGCCAGCAGAGCAGCACCATCCAGTCTCCCTCTCTGCTTCTGTAGCCACTTTGCTGCTTCTGACTCTCGCCCTCCTGCCTTGCTCTCGTAAGGGCCTTTGTGATCGGGCCTGCTGGGTAATCCAGGATAATCCCCACCTCAGAGTCCTTAGCTTAATCACACCTGCCAAGTTCCTCTCCCATGTAACATGTTCACAGGTTCTAGGATTAGATTGTGGACATCTGGGCTGGGAGGGGTGGGCGGGTTCCCTTGTGACTCAGCTGATAAAGAGTCTGCCTGCAATGCGGGAGACCTGGGTTTGATCCCTGGGTTGGGAAGGTCCCCTGGAGAAGGGAACAGCTACCCACTCCAGTATTCTGGCCTGGAGGATTCCGTGGACTGTATAGTCCATGGGCACGCAATGAGTCGGACACGACTGAGCGGCTTTCCCTCTTGTGGAAGGAGGGGGTGCGGTTCAGCCTGCCTCAGGGCCTGTGGAAGGAGCCCTGTTGGAGGAGTCGGCCGGCCCTGCCCTTCCCGGGGCTGCGTGGCCGTTGGGATGGAGGCCGCCTCCTTGGCCTCCTGGGTGGCTCTCAGGGGTCCCAGCTGCTTCGTGCGCCTTGTTTCTTCCCTGCAGACTCAGTGTCGCCAGCCACTCCCCTGGGCCTCGTGACGCCCTGGGTCCCTGCGCTGCGGTGGCGTCTCCCGTGACAGCCGTGTTCCCCACAGAGCAAGCGTATTATGTCCCCATTGTTTGTCTCTTCCTCCGCACTGGGCAGAGCAGGCACTGGGCAGGGGCAGCTGGCCCTCGGCCATTGCTGCAGAGTAGGGGCTCCCAGCATGCGGGGACTTCCTCTGGGATGGGGAGGTCGGGGGTGAAAGAGAGCGAATGCTGGCCCAGGGGCTGTGGGAGCCTGGCCTGGGGCCAGAGGACTTCAGACGGGCTTGAATAAAGCCAGTCTGCCCCAGGCTGAGAGGTCAGGTTTACTAGGGAAAACAGCCGGCCACTGCTCGGTGCTGACAGCAGAGCCCGCGGCAGAGGGCGGCTCCTGCTGGACGCCCAGTGCCCAGGCCCTTTGCTTTCCTCGGCCTGTTCTCATCTGCGTAAGAGAGGCTGGGATGTCAGCTTGTTCTTCTCCAGCCTCTCCCACCTGGCCTCTCCGATTCCGGCAGGCCCCTCGGAGAGACAGCCCAGCCCGGGGTGGTGTAAATAGACCATCTGACACGCGGGTGGTGTCCTGTGGCTCCCAAGGCCTCTGCCAAGGCCGGACTTCCAGTGTGTTATGGCCTCATGGCCTGGTCGCGTTGGAGATCCCGAGACTGTCAGGGCAGAGAGGATGTGGCTGACGAGGAGGAGGCAGAAGGTGAAATGGGTGCCCCGGTCTCTGCATCCCTGCGGCCGGCAGGTCCCTCCACAGACGCGTGCCGCTCCCTGTCCTGGGCAAAGCTCTGTGCCAGGCCCTGGGGACGCAGGGAGTGAGGCCATGCAGAGGAGAGCCAGGAATCAATTACTGGCACACAGGGAGCTTGGTTCTCGGGTGGTGGTCACTGTCATGCTGGAGGCCATGAAGACTTCTCAGAGAAGGAGACATTTTGAATTGGGCTTTGAGGGATGAGGAATAAGTGGCAGGAGTTTCCCAGGCCAAGAAAAAGTGGGCAGGGTGGTGAGAGGGTGAGGGCACTGCAGCCCAGGAATCATCAGCACGTGAAGGGACATGAGGCGCAAACTTCAGTGATGTGTTTAGGGGTGGGGGATTCAGATGTCGCTGGAGCCTGGGTGGATGGCACCTCAGGGGAACCTTGAATTTGGATGTTGACGCAGCCCTCAGTCCTCTTGGCCAGTGGCCCAGAGTCTCCACATCTCCACCCTTCCTCGCTGGGCTGCCTGAATCAGCAGGAAGCCAAGACCCACCCAGATGGAGGGGCAAGGGATCCCTTTCTGGGTCGCCCACCAGTTCAGCTCAACATGGGCAGCAGAACCACCAGGCCTCTCTTCCCTGGAGGCTCTTGTGCATGGCTAGGATAAGATTCTCTACAAAGAAGTGTTTTTATTTGCCCACCTGGGGCCCTCAGCCAGTACTTCAGCCTCTGGGCTTGGAAGTGAAGGTGCCATTGCCAGCGCCAGTGGGGAGCCCAGGGCTACAGGACAGGTGGACTCTAATTCTACCTGGGGTCAGGTGGGCAGGGCCCTTCTCCCTCTCAGGACAGTGGTATTCCCCAGGCAGTCCTTTGATACAGCAGTTAATGCTTCTGGGCAGCAGGGCTATTCAGGCACCTGGCCCCATTTGGTTTGAGTACCCAGCTGGGATCCTGGATCCCCCAGTCCTGGCCCGGGTCTGCAGCCCTAAGCCCAACGGTTTCCTGTGAGAAGCTGACCACCTGGTTATCCGGAACAAAACAGGGACATGAAAAACTGGGCAAGGTAGTACCAGGTCAGGTAATAAGACAGACCCACAGGCCAGAGGCATTCAGGAGGGGTGGACACCTGGCATGTGGAATCAAGGAAGGCTTTTCTGTGGGCAGACGTGAACAGTCCTTCCATCTCATGCTGGTGCCCAGATTCCTACAGTCGTGCAGGAAAATGGGGCCTGCCCCCCCTCCCAGTTGCTGTCCAGCCTGGGCTTGCAGCCACCTGCAGGCATCTGCATCTTGAGTTATATTTGGTTTAACTTGCAGCTCAGGACTTCAGGGCAAAAGGGCGGGGATATATGCAAATGAGCAAGCAGATTTATGCAAACAGCATCAGGCCTGTGTCCCCAGATTTCCTGGAGGCAAAAATAATGGCATTCCCATCTCCCTGCCACACTGGGTGACCAGCCCTTGCTTGGGTGTATAGTGATCTGACTCTGGCTGGTAATTAGCCCATATTTTTAGTTCATGGGCAATTCTCAATGGTAACTGGGTCTATTAAACTTGATTCAGACGTGACAGCTTAAATTGTAAACAGCTGTGAAGAGTTTCATACTTAATTACCATATTTAAGTTTTGCCATAAAGCACCCGTACTTCTATCAAAAATGTAAATGATGGAGACATTCAAATGAGATTTTATACTTCGTGAAGTTTAATTGGCAGGGATCAGTCAGCTGTTTAGGGATTTTAAATTTTGAAGAAGAGTTTCAAAGGCAGTAGCCACAGATTCATTTCTCAATTAAATTGAGTTGTCTGGCTGAGGGGAAGGGAATGGGGCTGAGGCTGTTTAGGCCTGAACTTGTTGTGTACTTGAAAGAGTCTGGGACTTTCTTCCCCAGGCCGGACCTGCAGAGGAAGCTACCTGTCGCTTCCGGCTACAGTGCCAAGTTCTAGGACTTTCACTCCCAGAAGTCAAGCTGATTAACCCTGAGCTGAAATCAGAGAGGAAGGGGCTGAGATGAAGGTGGGCTGAGGGTCGGTCCTGGCTGGAGCATGAGGCCTCAGAGACCTGTCCCCAGGCAAATGCAATCCAGCTAGCATCCTAGGCGCCCCTGGAGGGCTCTGGAGATCAGGGGTGTTCAGAGTTGATGCTTGCCTTTAAGGGGCACCCATTTGGGGTGACATAGGCAGGCAAGCATGGGCTTTGCTGGTGTCTCAGCGGTAAAGAATCTGCCTGCAATGCAGGAGACACAGGTTCAATCTCTGGGTCAGGAAGATCCCCTGGAGGAGGGCATGGCAACCCATTCCAGTATTCTTCCCTGGAGAATCCCCATGGACAGAGGAGCCTGGCAGGCTACAGTCCATAGCGTCACCAAGAGTCAGACACGACTGAAGCGACCTGGCAGGCAGGCATGCAAACTGGGAACACTGTCATATGATGTCACTAGAGACAGGTAGGCAAGGCTGTGGGAGCCCAGTGCCTGTGACATCATGTGACATGGCATGGCATAGCATGGCGTGATGTAAGAGAGGTGATGACATGTAAGCTGGGTTTAAAGGGGTAGATGGGACTCCCCCAGGGGTTGAGGGCCAACGTATGGCCTTTCTTTTTAAATAGGTGATGGCACTGGATGGATTTAGTCTTCTGCCCCGGGCCCTTATTGACATCTTGCTCCTGCCAGGAAGTGACTTCCCTGGTGCAGATGGTAAAGCATCTGCCTACAATGCAGGAGACCCAGGTTCAATCCCTGGGTTGGGAGATCCTCCTGGGAAGGAAATGGCAACCCATTCCAGTACTCTTGCCTGGAAAATCCCATGGACAGAGAAGTGTGGTAGGCCACAGTCCATGGGGTTGCAAAGAATTGGACACGACTGAGTGACTTCACTTTCACTTTCCTGCCAGGAAATGAAAGAGCCTTTCTGGCATCCAGTTGCAAGCCCCTTTGACCCGCCATAGTCTTGACCAGAGTCTAACCTGTGGCTTATTCAGGCAGTGTCGGGGGCCCTTTCCCAACTCTGGCTTTTCTATTCTGTAATTCTAAGGGCTAAGTTACTATGTGAAGTCCCCAGGTCATTAGGGAGGACTTCTTGAAGGAAGTAAGCCTCAGTTAATTAATTGCATTTAGGAAAACTCAAAGGGGAAGGAAAAAACGTGGAGGTGAATAGCCATTGCCAAGGTGGGGGGTTGAAGTACGGGTGGGAACCTTGGCTGGGCTCCAGGTAGTGATGATGGGGCCTCAGCTGCCTGGGGAAGGTGTGGCCCCTTTCCCTCCAGGCTGCTTTGGTGATGGGGAGGGGCTGGGGTTCCGCCTCCACCCATCAGACATTCCAGAGCCAGAGTGGGCCTGGCCTGGAGTCCCAGGGCCTCCAGTGGAGACTTGCTGTTGCCTGCCTAATAATGGACCCCTCCCCTGACTCCGCTTCCTGTTTTTAGGCCCAGGCTGTCACCCTCACAGTAGCCCAAGCCTTCAAAGTCGCCTTTGAGTTCTGGCAGGCATCCAAGGAAGGTGAGTCTTGTTTGTGGACGTAGTGAGTGGGGAGTGGGGGTGTTAAGGAAGACCAGCTGAGCAGTAGGGGCAGGGCATACGGTAAAGGCTCTCGAGTCAACTTCATCTTCATCACATACGTGATTTGTGGCTTTGGCCAAGTTCCTGCACCTCCGAGCCTCAGTTTCTCCATCTGAAGAATTAGGAACAGCTTTCTCCCTCCCCCAGGGTTCTTGTGAGGAGTAAATGAAATATACTTTTCTATTCTGTAATTCTAAGGGCTAAGTTACTATGTGAAGTCCCCAGGTCATTAGGGAGGACTTCTTGAAGGAAGTAAGCCTCAGTTAATTAATTGCATTTAGGAAAACTCAAAGGGGAAGGAAAAAACGTGGAGGTGAATAGCCATTGCCAAGGTGGGGGGTTGAAGTACGGGTGGGAACCTTGGCTGGGCTCCAGGTAGTGATGATGGGGCCTCAGCTGCCTGGGGAAGGTGTGGCCCCTTTCCCTCCAGGCTGCTTTGGTGATGGGGAGGGGCTGGGGTTCCGCCTCCACCCATCAGACATTCCAGAGCCAGAGTGGGCCTGGCCTGGAGTCCCAGGGCCTCCAGTGGAGACTTGCTGTTGCCTGCCTAATAATGGACCCCTCCCCTGACTCCGCTTCCTGTTTTTAGGCCCAGGCTGTCACCCTCACAGTAGCCCAAGCCTTCAAAGTCGCCTTTGAGTTCTGGCAGGCATCCAAGGAAGGTGAGTCTTGTTTGTGGACGTAGTGAGTGGGGAGTGGGGGTGTTAAGGAAGACCAGCTGAGCAGTAGGGGCAGGGCATACGGTAAAGGCTCTCGAGTCAACTTCATCTTCATCACATACGTGATTTGTGGCTTTGGCCAAGTTCCTGCACCTCCGAGCCTCAGTTTCTCCATCTGAAGAATTAGGAACAGCTTTCTCCCTCCCCCAGGGTTCTTATGAGGAGTAAATGAAATATGCCGTTTCTTTCCTCCCTTCTGGAGACATGACACCTGGCTTCCCTGAGATGGGCCACAGCCTGCCCCTGCCCAGAGGTGGCTAGGGCTGGGGTGCCGGGCTTGGGGACTCCCAACACGCTGTGCTTGGTCCCACAGAGAAGGAGAAGAGGGAGAAAGCCAACCAAGAGGGAGCAGACGTCCTGGGCGGGGGCCGCCAAGACAGCGCCCCTTCGTTGAAGAGCGTGAGTCTTGAACTGGGGAAGGGGCCTGCCCTTCATCCAGAGCATCCCCCCGACCCTGGCCACCTCCCTCCTGGGCCGGGGTCAACTCCTAGGTTCTAATTTTTATTTTGTTGTTAAACTAATAATAATTATAGAAAAATTAGCAAATGTAGGTAAAGGGAAAAAATGACTTGTTTAGGTGCGTGTCCAGACATATCCAGATATGTCTGTGCAGATATAGAAATCTGGGTATATGTCTCTCCCTCCACACTTTACAGAACCTCAATGTGTGTTGTGAATATGGGTTCCAGCCTGAATCACGAGTGGGACAGAGCTTCCCACCCTGTGGGCTGCTGTGCAGCTGCCTCAGGAGGTTCCAGGGTGGGTCTCGGTGGTCTGGGTGATGGGCCTGGAAAGGCCGTGCCCAAGGAGGCAGTCGGGACCAGCCCAGGAGACACCAGGATGGGGCCCAGAGGCTGGGTTGAGGACAGGAGCCTGCCCTCCCCCTGATGCACCTGACCCCTCATAGAGGTCGTCACTGGGAACCTGCTGGACTTGGAAGAGACAGCCAAGGCCCCGCTGTCCACGGTCAGCGCCAACACCACCAACACGGACGAGCCACCGCGGCCTCAAGCTTTAAACAGCAGCAGTGTTGTCTGGGTGAGTGGTCATGGGGCCTGGGGATCCCCCACGGATCGAGCGAGCCTCGGCCTGGTCCCCGGATAAGGCCCACGGCAGCTCCTGGGCAGGCCCTGGCACCCACTTCTTGCAGGCCTTTAGGAGGTCCTGACCCTAGCAGCACCCAGGCCCCGGGTAGGGGATGAACAATGTCCCTTTGAACCTAGGGCTGCGTCGCCAACAAGCTTGGCTCCCAGCAGAGCTGTCTCCTTACAATGCCTGGCCTCTTGTCCCGAGCATCTAGCTCTGCCCACTGCAGGAACAGCCAAAGGCCCCCTTGTTCTCACTGCGAGCCGTTCTCTCCTGACGCCCCCACCCCCTCAGCCGTCTGAATGAGGAGCCTGAGACTCAGGCAGGCAGCCTGGCCTTGACTGGCTTTGTGACCCAGGGCAAGCCCCCTGACCTTTCTCTGTCTCAGCTCTTTTACTTCCTCAGTGATGATCATGACCTCTGCCTGAAGAATCTTCCAGAAGAACCTGATTTTTTTTTAATTAAAAAATTTTAAAATTCATTTGTTGATAATTTCAGACATGAAGTATTATAAAAACAGTACACAGAATTCCTGTTCCCCTTCATATAGATTCCCCAATTGTTAACATCTTACATAACTGCATTACAAAGATCAAAATCATTAACTTTGATACAGCACTGTTATATAAGCTACCAGCTTTGATTTACATTTCTCCACTTGTCCCTCCAGAGTGTCCTTTCTCTGGTCCAGGATCCACTGCAGAAGGACGTGTTACTTTACTTATAACGTCCCTTTAATTTTTAAAAATGTGGACCGTCGAGGGACTTGAATAAGTGCCAAATCCCACTGCCTGTTGGGGGCCACCTGGTGTCCCCCAAGTGGGCACCGTGAACTGGTCTGGGAGCCAGCCTTGCCACCTGCCTGTCCCTCAGGAGGCTGTGGAGGGAGCCTTGCCCAGTTTTTTGTGTTTTTTTTTTCCCCCACCTAGGCTGTGGGATTCCTGCCACCAGCTATCCCTCATGAGCTTAGAATCCTGGCTCAGCTTTCGAAAGTGGGTAAAAGCAAGAAAACCTTCCCCCTACCCTCTCCCTCTTGGATCTGGAAAGCCGCAGAGATCATTCAGTCCAATCTCCTCATTTTATAGAAGGAAAAGCTGAGTCTCAAAGAGCAGCGGTGACTTGCCTCACTAAGGTGTCGCTGAGTCCTGGCAGAGTTGGGAACTGAACCCCCGGGCCTCTGGGCANGGTGAAATCCAAAGCTATTTTTCCTCATGGCTGCTGGAGCCCAGTGAGCTGAACTGAGTGCAGTGCAGCTCAGGTTGGCTTGCTTTTCCTGTGCCTGGTGTGGCCTTCAAAAATGGGATTTTGGCGCAGGTTTTGTCTGCTCCCGAGGTTTTGCCTCTATGGAAAGGGGTAGGGAGAAGGCAGTGTTAAATTAAATGCATGTAGCATTTACTTGTGGAGAAGGCAATGGCACCCTATTCCAGTATTCTTGCCTGGAAAATCTCATGGACGGAGGAGCCTGTAGGCTGCAGTCCATGGGGTCGCTAGGAGTCAGATACAACTGAGTGACTTCACTTTGACTTTTCACTTTCATGCATTGGAGAAGGAAATGGCAACCCACTCCAGTGTTCTTGCCTGGAGAATCCCAGGGACAGCAGAGCCTGGTGGGCTGCCGTCTGTGGGGTCGCACAGTGTCGGACACAACTGAAGCGACTTAGCAGCAGCAGCAGCATTTACTTGAGGTGGAAGTGAAGCCCATCAGGAGATTGGTGGTCTAGCAGGAGGCTGGTGGCATTTCCCCTTTTTACCAGGGTTCATCTCTGTCCACAGCCACCTTCAGCTCGGGGACACACCATCACGAAGGCGGGCTAAGGAGAGGCCTGGGCAGCTCAGGGTCCTGAATCAGGCCTTCCTTTCTCCCTTGGGACCCACAGCAGCCCCCTACAGCCATCTTCCCATTCCCCATCACCTTCCTGCCAGAGCCAGTGGGAACCTCGGCCCAGCACTGGTGGGGTTGGGGAGTGGCAGATGTGGTCCCTTCGTTATTCTTGTGGCCATCTCTCCTGCTTCCCTGGCTGACTGCAACCCTCCTGTTTGAAGGAAATCTTTCATTTGCTTTTTCCAGATTACTGAAGTGTCATATGCCCTTAATTAACAACTTTGAAAATCAGCAAAGCATTAAACAGGAAATAACACCATCCCATAATCCCATAGCCCAGACTTTGGGGCTTAACTCATGCTGATCCTATACATATGCATTATTTTTTTTTGCCTTGATCAGCTCATGATATTTGTATTTGGGGATCCTGATTTTTCACTCTATGCTGGTATATATCGGGAGCATTTCTCCAGGCTATTAAAAACTCCTTGTAAGTACCTCATTCATCGACTGCCTCACATTCTTTTAAGGATGTGGGCTGTAATTAACTCTTCGGATTTTTTTGACACTTAATCGTGCCCCTTTTTGAATTTACTTTGTGAACGGTGCTGTGTTGAACGTAGTTAGAGCCAGTGGTCTTCCATGGTTGCCCCAGGCCCCCTCCCACGCACGCCCCTCTCTGCCCTGGCACAGCTGCCCTTTCTTCTCTTCCCTGGGCATTTCCTGATGGAGCCGTGGGTGCCCCGGCCTCTCTGTGTGGGAATGCCACTGCCTGCCCCACAGTTTCCTGAGCCACTTGACCCTCAAGAGTAGACTCTCTGGTTAGAGGTTCCACCTCTCCCGACATCTGGGTCGGTCTTTCTTTTCTCTAAGAAAATAATGTTATTTATCATTGTTGGCGGAGTGGGTCTTTGTTGCTACAGGGGCGCTCTCTAGTTGCAGTGTGCAGGCTTCTCATTGTTGGTGCAGTGGGTCTTCGTTGCTGCAGGAACGCTTTCTCTAGTCGCGGTGTGCAGGCTTCTCATTGGCGCAGTGGGTCTTCGTTGCTGCAGGAACGCTTTCTCTGGTCGCAGTGTGCAGGCTTCTTATTGTTGGCGCAGTGGGTCTTTGTTGCTGCAGGAACGCTTTCTCTGGTCGCAGTGTGCAGGCTTCTCATTGTTGGCGCAGTGGGTCTTTGTTGCTGCAGGAACGCTTTCTCTGGTCGCGGTGCACAAGCTTCTCATTGTAGTGACTTCTTCTGTTGCAGCGCATTGGCTCAGTAGTTGAGGCACGTGGGCTCAGTTGCCCATGTGTGGGATCTTAGTTCCCTGACTAGGGATCAAGCCTGTGTACCCAGGTGAATTTCTAACCCCTGGACCACCAGGGAAGTCCTGGGTCTTTCTTCTTTGTCCCCGAGTCCTGCCATTTGCCCACCCATGCTCTCTCGCTTGTGACCCTGGTGTTGGACTGCCTGCTTGGGCCCCCACCAGTTCCTTGCCTGGGCCCCCAGCTTACACAGCTCTGCCTTGCAGGCTGGCCCAGTCTCGGACGAACCCTCAGGTCCTGGACACTGGACTGACGGCACAGGACATTCATTACGCCCAGTGCCTCTCTCCTGTCGACTGGGACAAGGCTGACAGCGGTGGCGCCGAGCCGGACGACCTCTTCAACTTCTGAGGCCTGGGGCTGGCAGGACACGTGACGAACCAAAGCTCCCCACGTTTGGGATGGGGGCCAGCTCCTGGACCACGCCACCCACCGGCCATCCTCCTCCAGTCGGCTGCACTGTCAGCCTGAAGTGAAAGGGCAGCCAGTCAAGCAGAGGGAAGGAGATATATATATTTTTTAACCCCGTTCTTTCTCTAAGAACTGAAAGATGCCTTGAATATTTATTCAGTGACTCCTGGTTCCAGAAGCCGGTTTGGCATCAGGCACAAGTGCAGAGTGATAACCAGCTTCCTGCCCTCTCGTGTGTGAGTGCTGCTTGCTGTGGGTGTCAGGATGGTGACCAAAGCATTTCTTGTCCCTTCTCTCTGAGGGCCCAGATTTCCCTGGAGGCGCCCTTGCTCCTTACTGAAAGGAGCTGGGTCCTTCGTTTCTGCCACCCTTTGAGTACAGGAGGGCCCTGCAGCCTCGGGAGAAGACGCTTCGTCCCACTCGCCTTCCCAGCAGGCCCCAGCAGGCTGGGGCTTGAGCTCCTGGCCCGGGGGCGCTCAGAGAGACAGGGGCAACCCCTGACCAAAGACAGCACGTGGCGGCACTTTAGAGCAGTCACCGCGGGTGCGGCCCCCGCTCCCCGATGGTGCTGTGTCGTGTAGAGCTTTCTTTCTGCCCTTCTTCCAAGAGGAGGGGCCCAAAGTCCCCGCGGAGGGTCCCCACCAGTGCTGGGCACCAGTGTAACTGGCTGCTCACGGACTCCTAGCATCTGCCTGCAACAGTGGAGTCATCTGTGTGGCCGCCCTCCCTGCCCTTCCCCCTGCGTGCGCTGCTGCTGGCTCTGAGCCCCACCTCCCCATACTTCCTGAGATGACACGCGAAACCTAACACCTAGATTTGATCTGCGACTCCTTGGTCGCAAGTTTCAGATGAGGAAACTTGAGACCACACCTGTGGAAGAAGTAAGAGTCGAGAGTGGAACCCAGATCTGGTGCCAAAGCTGCCTTCTCACCCGCTCCTCTCACAACTCGCACCTCCTTTTTTTTCTCTCTAGCTTTGTTGTCCTCCCAGGAACCAAAAAGCCCCAGCTATTTTCTGACCAAAATGTGTTTCATAACAAACCATCTGGTGCCTTTACACACAGAACTGGCATGAGCCTGCATGCCTGCTAACTGTCTTGCTGTTGATTTCCGTGAAAATGGAAGTGTTTGAAGTCTGCTAATTCAGAGAGTGAAACAAAACCAAACTTCGTAAGCATCACGCAGTTCCTTCCTGATGCTCCAACCCCAGGTCAGTGCCAGCAGCCGCCTATCTTCAAAGTCTACCCCCCTCCCCTCTCCCACAGGGCTCCCGGCAAAGCCACCAACACACCCTCCATCCTCAGGTGCCTCCCAGGCCTGGCTTTACCAAGCTGAAGTCCCTGGTGGTAGTCGGAGCAAGTTATACCAGCCTAGGGAACACCATTTTTTTAGATTTTGTGTATCTAAGCATTGGAATCAGAGCACAGACAGAAATGCCTGGGTGAGAACTGGGGTAGGATTGTCTTTATCAGAATGTGGCCCTGGCCCAGCTCCTGCACCCCCCACCCGCCGCCCGCCCTGCTACCCAGCCCAGGCCTCCTTGGTGTCAGCCCATGTGTCTGTCATGAGGCAGCAGGGATTGGGCCTGACAGGCCGCCCTTGGCACGAGGGGCCAGGAGCCCGGAGAAAGGCCGTGCTGTGTTTGTGTGACTCACAGTGGGGTCTTCATCTGGTCCCCGGCCAACAGCAGTCATTGTGCTCCCTGTGTGTCTGCAGATAAACTTGTGCTTTACTTGGTGTTGCTGTAAAGGAATTCTAAAAAGGAAAAAAAAAAACGTAATAAATGTTCTCTTTTTGAAATACAAAGAGCACTCGGATGGAGCGGCCTCTGGCGGACCCTGCCCTGGGGCGGTTGGAGCTGTGGTGACCACAGGCCCAGACGTGGGGAATGGTGGTCTGTGGTCTGGCAGATGAAACCAGCAGGCCCTCTTTTCATTGGCCGGTGGGCTGTGCGAGGCCATCTCTGGATAGCTTAGTGAGCTCAGCCCTGGAGAAGTCTCTGAAGGTCTAAGTCAAGGCCCCTAACCAGGGTCTGTGACCCCTTGAAATATACATGGCCACACATGTATTTCTCTTGGGAAGGATGTCAGTCATTTTTCTCGCCCTCCAAATGAGGCCATGATATGTATTCATTTGGCAGACGTTGTGCTAAACTCAAACCAGGCCTGGGACTTAGTGCTGGGGACTAAGCGGTCCAGACACCTTGTCCATGTGGACTCAGGACACTGTGGCTTGGGTGATTGGGGTTGGTGGAAAGTGTGTTTTGGTAACTGGGGAGACCCAAGGTCTAGCTCTGGCTTTGCTGCCTGGGGCTATGACTCTGGATCCTTGACTTCTTTCCTTGAGCCTCAGTTTCCCAATCTGGGAAAAGGGTACAACCATCACAACCCTTTTCTGCCTCTCTGGGTTTTGTGGGACTTGAGTGACAGTTACCATATTGTTGGTGATGGGCGTAGATGGCTCAGAGGTTATCTCAGAGCAAAAGCCAGTTTGGACCAAATATATTTAAGGAAATCAAAGTAAAAGTGATAATGGTGGGCCCCATTAACTGAGCTCGCTCTCTCTGTGCCCGTGACTGTGCCAGGCTCTCAGCTCTACCTCATCACACTGCTTCTCTTGAGCCCAGGTGGTTCTCACTCCTTTTCCTGCTACAAGCACTGAGGCTGCGGGCCATGCGGCCAGAACTCGGCAGAGACACAGCCTCAGATCTGTGTGACCCTCCACTCTCCCGTGCCCCAGTCCCCCCAGCAGCCACGTCTGTAGTCTTATCCCCTGTGGCCTCCCTTCGAGGCACACAGAAAGGCCACCGTCTTCAGGCTCCAGGGGGGGGTTCTCCTCGGACATTTATCTCTTTGTCCCTTTTAAATGGTGATAATAAAAGTCTCCAGAATGCAGGGCGGAGCCCTCTGATGTCAGCTCTTGGGCAGAACGGCTGTGAAGTCTGAGCGGATGGGAGATGACGGAGAAATTCTCTCCTTTCTTCCTCTCCCATAATCTGAAAAGACAACCAACAAGTTCATCTTTCGGTTTAAATTTGGCCAGTGCCTTTAGTCTCCGGATGTCTCAAATCATGAATCCTGAGCACCCGCCATCTGCTCTTCCATGCGTAACAGATGAAGCCACGGAGAAAAAGTTGCCTTTCAGATTTGATGTGACCTTCAGCTTCACTGGATGGATGTTGGGGTCACCTCTCCCCGGAGAAGAGACCATCCCAATTAAAATCTCTCCAAGGACTTGCTAACAAGTCCAGAGAAGGAATCTGGGTAAATTCCCGTGTCCTCGGTTCCGGTCTGGGGTCTGTTCACCTGGCCTTCCTTCCTCTGCTCCTCCCTGTTCTTGGAGCATCCAGGTGGCCTCTCTGTTGTCAGGGAGTGAGCTTTTCTCCAGGGCTCACATGTCAGGCCCTGTTAGTCCTTTACACCTAACATCAGAGTTATTAGTCCCCCCAGCCATGCCAGGAGCTGGGTAGTCCTAGTACCACTTCCAAGATGGGACAATTGACCAGAGACTCCCAGCCAGTAAGGGATGGACCTCGGATTCGAAACCTAGTCTGCCTGGTGCTAAAGCTTGTGTATTTCCATGGTACTACCTACTCCATGGAGTACCTAATCCAAGCTGAGCTGCCTGTTCGCTGCTCTGGGGAGCCTCTCTCCACATGAAAGGGAGCGGTAGGGCCCCAGCTGGGCTCGGTACCTAGGGCAGTAGGGGCTGACTTCACAGGCTGGGGGAATCCTCTTCTCCACTGTGCAGGCGTGCCCTCGGGGCTGCTTCCCTGCACGTGTCCAGTTCGTGTCTCATCACACTCACGCCCTATCTGGCCCCTGGTCAGCATCACCCTGCCTGTGGTGGAGCAGGGAGGTGGGGAGATGTTCAGAGTGAGCTTTGGTGTCCCTTAGAGGGAGGCAGCATCCTCTTGGAGCAGACTCAGGGTGTCAGGTGGTGAATACCAGCCTCAGAGGAGCCAAGGAGGGGAACATCCCTGGAACCCTGGCAGCATCTGAACCCAGTAGCTAGTTTAAGCTGCTGTGCAGTGACTGCTAGCAGGTATTATTAGCCCATTTTAAAGATGACTGCACTGAGACCCACAGAACTGCCACCTGCCAGCCTCACACAGCTGGGAAGAGGCAGGCCTGAGGTTCAGAGCCTGTGTTCCCACTGTCCTGAGGTGGCCCCTCCTCTCTGCCAGTCTCTTGGAACATTTGGACAATACCATATCCCCTCTTCCTTATGAGCTTCGGGGCCCAGCACAGAGTAATGTTAGCCAAGTGCCCAGCACGTGGATGCTGGCTTAGACTGGAGTCTTCACTTCCAGCCAGGACAGATGTGAGCTGTGTCACAAGTCCTTGTTGGCCAGCTGACGACATCTGCTGAGCCCCAGCATGGGATCAGGCTTCTGAGATCTGTCCAGGGATTGTGGGTCATGGTGCCCTAGAAAGCTCCTTGGCATGGGCTAGGTCTGTACCACACCAAGGGGACATGAGAAGTCAGCTGGAAGCCAGGGAGGATTCTGGAAGAGGATTCCAGAAGCTGGACTTCAAAGGAGGGGAGCGGTGTTCAGACGGGCTTCACTAGCTTGGGAGCTCCAGGGGGCCAGGGCCTGGGTCTGACTCACTTGTGGTCTCAGTGCCCAGCGTAGCTCCCGGCACAGAGTGGCCGTCAGTGACTCGAGTCAGCTGATGAAAAGGGAACAAAACCAGCCGGACTTCCTGTGAGAACCTTCAAGAGCAGGGGCAGCCTCCGATCGGCAGGCAAGGCTGGGAGTCAGCAGCCCAGAGGTCAACTTCCTAGGTTATCTGTTCTGGAGGCAAAATCGCCTGGTGGTCGGCTTCCTTTCCCCCCTGGGCTTTGACTTTCTGAGTCTCCAAGGTGCAGCCAGTGGCCTCGCACGTCCAATCCAACCAGGTTTGGTAAAATGTGTGGTCCACTCCTCTGCGCTGACCCAAAGCTTTTGATTTTCAGAACGTCTTTAAAGCAGGATTCTAGAAAGAGAGCTGGGAGAGCCACAGCAGTCCTCCAGTCCACCTTCTTGGCTTTCACTTGGGTCCTGTCCCCAGGGAGGGACAGGACCTCCCCAGGCCAATGGGGCAGTGGAGAAGCAGAGCTGAGACAGGAGCTTTATTCTTTTCCAGGCCCCCACGCCCTGTCCCCTACCCCATAAGCAGAAGAGAGGTCCTTCCCCACCTGTGCTGGAAGGGGCCACGTGCTTGTGGGGAAGTGGGAATGATGATGACGACAAGGAGAGGCTGGAGGAAGGGCCTTTGTGAGTTCTCAAGCACATAATGAGCATCAGCTCATCACCCGTCTCTTCATCCCCTCTCCTCGAGGGCTCTGAGGTCTCATCTGCTGCTCAACATGCTGGCACGGATGCCTGGAAGAGAGAGCAGAGAGCTGTAATTACGAGCACAGCCCCTGGAGCCAGGGTGGATTTGACTCTCAGATTTGCCACTTATTAGCCATGTAAATGACTGAAGAGCAGATGACTTAATAGTCTGGCTCTCAGTTTACTCGTGTATAAAACAGTGAGAGTCCCTTGTACGGCAAGATCAAACCAGTCAATCCTAAAGGAAAACAACTCTGAATATTCACTGGAAGGACTGATGCTGAATCTCTGATACTTTGAAGCTCTGGTACCTGATGTGAAGAACCCACTCATTGTAAAAAAAAAAAAAAAAGATCCTGATGCTGGGAGAGACTGAGGGCAGGAGAAGGGGGCAACAGAAGATGACATGGTTGGATGACATTGTCAACACAGTGGACATGAGTTGGACAGGGAAGCCTGGTGTGCTGCAGTCTGTGGGGTTACAGAGTCAGACACGAAAGGGATTGAACAACAAACAACAAAAATAGGATGGTAACAGCCCCGTCCAGGCAGAGATGTTGTGAGGAGTAAATGAGTTAGTACTGGCAAGGTGCTGACAGCTGTCCACTGTGGCTGTCACTTGTTTTTATTGTCGCTGTGAGGGCTTCTGGGGGAGGGGAGGGAGTCCAGGGCCAGCGTCACCGCAGGGCTGGTCCAGCCACACCCGAGATGGCACAGGGGGAGGAGACAAGTCACGTGCCACCAGCATGCCACCCGCTGCAGGCTCTGGCCCTTTCCCCTCAAAGTGTGCCCCCAGGGAAAACTCCAGAAACTTCGGGAGCCAGTCAGGAGGCAGGCAAGAAAACCGTCCACTCTAGCTGTTTCATGTAGGAAATAATCTCTTAAGAGATTCGGCCCTCAGAACCACTGGGAGCGCCTGGGGGTGTGAAGGAAGGCCCACAAGGTTCAGGGAATCCGGAGAGGCTGGCGTTGAACCCCTGCCGTGGCCCAGCCACGCTCTGCTCCAGCCCTTGGTCCTGTGGGATCTGACTGCGCGGCCAGAAGCCGGTACAAAGCCGGCTGGCCAAGAGAGGTGGGGAGAGTGGTTCCCTGCGCCCAGCCCTTGAGATGCAGGCGGGCACGTTGGAAGGAAGGGAAATGGAGCTGAGACCACCTGGCCACCCTTCCTCCCCTGACACTGCTGAGGGAGGCGGGGAGGGAGGAACTGGGGTGGGGGAGTGGGGAGC
>SJXQ01007248.1:466094-495326 GCA_006408695.1 Aepyceros melampus
GTTGAGAGCCGACACACGTGGTCTCCAAGCCTCGCAGGAGCCGAGATTGAGAGGTGGCGAGACCGGCCCAGGCTGGACCGCAGGTCTGTCTGCTCGTCAGCTCGGGCCCTGCCTCTGGGTGCTCTCTGAGACAGGCTGGGCATCGGGAGTCATCCATCCGGCACCCACTGATTGAGCACCCACCGTCCACCACCAGATTGGGTTCCCGGTGCTTGGAACACAGCAGCAAGCAACACATGACAAAGACCCCATCCCGTGGAGTTGCGTTCCACTGGAGGAGGGGGATCTGACCCTCCCTCCTCCGCGGCGATGTAGAATTAATCTGTGTGGTGCTCAGTACTATGAAGCTTGGAAACCCAGCAGTGGAGATGAGGGGCAGGGCTGCTTTATACAGGGGCGGCGGGGCGCGGGGGTCAGGGACGCCTGAGCACGGACCTGAGGGTGGGGGGAGGAAGGAGCACTTAAGAGGAGACAGCAAGTGCACCCCGGTTCCCTGCCACCCTAGGAAGAGTGGGATGTGAGTGAATAGAAGGGGAAGGAGGTCAGTGTGGCCGGAAGCAGAGAGCCTGGAGACAAGGTCAGAGAGCAGATCAGCGCCACGAACCTTTGGCTTCCTCGAGATGAAGCAGGCGGTTCTGTGCAGAGAGAGACAAGATCACAGAGGCTGCAGATGCCTCAGGGCTGTGGCAGTCATCCAGGGTTAGATTCAAAAGAGAGCGGGCTCAGGGCTAGAGATGGGGCAGGTGGGAGCTTGTCATCGGGAAGCACTTCCGACTCCATTTCCCCACAGAGGGCGGTCTGTGGTGTCCTGGAGTCTGTGGTTCTGCGTCTCTTAAGTCCCTGCCCGCGTCAGGCTGTGGTGTGAGGGTCGCCAGGCACATATGACGTCCCGATGGGCATGTGCAGCCGGCACGTGTCGCCTCCCGGGTCTGTGTTGTGCTGCGGGTCTGTGTGTGAACGGGTGATCTGAGCGGGAGCCCCAGGTGTATTTGTGCCTGTGTGGGCGCCTCGCTGGTCTGTAGGGGCAGCATTGGGGAATGTCTGATTGTGGCCCCTTCACTGTCTGGTCCCCCTGCTGGATTGACCTGCAGTGCTGGGATCTAGTTTTCACAGCAAATCCGAACAGAGGTCCCTGGGGCCCAGGAGGGGCTGGCATATGCTCCCTGGGGACTTGGGTTAAGGGTCTGCCTTTTGGGGGCATCCGACAGCTGAAGGAGAGAGGACACCCATCCCCTGGTTCCCACATCACAGTGTTTAAACCCAGAGGCCTCCTCCTCCTCCAGGGACCCAGTTGGACCAGGGCTTTCAGCACCCAGTTAGGAAGGCTGTCTGAAGTTTGAGTCCTGCCAGCCCATAGTAAGAGTCATATTCCCAAGCCTGGAGGCCTTGGACTTCAGCACTGTGGGGGTGGGGGGGACAGACTTAGGAGTCAGAGGAAAGTGTGTTCAAGTCCCACTCCTGGCATTTACTAGACGTAGTTCGTAACTGTGTTTGAATGATGGCTTGGTTTCCTCTCTGTAAAGCGGGGACCCACCTCATGGTGTCATTATGAAGATTAAATGAGAACTTTCTATGTGCCAGGCCCTGTGCTAAGGGGCTTTGCATGAGTCACCCTGTTAAATCCTCTATAGTGGATACTATCCCCATTTTACTGAAGAAGAAACTGAGGTCCAGAGAGGTAAAGTTACTTGCCCGGAGTCACTCAGCTAGGAGTGGGAGAACCTGGGTTTGAACTAGTCAGTCTGACTTCAAAAGTAGCAGCGTGACACAGTGAATATATAAAGCCAAATACCTGACTTCTGGTAGGTGATTGGTCAATTGTAATTTCTGATGCCAGATGGCTATTCAGGGTCAAACTCCTGACCCCAAAGGATAGTTCTGGACTCTCCTTTTAAATTTTAAAGAAGGCAGTGGAAAAACATCAGACTTGGGAGACTTGAAGTTCCGATGATGGCTCTGCGTCTCACTCACTATGCGCCTTTGTACTCAACTTCCCGACCCCAAGCTCCATTTTCCCTCGTCTGTACAATGGGCACACTCCTTTCGGCCTGCCTGTGAGGATCCAGCGTGTGCAGAAGAGCTCGCAGCCTGTTGACTTGTGTCCTCCCCAAAATGTGTCCACAAACCCCAGGACATCAGGATGTGACCGTGTTTGGAAAGAGAGTCTTTACAGAGGTAATCAAGTTAAAACAAAGTCATTTGGGTGGTGCCCTCATAAAAAGGGGGAGATTTGGACAGAGGGACAGACAGACGCAGATGGAAGGCTGTGTGAAGAGACACAGGGAGAAGGTGGTGTGAAGCTGGAGTTATGCTACCGTGAGCCCAGGAGCACTCGGCGCAGTCAGAAGCTGGAGGAGGTGAGGCAGGGTCTCCTGCAGGTGAGGGGTGGCAGGGAGCACGACCCTGCTGACGCTTGGACTTTGGCCTTCTGGCCTCCAGAACTGTGAGACAGTCCATTTCTGGTATTCTAAGCTACTCACTTTGCGGTATAGGTTTCCCTGCTATTCCAAAGCTCCTGTGAAACCTTTCATAAGCTGAGTTGGTATCAAGCGAAGAAGCAATTCCGTAGGACACTTCTCGCTAACAGATGCATGAAGGAAATCCTGTGAAAGTACAGATGCTCACAGATGCGGTTCAAAGCTCAGGTGGCTTGAGCTGCTGAGATGTAGAAGGTATTTTCAGGAAGGGAGCCGGGCGGCGCCTCTCTCTCTGCTCGGCGTGCGTTGCCTCTATGATGGCTGCTGCAAAACAAACGCTGAGCGCTAGTTTCACTCTTTGCCTTTTTCATAAAAGCGAAAATCCTCTTGGATGTCTTTCGGTTAGTGAAAACAGGAACTAATGTTGATCTTCCATAAACACAAAGTGGCATAAAGCAAACTTTTTTTTTTTTAAGGCTTTTTTTTCTTTGATGTGGAACATTTTCAAACTTTATTAAATTTGTTACAATATTGCTTCTGTTTTACCTTTTGTTTTTATCAGCCCTGAGGAATGTGGGATCTTAGACCCCTGGCCAGGGATTGAACCCACACCCCTGCGTTGCAGGGTGAAGTTCCAACCACTGGACCGTGGGGAAATCCCAGAACAAACTTTCCAAAAGCAGGGATACCTGTTTCTTGTTCTGCAGCCCCAGGAACGTAAAATGGGCCTGTGACATAAGATCCATGATGCCCACTGTTTGTTTTTTTTTTCTGGGGATATAAGTGAGAGAGTCATTTCCTAGGCAGGTTGATAAGAAGTCTAGGGGTCCCCAAGGAGAGAGGGGTCTGGAATTCTCAAGGAGAAAGAAAGGACAAACTTTTTTCTTCTCTACATTCCTTAGGATTATACAATAATGTATTCTGCCTGAGGACAGTCTCTGGATTAAACCTTCTGGCTAATTCTGTTATCTTAATAAATGTAAATTATGGGAGTAGGTCTGGTGAGGTCTTTACAACTTCCAGACATTCTTTGAATTTACTGGAGAGTATATAACTTCATGATCCAGCAGATGTTGGCAATTTGATCTCTGGTTCCTCTGCCTTTTCTAAAACCAGCTTGAACATCAGGGAGTTGACGGTTCACGTATTGCTGAAGTCTGGCTTGGAGAATTTTGAGCATTACTTTACTAGCATGTGAGATGAGTGCAATTGTGAGGTAGTTTGAGCATTCTTTGGCATTGCCTTTCTTTGGAATTGGAATGAAAACTGACCTTTTCCAGTCCTGTGGCCACTGCTGAGTTTTCCAAATTTGCTGGCAAATTGAGTGCAGCACTTTCACAGCATCATCTTTCAGGATTTGAAACAGCTCANGAGATGAGTGCAATTGTGAGGTAGTTTGAGCATTCTTTGGCATTGCCTTTCTTTGGAAGTGGAATGAAAACTGACCTTTTCCAGTCATGTGGCCACTGCTGAGTATTATGATTAGTATATAGTTAATATATGCAGATGACACCACCCTTATGGCAGAAAGTGAAGAAGAACTAAAAAGCCTCTTGATGAAAGTGAAAGAGAGTGAAAAAGTTGGCCTAAAATTCAACATTCAGAAAACTAAGATCATGGCATCTGGTCCCATCATTTCATGGGAAATAGAAAGGGAAACAGTGAAAACAGAGGTTAATTTTATTTTTTTGGCCTCCAAAAATCACTGCAGATGGTGATTGCAGCCGTGAAATGAAAAGACGCTTACTACTTGGAAGGAAAGTTAGGACCAACCTAGATAGCATATTAAAAAGCAGAGATACAACTTTGCCGAAAAAGATCCGTCTAGTCAAGGCTATGGTTTTTCCAGTGGTCATGTATGGATATGAGAGTTGGACTATAAAGAAAGCTGAGCAACAACGAATTGATGCTTTTGAACTGTGGTGTTGGAGAAGACTCTTGAGAGTCCCTTGGACTGCAAGGAGATCGAATCAGTCCATCCTAAAGGAGATCAGTCCTGGTTATTCATTGAAAGGACTGATGCTAAAGCTGAAACTCCAATACTTTGGCCACCTCATGTCAAGAATTGACTCATTGGAAAAGACCCTGATGCTGGGAGGGATTGGGGACAGGAGGGGAAGGGGCCAACAGAGGATTAGGTGGTTGGATGGCATCACTGACTCGATGGACATGAGTTCAGGTAAACTCTGGGAACTGGTGATGGACAGAGAGGCCTGGCATGCTCTGATTCATGGGGTCTCAAAAAGTGAGATAGGACTGAGTGACTGAACTGAGCTGATAGGTACAATTGCATTCATCTTACATGCTAGTAAAGTAATGCTTAAAATTCTCCACGCCAGACTTCAGCAGTACATGAACCGTGAGCTTCCAGATGTTTAAGCTAGTTTTAGAAAAGACAGAGGAACCAGAGATCAAATTGCCAACATCTGCTGGATCATGGAAAAAGCAAGAGAGTTCCAGAAAAACATCTGTTTCTGACTTATTGACTATGCCAAAGCCTTTGACTGTGCGGATCACAATAAACTGTGGAAATTCTTAAAGAGATGGGAATACTAGACCACCTGACCTGCCTCTTGAGAAACCTGTATGCAGGTCAGGAAGCAACAGTTAGAACTGGACATGGAACAACAGACTGGTTCCTAATGGGAAAAGGTTACATCAAGGCTGTATGTTGTCACCCTGCTTATTTAACTTCTATGCAGAGTACATCATGAGAAATGCTGGGCTGGAAGAAGCACAAGCTGGAATCAAGATTGCTGGTAGAAATAACAATAACCTCAGATATGCAGATGCCACCTCCCTTATGGCAGAAAGTGAAGAGGAGCTAAAAAGCCTCTTGATGAAAGTGAAAGAGGAGAGTGAAAAAGTTGGCTTAAAACTCAGCATTCAGAAAAGGAAGATCATGGCATCTGGTCCCATCACTTCATGGGAAATAGAAGAAGAAACAGTGGAAACAGTGTCAGACTATTTTTCTGGGCTCCAAAGTCACTGCAGATGGTGATTGCAGCCATGAAATTAGAAGACGCTTACCCCTTGGAAAGAAAGTTATGACCAACCTGGAGAACATATTAAAAAGCAGAAACATTACTTTGTTGACTAAGGTCCATCTAGTCAAGGCTATGGTTTTTCCAGTGGTCATGTAAAGATGTGAGTGTCGGACTGTGAAGAAAGCTGAGTGCCGAAGAACTGGTGCTTTTGAACTGTGGTGTTGGAAAGACTTGAGAGTCCCTTAGACTGCAAGGAGATCCAACCAGTTTGGGCTCCAAAGTCACTGCAGATGGTGATTGCAGCCATGAAATTAGAAGACGCTTACCCCTTGGAAAGAAAGTTATGACCAACCTGGAGAACATATTAAAAAGCAGAAACATTACTTTGTTGACTAAGGTCCATCTAGTCAAGGCTATGGTTTTTCCAGTGGTCATGTAAAGATGTGAGTGTCGGACTGTGAAGAAAGCTGAGTGCCGAAGAACTGGTGCTTTTGAACTGTGGTGTTGGAAAGACTTGAGAGTCCCTTAGACTGCAAGGAGATCCAACCAGTCCATCCTAAAGGAGATTGGTCCTTGGTGTTCATTGGAAGGACTGATGTTGAAGCTGAAACTCCCATAATTTGGCCACCTCATGCGAAGAGTTGACTCATTGGAAAAGATCCTGATGCTGGGAAAGACTGAGGGTAGGAGGAGAAGGGGACAACAGAGGATGAGATGGTTGGATGACATCACCGACTCAATGGACATGGGTTGGGGTGGGCTCCGGGAGTTGGTGATGGACAGGGAGGACTGGAGTCCTGGGATTTTTAGGGTCTCAAAGAGTCGGACACCCCTGAATGACTGAGCTGAACTGAACTATATTCTAAACAGCCCAATTGTTTTTCAGAGTGACCATGCAGTTTAATTTTTCTTTCAGGAATATGTGAGCATATAGATGTTTCACATCCTCATCAATGCTTGATATTGTCAGGCTTTGAAATTTTTGCCAGTTTAGTGGGTGTGGTAGTATCTAATGTTTTTAACTTGTATTTCTTTGGTGATTGAAGCATTTTTAATGTATCTATTGGCTATGCATATATATTCCTTTGTGTTTTATCCGTTCAAATATTTTGTTCATTTTTTATTGTGTTGTTCATTTTCTTCTTATAGACCTATAAGAATTTATTTCATATTTGAAGTACAATTCTTTGTGTTTATGCAAGTATGCATGTAATGCAAGTATAAATGTATATTCTCCCATTTTGTGGTCTTTTAATTTTCTTTTAGGTGTCTTTGGGAGAACTGAACTTTTTTACTTTGATGAAGTCTAATTCAATTTTATTTTGTGCATGTTTGTTGTTTTTTTGGATGCCTTTATCAAAAAATCTTTTCATATTCAGCAAGAAAGTCAATGGGATTCCCCTGCAAAATTTGTTAGTGTTTTCTTCGGTGTTGTCTCCTGTGAAGTGCTTTGTCTTATAAATTGCAGCCATTTCTTCCTGAATTCCAATGTGTGTATCTTCAAGAGTTTTTTTTTTTTTTTTTAAATTCTTAAATCACTTGAGAATAAGTTACTGACAGTATTGCCTCCACCACTTTGGAACACTCTAGTGTATTTACTGTGAAAATTTCATATTTTCTTAGATCTCTGTCCAGAAAATGTCTTCAGTTTGGAAAGTGTTTACACATGGAAAATCTGGGTGAGTTTTGGGTCGCCTAACTGATTTTCCTTCTCAGTTGTCACAGCCATTTGCTGCTTGTTACCCAGTGTATCCAAGCAGCAACTATATATTTTATCCAGTTTGTAGATGTCACAGTAAGAGGGCAAGTCCAGTGCCAGTTACTCCATCAGAATTCAGGTGGACACTCCAAAAGACTAACAAATTCAACTTTGAAATAGATATCTAAAAAGTAAAATGCAGACTATATCATCATTGTTCTTAGTGATTTCATTAAAAAATTAAATCCCTGATCTGCTAAGTCTCTAAAGTGTACTCTCAAGAATCCTACCAAATACTGCCCAGGTCTTGTTGGAGCTTTGTGTCTATTTTTTTTCTCAAGTCAAAGTGAAATTTTTCAGTAGAAGGTGTTCAGAATAAGAGTAACTAGAATGAACACTTCTATATACCTTCAAACTTCGTGATGCTAAATACACAATATACATTCATATATATAAAATGTGGAGAATCCCAAAAGAGAAATAAAAGTACATACTCATCCTTAGAAAGACCTAGCAAATGATGTAATGCCTTTACCATAATCCTGAGCAAAGTCTGTGCTAAAATAAAAATTTGAAGATACACTGAAGTGTATAATAAGATGCAGAGAATAAGTTAGTCTTCAAAAGATAAACATTTGTTTTTAGTGGAAACTTTTTGATTCATACCTATCTCATTTCTCTACATACTTTCACTGGCCATAATTCTTCTCTTAATAAAATCAGTTTTTTAAGGACTACAAGTTAAATTCCCTTTGAACCATAAAAACAATTCATTGTAAATTTTTTTTACGTTCTCTTTTTCTACTAGAAGCACCATATGTTGCTGAACTCCGGATGTGTCTATAAAGGTTTTTTATATGCTACATAGTCATTATTGGAAAACATAATGTAGATGGGTAAGAGTTCTGAGTGAGGAATTCGACTGTCATACAAATTGATGTCACCGTTTTCTATTATTGTTACTAGATTCTAGATTCTGTTACTAGATTCTTTCATAAGATTCTTGGTCTCATTGTTCCCCTCCAGTTGTATATATTATGGATAGATGCACAAGAAAATATGTGAAGGAAGCTTAAGGTTACCTCATTTTCACTTTTTATAGCAGAAGAAATAAATTTAGATGAACTCAAGTTCACTACCTACTTTATCTCCATTTCTTTCCTTTCCTTGGTCAGCCTAATGGTGTTTATACTATGAAGTGAGGGGATAGGATATTTGGTTGCAAACAAGGCTTAAAGTCTGGCATATAAGATGTCATTTGTACATATTTTGTTTCACTGAACTATTGACTATTGTTTGGCAATAATAAGCCTCCTAGATATTTATATGGTAAAAATTATTAAAATCTAAAGAAATATTTGTCTAGTGACTTCAGTAGAATCTTTTGAAGGTTTGTTAAGAAACATAAGTATGGTTAGCATTTTCTAAATTACATAATATATGTGTTAGTCTACTGTATTTGTATTTTTCTTTTGGCTTACTTCATGTTGATGTGTGGAAAAACCAAT
This sequence comes from Aepyceros melampus, assembly GCA_006408695.1. NCBI lineage: Eukaryota > Metazoa > Chordata > Mammalia > Artiodactyla > Bovidae > Aepyceros > Aepyceros melampus. Next base: position 474,706 of record SJXQ01007248.1, read on the forward strand.
ACAATATTGTAAAGTAATTAAAAAAAAAAGAAACATAAGTATGAAATCTGTACATAGTGATTTCATGATGACAGAAAATAGTTACTATCCACTTTATCTACTTTATTACTAAGCTGTTGCTTCTCAGATTCTCATGTGCATGAGAATCACATGGAAGGTAGTCTTTCCCCTTATTTTTTGATTCCACTGGTATTGGGTGGGGTCAGAACTTGCATTTCTAAGAAGTTTCCAGGTGGTACTGATGCTTCTTGAAGAAACACTGACTCAGGAAACCTCATCACCAGAAAAGAACTGTTTTCTTCGGGCAGAATATTTCACAACCGGTAAATATATTTGCTAACTTGGCTAGCTGCCTACTCTTGAAAATGAGCTATAAATAGTGTTGTTTTTTTATTATATTTAAATATTTAAATTCCTGTACTATAACAATGATATTTGTTACAAAGATGCAGATACATTTTTTATATTATTTCCTTCCACAACTGAAGAGTTTCTTTATTCTGAAACAACCTAGGCTTTTATATGTGAATACAGTTTTATGTTTATTTGTTTTCCTTGTCAGATCAGGTCTAATTTATGAATTTGCTCTGAATACAAGCTTACCTTCTGATATGTAAATTACTTTAGGCTGTAAGATAGTAATTCAGTTCAACTGTCCAGCACACTAATAACTTCTTTTTTCTCTTTACTATTTAGTATAAGATTTTCACACTATGTGGTTTTCTTTCACAGTTAGATCATGCTGTACTATCTCCACTGCTAAATAGAAGTAAATTCAAACACAGATTAATTATAGCCTTTTCATCTAGTACACAGCTTACTATTTTAAAAGATCACTGCCTTTAATACATTCAATATAATTATATTCCAATTTAGACTTCAATTCTTTTATTTCTTTTTCCATTGTTTTTTCTTTCCTGACAGACATAAATCTGTGCATGAACATGCACACACAACATACGTACATGCACACACACACACCATTGTTAAATCATCATAGTAATATCAATATATTTATGGGACATTTATGTTTATAAATATAAACTATAACATACCCTAACATTTATATAATAAGCAGTATGAAGCATAGGATTTCCTATATATCACAAGCAGGAAACCCATGTGACAGTTTTATGGTAAATATGCCATTTCTTTTGTTTCAGTTCTTAAGCATGAAGAATATCAGTGGCACAATGACAGTTCTTCTCGTATCCCATGAATATACAATAACATGTATTCAACCCTCTGTTTTCCAAAGGCAAGTCTTACTGATGGTGACTGTATGTCTTTTTACCTTTTCAGAATGATTTTTTAAATGTTGCTTGTCAATAAAGTGATTTTTAGAGAGATTGAGGAACCATGTAAGAGTCAACTATTACACACTAAGTATCAATTTCAAAATGAATTTTTTGGTTTAGATTTCTAAGAACCTACGTCCAAGAATTTGGGAAAGGGATTCAAGCTAATTATAAAATAATAAATGAAATGAAAAAGTTGTAGAATGAATCATGCAGTATACCAATGAGGAACTGAATTTCAGACCCTCGAAATGACATTTTTCACACATTCAATTTCGTAGAAACCCTAGATTAAAGCTATGATATTGTGATTTCTATAACTGTGTTCTTTCCACTACTCATCCCAAAAACATAAAAAAGAAAGGTGACCAGTAAAAATGATGTTACTTTTCTATTGGAAACAACATAGAAGATGTTCTCTTTTATCTGTAGCCTCCATTCAGTAACCTTTTCATCTTTATGCTTAGACTATAAATAGTTGAAAGCCTAAAAGGAGTTCTTAGCATTGTTGACTTCAGGTTGATAATAGTATGTAGCAATGATTATCAAGTTATCATAGTAAGTCCAACATGAATAATCACCAAACTGTAGTAATAAAAAAAGACACCTGCAGAATATAGATCCCGTCAGTGCAGGAAATCATGTATTACATCATCTACTTTGCCAAATATTTTTAATGGATTCATCACAATATGCTAGATACTGAGCTCTCAAAAATACAGCTGTTCTTGCAGGGTAATACATGTATAGAATTTCTAAGTCTTTTGAAAATCCAGCCCATGAAATAGCACCATGTACACTTTCCTAAGTGTTAAAGAACCAGACAATCAAATCAGACTAGATAAGCAGTATGATTTGAAGAACCATCACAAACATTTAATTCATGGGATTCTCCAGGCAAGAATACTGGAGTGGGTTGCCATTTCCTTCTCCAGGGGATCTTTCCAACCCAGGAATCAAATCTGGGTCTCCTGCATTGCAGGCAGATTCTTTACCGACTGAGCTATACGAGGGAAGTCCATATTAAACATTCAGTTCAGTTCAGTTCAGTTGCTCAGTCGTGTCTGACTCTTTGCGACTCCATGAATCACAGCACGCTAGGCCTCCTTGTTCATCACCAATTCCCGGAGTTCACTCAGACTCACGTCCATCGAGTTGGTGTTGCCATCCAGCCATCTCGTCCTCTGTCATCCCCTTCTCCTCCTGCCCCCAATCCCTCCCAGCATTAGAGTCTTTTCCAATGAGTCAACTCTTCGCATGAAGTGACCAAAGTATTAGAGTTTCAGCTTTAGCATCATTCCTTCCAAAGAAATCCCAGGACTCATGTCCTTTAGGATGGACTGGTTGGATCTCCTTGCAGTCCAAGGGACTCTCAAGAGTCTTCTCCAAAACCACAGTTCAAAAGCATCAGTTCTTCAGTGCTCAGCTTTTAAACATTATACATATACAAAACATTTATCTTTGTAAATGATATGTATATTGGCCACTCCACAAGGTACGTGAGACTTCACTAGAGATTGAGCCCATGCCTCCTGCATTGGAAACACAGAGTCTTAACCACTAGACCACCAGGAAATTCCCAAAATATACTTACTATAGTTTTGTTTGGAATGACAAAATGGTGAAAAAACTTTTGCATCCTTCAATAAGGACCGGTTATATAAATTACAGTTTATTCACACTTTGTGATAAAATACAGCTGGTAAAAGAGATTCTCCAAGGATTTATATGGAATCCCAAAATTATGTGGTCAAATTATTAATGTAAATCAACCCTAATGTGAAGAACATTATTTATATTATTTCTCATTTAAAAATATATGTAAAGTAGAAACTAAAGCAAAACACAGGTATGCATAGATACAGAGAAAACTAGAGACAATGGTAATCTTTGGGAGAGAAACTGGCACTCAGAAACAGGGGTAGAGATTTAATTATTTCTTTATATTTTTTGTACTGTATGTACAAGATCATCAGTTTAAATAAAAGAATAAAAAGAGAAAATAATAGATTTTTTTAAAACTCAGGTTATTCTATTTTTGATGACTGAATCATTACCATGTAATATAGTTTTATAAGATGAAGTGAAGTGAAGTCGCTCAGTCGTGTCTGACTCTGCGACCCCATGAACTGTAGCCCACCAGGCTCCTCCGTCCATGGGATTCTCCAGGCAAGAATACTGCAGTGGGTTGCCATTTTATAAGATAAGGTTATTTATATCAATACCTGCCTCATAGTTCAGCAAACACTTTCTATACATAGATGTAGAAAAGGTGGATCAGTGGTACCCTCTGCTGGTAATCAGTTGAAATTCAATGACCTAGAAATAATTAATAAACCTATTTTATGTTTTATTTGGTGATTACAGTTCTCTCATGTACTCAGTATATCATGAGTGATAATATTCATATCATAATTCTTGAAAATCATGGTGGGAGTTTCCTAAAGTTAAAAATTATACATTTTTTGTAGCAGTTCACAATTCTAGATTTGTATCTGTTGTCTGAGAATCAAATTCTGCTTTTGATGATATAGGAATATTGAGAATAAAATAATAACTGCTTTTAACAATAATTATCACCAACTTAACAATAGGTATCACCAATATATATAAAAGAAAGCAATACTGTGTATGTTTCTCTTTATACAGATAAAGCTGTATGTAAAACATACAGATAAGGCTGTATATTTTTATCTTGTTCTGCTACTGCTTCTTACTTGCTCAGTTGTGCCCAACTCTTTGCAGTCCCATGGACTGTAGCATGCCAGGCTCCTATGTACGTGGAATTTTCCAGGCAAGAATACTGCAGTGGGTAGCCATTTCCTTTTCCAGGGGATCTTCCCGACCCAGGGATCAAACTGGTGTCCTTGCATCTCCTGCACTGAGAGGCAGATTCTTCACCACTAGCGCCACCTGGGAAACCCTTATCATGTTCATCAACTGTTCATTAATGTGTTCATTCAACAGATACTGTAGTATGGATCAGGCCCATCCTAGTGCTAGGATACACTGTGAATAGACAAAATTCCTGCTCTCATAGAGCTTACTTCCAACCCAAGGAGACAAAATTAACGTGACTGACAAAAATACATAGTATGTTATAGACTGATAAATGCTGAAGAAAGAAAAATAAAAAGAATGTGAAGAATGAGTTTGGAGGGAAGGCTACAATTGTAGATAGGACAGCCAAAGAAGGTGGGGCTTCCCAGGTGGCTCAGTGATAAAGAATCCTCCTGCCAATTCAAGAGATGCAAGAGACATAAGTTCAATCCCTGGGTCAGGAAGATCCCCTGGAGAAGAAAATGGCAACCCACTGCAGTATTCTTGCCTGGAATATTTCATGGACAGAGGAGGTTGGTGGGCTACAATCCATGAGGTCGCAAAGAGTCAGACCCGACTGAGCATACACACACACAGCCAAAGAAGGGCTTACCTGAGTGTGAATTTTAATAAAGACCTGGAGGAAGTGAAGAAGCCAGCCAGGGCATTCCTGAGAAAATGCAACCAGGCAGAAGAGCAAGTGCAAAGTCCTGAGGTACAAGCTTGCCCTGCATGTTTGAGTAACAGCGAGGCAGCCACTGTGGCTGGAGTGAAAAGAATAGAGGAGAAAGATAGGAAATGAGGTCAGAGCACTAACTGGGGAAAGTAAGTTATGTAAGACCTCAGAGTTATAGAAGAATATTGGCTTTTACTCCAAGCAAGATGGGAAGCTGTTAGAGGATTTTAAGGAGAGCAGATATGCGCTCTGAATATATGAATCAAGTGAAAGGAGTCAAAGGTAGAAATAGAGAGATCAGTTAGATGTTTATAGCAAGAATCCAGGAAGAGAAATAATGACAAGAAGTCATAGATAGATGGATAGATGGTGATGATGAAGACAGATAGACAGATAGATGCTCTTAGATGAGACAAGATATGCTGGCAGACTTAATGTGGAGTATGAGGGTATAGAAAACTCCAAGAATGACTTCAAGATTTTGACCTGATATACTGAATGGAGTAAGTCAGACAGAGAAGGAGAAAGATCCTATGACATCCCTTATATATGGAATCTAAAAATAAATGATACAAATGAACTTATGAAACAGAAAGAGACTTACAGAGGATGAACTTATGGTTGCCAGTGGGTAAGGGATAGTTAGGGAGTTTAGCATGGACATGTACACACTGCTATATTTAAAATAGATACCCACCACGGACCTGCTGTAGCGCACAGGGAACTCTGCTCAGTGTTATATGGCAGCCTGGATGCGAGGGGGACTTGAGAGAGAATGGATACATGTATATGCATGGCTGAGTCCCTTCTCTGTTCGCCTGAAACTATCACAATCAGCTATACCCCAATACAAAATAAAAAGGTTAAAATTTTTTAAATACATTCTTTAAAAAAATTTTTTAACCTGAGCAACTAGAGGAATGTAGCTGCCATTAATTGAGATGATTTAGAGGGAGAGGTGAGCTCAGTTTCAGAATGCTGAGTTTAAGATCCTATTAAACATTCAAGTGTAGGTTGTCAAATAGGCAGTTGAGCGTATGGTCTGGATCGGGGAGAGGTTTGTGTTAGAGACGGTGTAAATCCGGAAGTCCTCAGCATAGAGGTGGCATAGAAGCCCAGGGCACCAGTGGCGCTCGCCCAGAAAGTGAAGGCGAGTGGGAAAGAGAAGGCCAGGGCCTGAGCCCTTATGGCATGTCATGTTTATCAGTCCAGGAAATGAGATGAGGAGGAACCAGCAAAGAGCACTGAAAGGGAGCCGCAGAAAGGTAGGAGGAGGAAAATCCAGTGAACACTATGTCCTCAAAGCCAGGCAGGGAATGTTCCAAGGAAGACACAGCGATCAAGTGCTGATCAGTCAAGTAAAATGGGGACTAGGAAATGACTTTGGATTAGCAATAAGGGACAAGAGTGATTTCATCTTTCAAACTAAAGAATGTTGCTAACTATCTGGTTCTACAGGAATGAAGACAGTAGCACTGCAGTCACTGACCCTTAACACACCCTGAAGGGAATTCAGGGCAGAGATCAGGAATGAGGCACTCGGCATTCTGGGAAAAACTGGCAGAACAGGCTTTCAGATAGTTAGGCATTTTCAAGAGAAAATTTTATGAACCCAGTGTCTTGCTTTAGAAGTATGGGGTCCCACTGGACCACCAGGGAAGACCCTGGACCCTGCTTTTAGGAGATCACTGTGATTGCTGTACAATATTGTGCCTACAATTAACAAAATTATATTGTACATTTAAAGTTTTGTTATTTTTCAATTGCTAAGTTTTTAAAGCGTCTGCCTCCAATGCGGGAGACCTGGGTTCGATCCCTGGGTCGGGAAGATCCCCTGGAGAAGGAAATGGCAACCCACTCCAGTATTCTTGCTTGGAGAATCTCATGGACTGAGGAGCCTGGTGGGCTGCAGTCCATGGGGTCACAAAGAGTCGGACACGACTGAGTGACTTTACTTACTTAAGTCATGTCCAATTCTTTGCAACCCCACGGACTGCAACACGCCAGGCTTCCCTGTCCTCCACTATCTCCCGGAGTTTGCTCAGATTCATTTCCATTGAGTCAGTGATGCTATCTAACCATCTCATCCTCTGTCCCCTTCTTCTCCCTTTGCCTCAATCTTTCCCAGCACCAAAGCCTTTTCCAATGAGTTGGCTCTTTACATGAGGTGGCCGAAGTACTGGAGCTTCAGCCTCAGCATCAGTCCTTCCAATGAATATTTGGGGAGGATTTCCTTTAGGATTGACTGATTTGATCTCCTTGCTGTTCAAGGGACTTTCAAGAACCTTTCCCAGCACCACAATTCAAAAGCATCAATTCTTTGGTGCTCAGCCTTCTTTATGGTTCAACTCTCACATGCATACATGACTACTGGAAAAAGCATAGCTTTGACTCTTTTGTTGGCAATGTGATGTCTTTGCTTTCTAATATTCCAAGACAGAGGAACCAGAGATCAAATTGACAACATCCATTGGATCATAGAAAAAGCAAGAGAATCCAGAAAAACATCTACTTCTGCTTCTTTGACTACACAGAAACCTTTGACTGTGTGGATCACAACAAACTGTGGAAAATTCTTCAAGACATAGGAATACCAGACCACCTTACCTGCCTCCTGAGAAACCTGTATGCAGGTCAAGAAGCAATAGTTAGAAAAGGACATGGAACAATGACTGGTTCCAATTAGGAAAAGGAGTACGTCAAGACTGTATATTGTCACCCTGCTTATTTAACTTATATGCAGAGTACATAATGTGAACTGCCAGGCTGGTTGAAGCACAAGCTGAAATGAAGATTGCCAGGAGAAATATCAATAACCTCAGATATGCAGATGACACCACCCTTATGGCAAAGGCCAAAGAGGAACTATAAGAGCCTCTTGATGAAGGTTAAAGAGGAGTTTTAAGCTGGCTTAAAACTCAATATTCAAAAAACAAAGATCATGGCATCCAGTCCCATCAGTTCAAATGACAAATATATGGGAAACAATAGAAATAGTGACAGAATTTATTTTCCTGGTCTCCAAAATCACTGCAGATGGTGACTCCAGCCATGAAATTAAAAGGCATTTGCTCCTTGAAAGAAAAGCTATGACTAACCTGCTGCTGCTGCTAAGTCGCTTCAGTCCTGTCCAACTCTGTGCAACCCCATAGATGGCAGCCCACCAGGCTCCCCTGTCCCTGGGATTCTCCAGGCAAGAATACTAGAGTGGGTTGCCATTTCCTTTTCCAATGCATGAAAGTGAAAAGAGAAAGTGAAGTTGCTCAGTCGTGTCTGACTCTTAGCAACCCCATGGACCACAGCTTACCAGGCTCCTCAGTCCATGGGATTTTCCAAGCAAGAGTACTGGAGTAGGGTGCCATTGCCTTCTCTGACTAACCTAGACAGCATATTAAAAAGCAGAGACATTACTTTGCCAACAAAGGTTCATCTAGTCAAAGCTATGGTTTTTCCAGTAGTCATGGCTGGATGTGAGAGTTGGACCATAAAGAAGGCTGAGTGCCAAAAAATTGATGCTTTGAACTGTGGTGTTGGAGAAGACTTGAGAGTCCCTTGGACTACAAAGGGGTCAAATCAATCAATCCTAAAGGAAATCAATCCTGAATATTCATTGGAAGGGCTGATGCTGAAGCTGAAGCTCCAATACGTAGGCCACCTGATGTAAAAAGCTATTTTATTAGAAAAGACCCTGATGCTGGGAAAGATTGAAAGCAGGAGGAGAAGGGGATGACAGAGGACGAGATGTTTAGATGGCATCACCAACTCTATGGACAAACTCCAGGAGATGGAGAAGGACAGGGAAGCCTGACATGCTACAGTCCATGGGGTCGCAGAGTCAGACATGCCTAAGGGACTGAACAACTAGGTTTATCATAGCTTTCCTTCCAAGGAGCAAGCGTCTTTCCAATTCATGGCTGCAGTCACCGTCTGCAGTAATTTTGGAGCCCAAGAAAAAAAAATTTGTCACTGCTTCCACTTTTTCCCCTTCAATTCGCCATGAAGTGATGGGACCAGATGCCATGATCTTTGTTTTTTGAATGTTGAGTTTTCAGCTTTTTCACTCTCCTCTTTCACCCTCATCAAGAGGTTCTTTAGTTTCTCATCACTTTCTGCCATTAGGGTAGTGTCATCTGCATATATGAGGTTGTTGATATTTCTCCTGACAATCTTTTTTTCAGCTTGTGATTCACCCAGCCCAGCATTTCACACGATGTACTCTGCATATAAGTTAAATAAGCAGGGTAATAGTATACAGCCTTATCGTACTCCTTTCCCAATTTTGAACCAGTCGTTCCATGTAAGATTCAAACTGTTGCTTCTTGACCCACATACAGGTTTCTCAGGAGGCAGGTAAGGTTATCTAGTATTCCCATCTCTCTAAGAATTTTCCACAGTTTGTTGTGATCTACAGGATCAAAGACTTTAGCATTATCAATGAAGCAAATGTTTTTTCTGGAATTCCCTGGCTTTCTCTAGGATCCAGTGAATGTTAACAATTTGATCTCTGGTTCCCCTACAAGGGCTTCCCTGTAGCTCATATGTAAAGAATCTGCTTGCAATGCAGGAGACCAGGGTTCAATCTCTGGGTCTAGAAGATCCCCTGGAGAAGGGAATGGCAACCCACACCAGTATCCTTGCCTGGAGAATCTCATGGATAGGGGAGCCTGTGTGGGCTTCAGTCCATGGGGTCACAAAAAGTCAGACCCTGCTGAGCAGCTAACACTACTACATCTCTGCCTCTGCTAAACCCAGCTTGTACATATGGAAATTTTTGGTTCATGTACTGCTGAAGCCCAGCTTGAAGGATTTTGAGCATAACCTCACTAACATGTGAAATGAGCCCAAGTGCTCAATAGTTTGAACATTCTTTGACATTGCCCTTCTTTGCGATTGGAATGAAAATTGACATTTTCCAGTCCAGGTTACTGCTGAGATTTCCAAATTTGCTGGCATATTGAGTGCAGCACTTTGGAAATAGCTCAATTGGAATTCTATCACCTCCACTAGCTCTGTTTGTAGTAATCCTTCCTAAGTCCCACTTAACTTCACATTCCAGAATGTCTGGCTCTAGGTGAGTGACCATACCATTGTGGTTATCTAGATCATAAGAACTTTTTTGTACAGTTCTTCTGTTTATTCTTGCCAACTCATCTTAATCTCTTCTGCTTCTGTTAGATCCTTACCGTTTCTGTCCTTCATTATGCCCATCCTTGCATGAAATGTTCTCTTGATATCTCCAATTTTCTTGAAGAGATCGCTAGTCTTTTCTGTTCTATTGTTTTCCTCTACTTTGCATTGTTCTTTTAAGAAGGCTGTCTTATCTCTCCTTGCTGTTCTCTGGAACTCTGCATTTGGTTGGGTAAATCTATCCCTTTCTCAAACTTTGCTTTTTGCCTTTCTCATTTACTCTTTGCTTCTCTTATTTCCTCAGCTATTTGTAAAGCCTGCTCAGATAACTATTTTTCCTTCTTGCATTCCTTTTTATTTGGGACAATTTTGGTCACTGCCTCTTGTGCAGACATTCTGTTCATAGTTATGAACCTCTGTTCATAGTTTCTCAGGACTCTGTCTAATGCTTGAATCTATTCACCACCTCTGCTGTATAATCATAAGGGATTTGATTTAGTTCATACCTGAATTGCCTAGTGGTTTTCCCTACTTTCTTTAATTTAAACCTGAATTTTGCAATAAGGAGTTCATGATCTGAGCCACAGTCAGTTCCACATCTTGTTTTCGCTGACTGTATAGAGCGTCTCTATCTTAGGCTGCAAAGAACATAATCAATATGATTTAGGTATTGACCATTTGATGATGTCCATGTGTCAAGTTGTCTCTTGTGTTGTTGGAAGAGGATGTTTGCTATGACCAAGTGTATTTTCTTGACAAAACTCTGTTAGCCTTTGTCCTGCTTCATTTTGTACTCCAAGGCCAAACTTGCCTATTACTCCAGGTATCTCTTGACTTCCTACTTTTGTATTCCAGTCTCCTATGATAAATAGGACATCTTGTTTTAGTGTTAGTTCTAAAAGTTCTTATAGGTCTTCACAGAACCATTCAACTGCAGCTTCTTCAGCATCGGTAGCTGGGGCCTAGACTTGGATTGCTGTAACATTGAATCGTTTGCCTTGGAAATGAACAAAGATCATTCTATAGTTTTTGAGATTGCACCCAAGTATTGCATTTTGGACTCTTTTGTTGACTAGGAGGGCTGGTCCATTTCTTTGAAGGGATTCTTGCCCACAATAGTAGATTTAATGGTCATCTGAGTTAAAGTCCCCCATTCCCGTCCATTTCAGTTCACTAATTCCTACCATGTTGATTTCACTCTTGCCATCTCCTGCTTGACCACATCCAATTTATCTTGCTTCATGGACCTGATATTCCAGGTTCCTACAAAATATTGTTCCTTACGGACTTTATTGTCACCACCAGACACATCCACAACTGAATGTCATTTCCACTTTGACTCAGCCGTCTCATTCTTTCTGGAGCAATTAGTAATTCCCCTCTGCTCTTCCCCAGTAGCATATTGGACACCTTCCAACCCTGGGGGCTCATCTTCCAGTGTCATATCTTTTTGCCTTTAATACTGTTTATACTGTTACCTTTCGTACTGTCCATACTTCTCATGGCAAGAGTACTGGAGTGGTTTGCCATTCCCCTCTCCAGTGGACCATGTTTTGTCAGAACTCTCCACTATGACTCATTTGCCTTGGTGGCCCTGCACAGCATGGCGTATAGCCTCACTGAGTTTTGCAAGCCCCTTCACCACGATAAGACTATGGTCCATAAAGGGGACTTAAAAGTTTATTAAGAGGTAGATCTTGTGTTAAGTATTCTGACCATTAAAAGAAAAAAGCAAAGAGATATAAGGAAACTTTTGGAGGTAATGGATGTAATTATTACCTTGATGATGGTGATGGTGTCCTAGGGGTATGTGTATGTCCAAACTCGTCAAATTATGTGATTTAAACATGTGTTGCATTTTTGTATATTAATTCAACTTCAGTGAAGCTACTAAAAAAAAGAATTTCCTATGAAAGGAAGGAAGGAAATAGACAATAACAGAGAAAGAAATGAGTCAAAGGAGTTTAGTGCTTTGGAGTTCCTTTTAGTTGGGAGAAATAACAGCTTGCTTGCACGTTTATGGGAATAATCGGATCCAGAGAGGAAAACTGAGGTTGCAGGAGAGAGAGTTGGGAATGGTAGAAACTGTGGTTGACCATGTGTTGAAGGAGGAGGCTTAATATTCAGTAAGGGCTCAGGCTTAGTAGCCACAGAGACAGCCCATCCATAGCACAGGGAAGATACCAAGTTTGAGCATAGAGATAGGTAGGTAGGTACAGGGGACGGGTGGTGAATATTTTCTTTTGATTGCTTCAATTATCTCTGCAAAAGGAAATAGTGTTGGAAGTTTGAGAAGAGAGGAAAACATATAATAGAATCTAAGAGAAAGCATGAGAAAGCCTGGATAGGGAAGCACAGTGGGATTGCAGAACAGTATGAGAGTCAGCAGTCAGATGGTGACGAATCTGCCTGCCATGCAGAAGACCCAGCTTGGATCCCTGGATCGGGGAGATCCCCTGGAGAAGGGAATGGCAACTCATCCAGATTTCTTGCCTGGAGAATCACTTGGACAGAGGATCCTGGCAGGCTATAGTCCATGGGGTCACAAAGAGTCAAACAAGACTGGGTGACTAACACTTTTCACTTTTACACTTACATGCTGACTCTCATGACACTCAAGATTCGTGGTCCCAAATCTCACATGAGACCACCTAGCAGAGTTGCATGATTTTTAGCTGTGTGAGTGCAGACACAGAGTAGGTGGAAAATCAGAGTTAACTAGGGCTGTGATTTATCCAAGCAAGTTTGATGTGAGATTGAGAAGGAACTGGTAGAGTTGTGTGAAGCAGTGACTCTGTCGATGCACCTGGGGTTTAGTCTGGGCAGGGGGAGAACACAGGCCATCAGTGGGGGGATTCGGGATGGTGCAACATCAATACAGTCAGTGGAGGGGACCTCCTGATGGGCCAGAAAAAAAGGTGCCGGTAGGGTAGGAGATGGCAATCAGAATGGAACCCAGAATCTGGCATATGGCAGGGCTCTGTCTATTGACAATAGCAAGGTCAAGGGTATGGCTGTAGCAGTGAGTGGTTGAGTGTTTTAGTAACTATGTAAACCCAAAGTTTAGGTTCTTTCTCCAAGAGGCTGTGTACAACTCTAGTGACTGAGTTATTTATATTTTATATAGCAACCTGTGGTATGCTTTCAAAAATAAACCTTCAAATGGTTCATGTCTCCATATTATATATTAGAATACCAAATAGAACACATACCCATGTTTTTTAAATGGAAGAGGAATTTCATTCCTCCCAAATGTGCAATCATAAATACTTGAACTAGAGCTCTGTTTAGTTGGCAAGACAAACATGTTTTATTGTTCTTGCCTGGCGGGTAAGAATTAGTGTTAAGTTTGTGTTACATAAATATTCCATCCACTTTCTTATTTTTGTGACATGCAAAATGCAATCACTTATTCACCATGACTTTTCCCCCATAAAACTATTCACGAAGTAACTAGCACACCGAGTTGAATTATTATTCAAATACCCCATGTAAAACCTAGCATTTTCCACATACCCAGTCAACAAGCTCAGCTTTGTTGTGTTGTGGGAGGAAGTTTCTCAGACAAGAGCTTCTGTTCCTGAAAATCAGCAGCCAGGTTTTAAACCATGACAAGAGTAGAATGATCTCGACCCGTATGATAGATGTCAGCACCATGTAGGTCATAAGAGGGAATCATCAATACTTACACTTTCATTTAAATTCTTTTCATAATGAGAACGTACTGTATAGTACAAGGAGCTCTCTCAGTGCTCTGTGGTGACCTAAATGGGAAGGAAATCCAACATGAGGGGATATTTGTATACATACAGATGATTCACTGCACAGCAGAAGCCAGCACAACACTAAAGCAGTTATACGCCAACAAAGAATTTTAATTAAAAAATAAAATATAATAAAGCTCTTTCCTGTAATTTGTTTACCTATTGTCTACCATTATCTTGCTGGGACAACTCAACTGGACTTCATTTCCTGACACTCAACAAAGCATTTTTATCAACAACCACCAAAGTGTGCTGGGGCTTTAGCTTTTTCATCAGTCAGATAATGCTCACAGCACAGGCACTGAGGATCTCTTGGTGTCCTCTGCATGGACAGGACCATGTCGTTGTGTATCTGAGGCTTTACTGAGACCCCCAGGACCTGCTCCCTTCGTACTCTTTTAAGTGCCAAATACAGGTACATAGTGGTCACTGTGAAAAAAGAAGAAAAAGCAGGCAAAATAGCCTACGACTTTCAATTTATGAAAAATCACAATAATAGAGTTTTTCTTTCTTTCTCCAAATTTTTTCTTAATATATTTATTTTACTGAAGTATAGTTGACTTACAATATTTCTGGTGCACAGCAAGCTGATTCAGTTATACAGATACACAGATCCCTGTGCTATTCAGTAAATCTTAGCTGCTGGTTGCATATCTATTTTTTTAACTAGAAATCTAGCATTCTATTTATACTAAGTCAAACAAATAGAATCAAAATGTCATAAATTTTTTCGCCAAAAATTCATATTTTCTAAAATATCATATTATACATACTATTCATGTACATGTATACAAAGGCTTTTTTATTATGCTTAATAAAGGCTTGAGAAAGAATATTAAAAAAAGAGACATGAAATTGGAAAACATAAACTAAATGAAATGGGAGCACTGTGTATGAAATAGGAAAAGTGAAACAAACTAGATAAAAGTAAAAGATTATCTTGGAGTAAGGCTAGACTGGTCAATCTGTTGATGGGTTTATGTCTTCTGAGTGTCAGTTGGGATGGGTATGTTAACTTATTTGAGCAAACAGACATCATCACAGGGAATTATTTTCTGATGATTGGCTCTTTCACTGCAGTGGGACACGGCCCCCCAAAAAGACATTATTGCAAAATAGCACTGATGACCATATCTGTCTTACCTGTTACTTGGGCTTTCTCCATCTCTTGGAAAATGTTCTTCCTCCCAAAACAGGCAGATTTCCCTCTAGTCTGCTAGTTGTTTAGTGGGAGAAAGGAGTGGGTGGCTTTACTCATATAGACTATGCTTAATAAAGTCAGTTAGGACTTCCCTCGTGGTGCAGGGGTTAAGAATATGCCTGCCGATACAGAGAACCTGGGTTTTATCCCTGGCCTGGGAAGATAACACATACCTCAGAGCAGCTGAGTCCATGGACCACAACTACTGAGCCCTCACTCTAGAACCTGAGAGCCGTAATTGCTGAAGCCCTGTGACTAGAGCCCGTGCTCCACAACAAGAGAAGCGGGGAGAAGCCTGCACACCACAAGGAAAAGTAGCCTCTGCTCACAAAAGCCCGCACAAAGCAATGAAGAAACACAGTATGCGCGTGCTTGTGCCTCAGTATGTCTGACTCTTTGCAACCCCATGAACGGTAGCCCAGCAGGCTCCTCTGTCCATGGGATTCTCCAGGCAAGAATACTGGAGTGGGCTGCCATTTCCTTCTCCAGGGGATCTTCCTGACCCTGGGATCAAACCTACCTCTCCTGCATTTCCTCCATGGCAGGCAGATTCTTTACCATCTGAGCCACTAAGAGTCAAGTTAGACTTCAGGGAGCCTTTCCAGCTTCTTGTTTCTGCTTACGCCCCCCTCCACCCCTGGCTGTACTGGCCTTCTAGCTGAACCTGCTTCATTCTCCCCACTAAAACTAACCACAGAAGGGCAAGACAGCCAAGTGGTTAAGAGCATGCACTCAAGATCTAGATTTCCTTGGACTTAACCTCTCTCTGTGGTAGTTTCTTTGTCTGTAAAATGGTGATAATATCAGGATCAAAGTGAGGATTAAATGAACTGCTATATGTAAAGGTATGCAGACCACTGCTTAGCACAATGGAGGCAGTCCAATGTTAACTATATAATTGCCAAAAATGTATTGGACCCCTTGAGTAGCTTCTTTCAGCTTCTCTAGCTCTTATCCATCTTTATTAATTGTTTATTGCTGGGAAGTAAGGCATCCTGAGATTTAGAAGCCCAGATCAATAAACATGTATTACCTCACAGTTTCTGCGGGTTAGGAATTTGGGACTAAGAAGCTTGGTGTTTCTACTTCCAAAATCACGCCTGTAATTTTTGGCAGGTGTCAGTCCCTCACCACATGGGCCTCTCAGCACGACTGCCTCACAGCTTGTGACTGGCTTCCTCCAGGGTAAGCAATCCAAGACAAAGAGGGAAAGAAAATGAAGAATTTACACACACACACACAGAGTCTAGGAAATAGCAAAGTCTTTTAAAACCTAATTTTGGTAGTGATATCCCATAATTTCTGCCATATTCTATTCACTGCAATCAAGTCAGTAAATCTGGCCCACACTTAAGTTCAGAGATTACACAGAGGCAGGGGTCACTGGGGAGAACCCACCATACTTTCCATTGTAGATTGAGTTAGAGAGTTCCCCCAGATTATTTTGCCTATGGGGCTTCCCAGGGGGCACTGGTTTGGGAAGATCTCTTGGAGGAGGGCCTGACAACCCACTCCAGTGTTCTTGCCTGGAGAATCCCACGGTCAAAGGAGCCTGGCGGGCTACAGTCCATAAGATCTCAAGAGTCGGGCACGACTGAAGTGCTTAGCACATACATATATTAAGAGAGATGAACTTTCCCCAGTGAGAACCAATTTCGAACACCTATCCTTTTTCTAAACAGGCATGAGTTTTGGCAATAAAAGCCTGTATTTAACATCCAATATGCTAAATTGTCAAGGTTGATGGAGGAGCTGGGATAGCAGAGAGCTGGCTTTCTCTGTGCTGAGCTAGATATCAATCTGAAGCATATTGGAGAGCAGGGCAATTGGTCACCCCTGGAAACATAGCTTCAGCTTATTGGCATGTACATAATATTATGCCAAGTACACTGAAGTTTTTTAAAGTAAAATCCACACTTTAAAACACCTTCCTCTCAGATTTTCTGTAAGTTGAACCAAAGTCCTACATCTATGAAAACCTCCTATTTTATAAAAATGGCTACAAATAAAAGAAATAATAGAAAGAAAATGGTAGAACTTACATGTTTTTCTAACATACATGAGGCTCAAAATGGAAAATCCAGACAAGTGGAATGTCTGTGTTGAATCTCACTGCACAACGGCTCAAAGCTGAGAAAGTGTTTTGTTGACTTAGTAAAGCTCTTTGGCAGCTCAAAAAGCTGTGGTAGCATTTCTGCTGCACAGAGTTCTGAAGAGTTGATCTTCTGTTAACTCTCAAATATAGCTAAAAAGGTGAGAAACACCCAAAGCTGGTAAAATGGAAATAGTACAAAAATAATCGTTAAATTTTCAAGTAAATAAAAGCAAATTATATATACTATGATCTCAACTGTATAAAGGGAAAAGGGGAAAAAAGCCTAAAACGTAAACCCAAATTATTCACAATGGAAATTCTGAGTAGTAAAGTTTGACTTTTCTTCAACTTCCAATATTTCCAAAATAAAGTGAATTTGTGTGTATGGTGTGTTTTTTAAACAGTTTTTCCATACTGGACTTTCAATACCAATGGACAGTCAAAATGCATTATAGAAAACTAAGCTGAAATTCAGCTATCCTTGAATAATCGATTACATCCAAACCTAGAAATTTCCTTCACAGCATGATTGCAGACAGATGATTTACGGCCTGAGCTATGAGGGAAGCTCATTTTATATGCAGTCTATTCTATTTCAGAACACTGTAACAATTTAATCTCTCTCAGAATCCATAGTCCAACTGAGATCACTGAGAATATATATCTTTCCAGGTTTGGGATTGATTCTAAGTCTTCGAAGGGGACCCATAATGTCTGAAATGCTGCTATTTTTAAGTGTGTCTTCCCCAGTGGTAAATGTTAATTAGAAGTGAATTAAATGTAACTGCCAATATATCATTCCAGCTTTATATTTTCTACACTTGAGGAAATTGCTATGGCAAGCCACTTCCTGTTTGAAAGCAGATCCTCTCTGTTATACGAATACATTGGCCCAAAAATTTGCAATTATTAAGACCCTAAATGACCGATCTACATACAACCCACTATCTGGAACCACATGGGAGATTTTGGAAAAATTTGAATTCCTGTGACTATCTATGTTGCCCATATGTGGCTATGTAAGTTTAAATTAATTAAAATAAAAATGTTTAAGATTTCATTCCTCAGGCATACAAGCCACATTTCAAGTGATCCATGGCCACATGTAGCTGGTGGCAGCTGTACTGAACAGAGCAGAATAGAGAACATTTTCACCATCATAGAATGTTCTATCTGACAGTGCTGCATATGATTACTTTTCCAGTTTCTTGTGGATGGACCCGCAGCAACAGCAATCCTCTGTTAGCACAGAGGATTATGCTCAGTATTCTATAATAACCTTTAAAGAAAAAGAGTCTGAATATATTTGCGTGTGTGTGTATATATATATATATATAAAACTCAATCACTTTGCTATACATCTGAAAGTAGTATAACATTGTAAATTAACTATACTCCAATTTTTAAATTAGCCAAAAGAGAAAGAAAGATTACCCAACATCAGAATATTCTAGTTACTTACTTTGTGACACGGATGTGTACCTAATATGGAAGTTTTTCTTCTCTCCTGGAACTGAGAGAGAAAAAATGACTAGAACCTCAGGCTTGCCTCTAGGAGATTATCAGCTCTACAACTGTGACAATAATTTGCTATTATCTCTTTCTTTGCTCTTCACTTACTTTCCAAATTTCCCATAAACCCTCTCTTGTGAAAAACATTAATGATATGGGACACGATGACAGCAGAACACGGTGGTTAAAAGTCCTGACTGGAGGAGATCACCTGGTTTCACATCCCGCCTATGCTACTTACTAGATGTGTGGCCCTGGGCAAGTTGCCTAACCTCACTGTGCCTTAGCAGCAGCATCAGGAAGACAGTAGCGATAATACTACCAATATGAAGAGGCTTCGTCAACATTCCATGACTTAAAACATATACAGTGCTTAAAGTGGTACCAGTCACAGAGACAGTACTCGGTGACTGTTAGCCAGAATTAAGTTATTCAAATATTTTTTCAAGGACTTGTGGTCCAGTGGTTAGGAATCTGCCTTCCAATGAAGGGGACCCAGGTTCAATCCCTGGATGACGACTAAGATCCCACATGCCCTGGCAGCCACACCGCAACTACTAATTCTGTGTGCTCTAGAGCCCACTTGCCGCCACTAGAGAGAAATGCACACACTGCACCTAGGGAAGCCTGCACACCACAACCAAGAGCCCGCATGCTGCAAGAAAGATCCTGTGTGCTGTAACTAAGACCTGATGCAGCCAAATACATAGATAAATACGAAAAAATTTTTCCTTTCAACAAATAAAACATTGTCTCCTGTGAAATGTCCTACACTGAAAGAACAACTAGCTCTCTTTTCTAACCTTCCAGAACACTTTGCTTCTTTATTCAGAAGAGTTGGACATGACAGGCTGTCTTCACTCTCTCTGTGTGTGAGTATGTGCTGTTGTTCACTTACTAAGTTGTGTCTGACTCTTTGTGACCCCCTGGACTGGAGCCTGCCAGGCTCCTCTGTCCATGGGATTCTCTAGGCAAGAATACTGGAATGATTGATACAGCCACTATGGAAGATGGTAGGGAAATTCCTTAAAAGACTAGGGATAAAACCACCATATGACCCACAATCCCACTCCTAGGCATAAACCCTGAGGAAACCAAAATTGAAAGAGACACATGTATCCCTTGTTCACTGAGGCACTATTT
Organism: Aepyceros melampus; assembly: GCA_006408695.1. Classification (NCBI taxonomy): domain Eukaryota; kingdom Metazoa; phylum Chordata; class Mammalia; order Artiodactyla; family Bovidae; genus Aepyceros; species Aepyceros melampus. The sequence continues at coordinate 494,342 of SJXQ01007248.1, forward strand.
ACAAAAGCTAGAACATGGAAGCAACCTAGATATCCGTCAACAGATGAATGGATAAAGAAGCTGTGGTATATACACAATGGAATATTACCCAGCCATAAAAAGGAATGCATTTGAGTCAGTTCTAATGAAGTGTATGAACCTAGAACCTCTTTTATGAGTGAAGTGAGTCAGAAAGAGAAAGATAAATACCATATTCTAACACATATATTTGGAGTCTAGGGAAATGGTACTGAAGAATTTGTTTTCAGGGCACCAGGGCTGCCGTCTATGGGGTCGCACAGAGTCGGACACAACCGAAACGACTTAGCAGCAGCAGCAGCAGCAGTGAAGAAACAGACATAGAGAATAGACTTATGGACACGGGGAGAGGGGAGGAGAGGGTGAGATGTATGGAAAGAGTAACATGGAAATTTACATTACCATATGTAAAATAGATAGCCAATGGGAATTTGCTGTATGGCTCAGGAAATTCAAACAGGGGCTCTGTATCAACCTAGAGGAGTGGGATGGGGAGGGAGATGGGAGGGAGTTTCAAAGGGTGGGGATATATGTATACCCAGAAAACGAAGATCATGGCATCCGGTCCCATCATTTCATGGGAAATAGATGGGGAAACAGTGGAAACAGTGTCAGACTTTATTTTTTGGGACTCCAAAATCACTGCAGATGGTGATTGCAGCCATGAAATTAAAAGATGCTTACTCCTTGGAAGAAAAGTTATGACCAACCTAGATAGCATATTCAAAAACAGAGACGTTACTTTGACGACTAAAGTCTGTCTAGTCAAGGCTGTGGTTTTTCCAGTGGTCATGTATGGATGTGAGAGTTGGACTGTGAAGAAGGCTGAGTGCCGAATTGATGCTTTTGAACTGTGGTGTTGGAGAAGACTCTTGAGAGTCCCTTGGACTGCGCGGAGATCCAACCAGTCCATTCTGAAGGAGATCAGCCCTGGGATTTCTTTGGAAGGAATGATGCTAAAGCTGAA
>SJXQ01007248.1:496817-516521 GCA_006408695.1 Aepyceros melampus
TCAATAAAAAATAAATTAATTAAAAAAAGAGGATACTGAAATGGAATGGGTTGCCTTTTCCTTCTCTCTCTCTTTATATATATATATATATATATATATTCCTCATTGGAGAAGGAAATAGCAACCCACTCCACTTCTCTTGCCTGGAGAATCCCATGGACAGAGGAGCCTGGTGGGCTGCTGTCCATGGGGTCACACAGAGTCGAACACAGCTGAAGTGACTTTGCATGCATGAATGCACTGGAGATGGAAATGGCAACCCACTCCAGTATTCTTGCCTTGAATTCTATGGGGTCACACAGAGTCGGACACTGAAGTGACTTAGCAGCAGCATATTCCTCATTACCCTCTAAATTTTCTAAAGACCGTCCTGTGGCCAGAAACTGTCATGAGTTTCCGTGTATTTGATTATGTGTTTATAATCAAATTACTCAAGTATTTGAGACTTTCTTGATGGTCCTGTGGCTAAGACTCCTCACTCCCAATGCAGGGGGTCTGGGTTCAATCCCTGGTCAGGGAACTAAATCTCACGTGCCACAACTAAGACCCAGCATAGTCAAATAAACTATGTTTTTAAAAAAAGAAAATTAGTCAAAGATTCATCTGAAGTGACAATGTTTTACGTTTTAATGCATTTTCCTAAAACTCATGCACTCTTTCTATGAGGTCAAAGTTTGATAAACACTAGCTTATTCCATATCCTGCTATAATCTTGGTCACTTTTAATAAGAGAGGTCTATATGACAGAGACCAGATAAATCTATGAGGAAAAAATAGCTACGACTTGATCTTTGCTCACAGCACTCCAATTAATATTCACATTATTTTAAATTATTTTCTTGTTTGTTTCTTTTTTTTTTTTTTTTGGGTCTATGTCATAATAAATATTGGGGCTTCCCTTGTGGCTCAGTGGTAAAGAATCTGCCTGCCAAGGCAGGAGATGTAAGATATTCAGGTTCAATTCCTTCCCTTCTTTAGGGCTCAGGAAGATCCCCTGGAAAAGGCAGTGGCAACCCGCTCCAGCGTTTTATCCGGGAAATCCCATGGACAGAGGATCCTGATGAGCTACAGTCCAAAGAGTGGGCCCTGACTTCATGACTAAACAACAACAATTAGTATTTTCCTCCTTTCCTTTCCCTAAGTGCAGTTTGTATCTTAGTTTGTCATCTTATCCTGCATTCCATCTTTCGTTGACTACAAATACTCTGTCTCTCCTATACTTTTCAGAATCAGTTTTATTCCCATGTTGACACCTGGTTAGTGAATGAAGTAAAATTTTGACACATATTCATTGCATATTTGTATGGAGTCATGTTACCAGCTTTTGCAGTTTATGCTTTGGAAGTCTGAGATGTCCAAGTGGACTCCCCTGGCAGGACCAATTTACCTACCTTAGAGGTGCATCTCATGGGCTACTTAAGCCCAGTCATGTGTCAAAAGAATTTTCCCTCTGCTGACTCTCTTCCTCAGATTCTTTTTTGTTTCACTTCTCTGTATTTGTTTTTATTTCTTTTCTTGGCCAAATCGATTCATCTGTCCACATTCTAACTTGTGATTTGGGCCATTTCTCTTTCCATTCCTGTGTCCAGGAACTGGTGGATAAAGGACAGTGGTGTGCTGGTAAAAATGTTTAACAACTGGCTCATCAAGGGGCACAGTGGCTGGTTTTCAGCATCTACTAACTTCTGTGGTATAGATATTTGAATATGGCCAATGATAAGCTACCAGTGTAGAGTCCCTGCTGCAAAGGGCTCTGGTGAGCCAGTGGAGTGGGTGCAATGCACAGCTGGTCCTGGACCGAGAGGCAGGTCTCGGCTTCGTAAGTGAGGGAACACCCTGTATATTCCTGGGTCCTTAGGAAACAGTGGTTGGGCCACATTGTTTCTACCGTGTAGTCCAGGAAGTCATGTGTAATGGGCTTTCAGGCGTCACTTCCCTGGAACGCACATAGTGGATGATTGGTGGCAGCAATAATTGCAATAACTGAGAATCCGACTCCGACTTCCGCTCCCTTTGTTATCTCTGAGAATGATGAGGACCAATTTTCCATGGATGAAACATGACAGACAGAGAATATGGCTTATTAGGCTTTGTTGCTTTTGTGTTTGTCTATTTGTGAGCACAAGTCAATTAAGGCAATATTTTGTGCTCACTGGGAAGGAGAACAGCCCTTTAAGATATGACCAGAAAGCTTTTGTGTTTCAGTATTGACTTTTGATCTGTGAATGAGAACTGAAGTTATATATTCTCTGATACCTGCGTGTCTGTCATTAAGAACAGCTTTTTCCTCCTTTGACAGAATGCAAAATACCAGTAAACTAGATTTTAAATTATAGTGTCTTTAAAAAGGAGTATGGAGCAATTTCTTGAAAGACTAAATCTGCCAAAACTCACACTAGGGAAAAAAAAGAAACTAATATGAAAAGGTCTGTATCTATTAAAGAAACTGAATAAATAATAACCTTCCAAAATAGAAAATGATATCCCTAGATGGGTTCATTCATTAATTCTTCCATACACTTAAGGAAAAAAATCTACCAATCCTCTACAAGCTCCTTCAGTATAAAAAGAGAGGGAATACTTCCTAACTCATTCTATGAGGCCAGTATTATCTGAATACCAAAACCAGACAAAGATATTACAAGAAAAGAAATTTTCAGGCCAGTACCTCTTATGAAGTAGATGCAAAAGCCCTCAACAAAATTGAATCCAAAAAAAGTATATAAAGAATTATATACGCCAACCAAGTAGTATTCATCCTGATAAAAACAGACTGGTACCACATTTGAAAATCAATTAATATGATCCATCACATCAATAAACTAAGGAATAAAAATCACATTGTCACACCAATAGATACAGAAAACATATTTGAAAACCTTCAATAACTATTCATGATTGAAAAACAAAAACTCTCAGTCAACTAGGGAGAGACGAAGAGAGGTGACCTTTCTCAACTTGATAAAGACGATCCACAAAATATCTCAAGATAACACTGTACTTAATGGTGGGAAACATGAATCTGATTAAGTAAAGTTTGTATTTTAAGGCAGAACAAGAAAAACATTAAAATAGAATTTCCTCTCTATTGGGCCTCCTTCCTCTGTAATATACAGTGTACATATGTATATATATTACACATTAACCAGAGCTCCTCAGCATCGGGAGGGACTGCTCAACCATAGAGATCAATGTTTTTTCTTTCTTCTGATGCTAGCAATGTAACTTCTTAAAAGAATAATATTCTTTACCAGGTCTTAAGGGGTCGTGGTGATTTGCTGCTTGCTTTGTACTGCTTATCTGAGCAATGTATCCTTGGTAAACTATCTGTACGTCATTTTGATATACTATCGTTTGTCTTAAAAACAGATGTAACTGTGCCTTTGACTTCTAATAGAACAGTTCTCAGAGCTTTGAGCATCTGCTTCCAGGATTATAATCCTTAGCTTGATTTGAATGAAAATCCTTTTTCTTTTTCCCCGTAACTTGATGGTTGATTGAATTTTTGTTAACAAAGCTTTCCCAGATACAAAGCAAGAACGCCCTCTCACCACTCCTTTCCAACATATTACTGGAAGCCCTTGATAATGCAATGTGTCAAGAAAAGGAAATAGAAGGCATACAGATTGGGAAAGAAGACATAAAATGGTGCGTGATCGTCTACACAGAAAATCCAAAAAAAATACTCTCTCCCCCCAAAAATTCCTGACACAAATAAATATTCTAGCAAGGTTTCAGGACATGAGGTTAATATAAAAAAAAAGTCAATAGTTTTCCTATATACAGCAATAAACAAATTAAATTTGGAATTTAAACTATGATACTATTTATAGTAACACCCTACCAAAATGAAGTACTTAGGTATAAATCTAACAGGAGATACACAAGATCTGTATAAGAAGGACTATACAACTCTGATGAATAAAATCAAAGAACTAAGGGATTTCCTCGGTGGTCCAGAGGTTAAGACTCTGCTCTTCCAATGTAGGGGATGAGGTTTCAATCCCCAGTCTGCGGACTAACATCCTGCATGCAGCATGGTGCCGCCACACACACACACACACACACACAAAATATCAAAGAACTAAATAAAAGGGACATATTCCATGTTCATGGATCTGAAGTTTCAATAATTCAGATCAGTTCTTCCCAACCTAATCTATAGATTGGAGACAATCCTAACCAAAACACCAGTGAGTTATTTTATTTATATTGACAACATGGTTCTAAAGATCATATGGAGAAGCATAAGACTTAGAATAGCCGAGGCAACACTGAAGGAGAAGAATGAAGATGGAGGATTAACACTACCTGACTTTAAGACTTACTGTAAAGCTACAGTAATCAAGATAGTGTGATACTGGCAAAAGGACAGACCAGTGGAACAGAATAGACAGCCCAGAAATAGACTCCCACAAATACAGTCAGTTGATCTTTGACAAAAAAACAAAGGCAATGCAGTGGAGCAAAGACAGTCTCTTCAACAACGGTGCCAGAACAACTAGACATACACACGCAAACAATGGGAATCTAGGCACAGATCTTGTGTTTTTCACAAAAATTAACTCAAAATGGATCGTAGACCTGAATGCAAAACACAAAACTATAAAAACTCCTAGAAGAAAAGATAGGAGAAAAGTTAGACTTACATTTGGGTATGGTGATGACTTTTTCAATACAGTACTAAAGGCACAATCCATGAGAGTAGAAATTGATAAGCTGGACTTCATTAAAATTAAAAACTTGTGCTCTGTGAAAGACACTGTCAAGAAAATGAGAAGACAAATCACAGACTGGGAGAAAATGTTTGCAAAAGACACAGTTTGATAAGGGACGTATCCAAAATACACAGAGAACCCGTAAAACTCAACAATAGAAACCAACAACCTAATTAATAAATAGGTTTCCCTGATGGCTCAGTGGATAAAGGAATCCACCTGTAGTGCAGGAGACCTGGGTTCGATTCCTGGGTCGGGAAGTTTCCCTAGAGGAGGGCATGGCAACCCACTCTAGTATTCTTGCCTGGAGAATCCCCATGGACAGAAGAGGCTGGCAGGCTGCAGTCCATGGGGTCACAAAGAGTTGGACACAACTGAGCGACTAAGCACACAGCAATAATAAATGGTCAAAGACCTTAACAGACTCTTCATCTAAAAAGATGCTCCACATTGTATGTCATCATATAACTCTAAACACGTGAGCCAGTAATTGCTCTCCTTGATATTTATCCAAAGGACTTGAACACTTATGTCTACACAGAAATCTGCACACGGATTTTTATTAGCACCTTTATTCAGAATTGCCAAAACTTTGAAGCAATCATGTCTTCAGTGGGTGAATGAATAAACTGTGGGACATTCAGAAGGGCTTCCCTAAATCGTTCAAGAGGTAAAGAATCTGCCTGCAATGCAGAAGACGCGGGAGAGGAGGGTTCAATCCCTGGGTTGAGAAGCTCTTCTGGAGGAGGAAATGGCAACCCACTCCTGTATTCTTGCTTGGAGAATCCCATAGACAGGAGCCTGGCAGGCTACAGTCCATGGGGTCACAAAGAGTCGGACACAACAGAAATGATTGAGCACACACAAAAACAAATGAGCTATCAAATCATGAAAAGAAATAGAGAAATCTTAAATACATATTACTAAGTGAAAGAAATCAGTCTGAAAAGGCTTCAAAATATATGATTGCAACTCTGTGGCATTTGGGAAAAGGCAAGAAGATGGAAATAATAAAGAGGTCAGAAGTTTGGTGAGGAGAGAAGGAAAGTGGAGGAGGCAGGGAGAGATGAATAAGCAGAGGACAGATGATTTCTAGGGCAGTGACAATGTTCTGTGTGATATGATAATGATGTATGTATGTCATTATTCATTTGTCTAAACGGATAGACCATAACTGAACCCTTGGATAAACTATGGACTTATGAATGCTGGGTGATTATTGTGTCAATGTAGGTTTGAAAGTGAAAGTGAAAGTTGCTCAGTTTTATCCAACTCTTTGTGACCTCATGGACTACATAGTCCAGGGAATTCTCCAGGCCAGAATACTGGAGTGGGTAGCCATTCCCTGCTCCAAGGAATCTTCCCAACCCAGGGATCAAACCCAGGTCTCCCACATTGCAGGCAGATTCTTCATCAGTTAGCCACAAGGGAAGCCCAAATGTAGGTTTATCATTTGTTAAATAAAAAAACACAATTCTGATAAGTGATGTTGATAAGGGGGAGATTATGTATACATAGGGGAAGAGGATCTAAGGAGAGCTCGCTACCTTCTTCTCAATTTTATTGTAAACCAAAAACTTCTCTGAGGAAGTAAAGTCTTTCAAAAGTCTAAGACCTGTTTTTGTTGGTTTACAGAGAAAAGAAAGGGCTGCTGCTGTTAAGTCGCTTCAGTCGTGTCCGACTCTGCGCAACCCCATAGACAGCAGCCCACCAGGTTCCCCCGTCCCTGGGATTCTCCAGGCAAGAACACTGGAGTGGGTTGCCATTGCCTTCTCCAATGCATGAAAGTGAAAAGTGAAAGTGAAGTCGCTCAGTCGTGACCGACTCCCAGCGACCCCGTGGACTGCAGCCTACCAGGCTCCTCCGTCCATGGGACTCTCCAGACAAGAGTACTGGAGTGGGGGCTAATATATGTCTAATATCCCCAAACTTTCTTGAAAATAAAAAAATAGAACTTTTAATGCAGTGCTCTGTGAGTGCCAATTTTTAAGGAAAAAAAGAAACTCATAGAAAGTTCTGCTCTGAAACATTTTGATATAAGAAGCCAAATTCAAAACATCATGTGAATCCTTGAACAGGTCTAGTTTTATCATTTTGGTTTAAAAATAACAATATTGAGCTTATGACCAAAATAGCAGAGTAGAAAGACCCCAGGCTTACCCCCTCCCACAGGTATACCAGAATTATGACTATTTACAGAGCAGCTAGTGACAAGACTGGAAGACTAGGAGACAGATCTACCATGAAAAACATAAAGAAGGAACCCTAATGAGAGGGTAGGAGGCACAGAGATGCCACGTAGTAAAGACCCACACCCCTGCGTGGGCGATCCACAAATAAGAGGATGATTACAATTGCAGAGTTTCTCCCCAAAGAACAAGGGTTGGAACTCCACACTGGGCTCTCCAGCCTGGGCGTCCTGCAGCGAGAAGATGAGCCCCAGAACATTTGGCTTTGATGCCAGCAAGGCTTACTTTTGGGAGAACCAGAGGGCTGTGGAAAATAGAGACTGCACTCTTAATAGGTGAACACAAAATCTCACATGCTCTGGAACACAGGGCAGAGAAGTAATTTGAAAGGAGCCTTGATCAGACCTACCTGCTGATCTTGAGGAGCCTTCTGGAGAGGCAGGAGGCAACTGGAGCTCACCCAGGGAATAAGGACACTAGTAGCAGCTATTTGGGAGGTCATTCTACCATGAGATTAGTGGTGCTGGCAAGCATCCTTCCCCTGCTCAGCAGCGCTGGGACTCAGCCCCGCCCACCAGCCTGTCTGCACCACTACTGGAACATGTGAGGCCATGCAACTAGCTAGGCAGGGACATTGGTCAATGGATGAACAGGCTGGCCCCCTTAAGACCCCCGGTACCCATAAATTCCCCAGAACCCAGCCCTTCACTCCAGAAAGCCCAGGACCTGGCTGCACACACCAGTGTGCATGTGCTAAGTAACTTCAGTCGTGTTGGACTCTTTGAAAAATTATGGACTGCAGCCCACCAGGCTCCTCTGTCCACGGGGATTCTCTAGGCAAGAATATTGGAGTGCGTTGCCATGCCCTCCTTCAGGGAGGCATCTTTGCCACCCAGGGATCAAACCTGAGTCTCCTGCATTGCAGGCAGATTCTTTACCAGCTGAGCAACCAGGGAAGCCCTTTGAAATGTATAAAAATATGAAATCACTATGTTGTGAACAGGAACTACCATAACGCTGAAGGTCAGTTATACTTCAAATGCAAAGAAACCCTGGTGGCCCAGTGGTGAAGTATCTGTCTTGCAACACAGGGACACAAGTTCAATCCCTGGTGTGGGAACTAGGATTCCACATGTCATAGAGCAACTAAGCCGCTGCACCACAACTACTGAAGCCCATGCACTTTGGAGCCCGCAAGCCACAACTGGAGAGTCTGCGTGCCTCACGAAAGATCCCGCATGCTGCAACTAAGACCTGACACCACCAAATAGATAATATTTAAACGAACAGACCCATAAAAGAGATCAGATCTGTAGTTATCAGAGGCAGAGGTTGGCGGAGGGGGAGAATTGGATGAAGGTAGTCAAAATGTACAAACTTCCAGATACAAGATAAATAAGGATTAGGGATGTAATATATATAATGATACATGTAATGAACGCTGCTGTATGTTATATATGAAAGTTTTTAAGAAAGGAAATCCCAAGAGTTCTCATCACAAGGGAAAAAGTTGTTTCCTATATGTTTATTTTTGTATCTACATGACATGATGATGTTCACTAAATTTATTATGATAATCGTTTCATTTTTTATGTAAGTCAAATCATTATGCTGTACACCTTAAATGCATAGAATCAATTATATCTCAATAAAACTGGAAGATAAATAAATAAAAACAATAATATGTCTTTTCTCCAATTTTACCAGTGTGGGGTATAACACAAGTGTCTAATTTTCAAAAGCAAGATTAACCTTTCTAATAGTTAATCTAAGCTTCCTAAAATTTTTGTACTATTTACAGATTAGATAGATTAACTTTATTCTCACATAATGTTTACAACCACTGAAAATACAAAATAATGTCATCAGTGATATTGAGTTATAATACCAAGAAAACTTTCATATCAATAGCAGTTATATTTTGTAATGTGTTGGATTAAGTGTAATATCCAAAATTCTTAGTTAACATTTAAACTAATATTAAATTGAGATAACTGATGTATAACCTTTGGATAGCTGGACAATTTCTAAGTAAGATAAAATATTGAAATATTGATCACAAAATATAATTTTGGAAAGCAACATATACTTTTGTATCTGATTTTTATTTGAGATAAAATGACAGTAATTTTGCATTCAGTGCACTTTCGTCACTCAGTCACGTCAACTCTGTGCGACCCCACAGACTGCAGGACGCCAGGCTTCCCGACACAACACCAACTCCCAGAGCTTGCTCAAACTCATGTCCATCCAACCATCTCATTCTCTGTTGTCCCCTTCTCCTCCCACCTTCAATTTTCCCAGCATCAGGGTCTTTTCCAACGAGTCAGCAGTTTGCATCAGGTAGCCAAAGTATTGGAGTTTCAGCTTCAGCATCAGTCCTCCCAATGAATATTCAGGACTGATTTCCTTTAGGATTTAAGAGAAAGGAGAGGGAATGGCAAATGACTTTAGTATTCTTGCCTTGAGAACCCCATAAACAATAACTTTGCATTATGTTCATGTGAATGTGCTCAAGTTTTAAAAAAGAATAAAAGCACTATGTCTGATGATAAGGGGTCATATCATGTGTGCTCATGAGCTTTGTTGTAATACTAAAACACTTATTTAAGACAAGTAATTCTAAATTACTTTTTCCCTACTACCAGTTCTTTCTGTAAAGGAAGAAGATGGAGTAAGAGGACTGGATTAACCCTCCTGCCTAAATAACTAAAACACTGGGGAAATTTGTATGGAGCAGTGGTTTTCAGGCATTGAACGGTAGAGGGTATGCTATGGGTCTGCAGTGGGTTCCTCCTCTCTGTTCAGCAAATGTTCTAAAATGGGAAAGACTAAAGATCTCTTCAAGAAAGTTGGAGATATCAAGAGAATATTTCACACAAAGGTGGGCATGTAAAAGGACAGAAACCAGAAGGACCCAACTGAAGCAAAAGATATTAAGAAGAGGTAGCAAGAAAACATAGAAAAACTATGCAGAAAAGGTGTTAATGACCCAGATAACCATAATGCTGTGGTCACTCACCTAGAGTCAGACATCCTGGAGAGTTAAGTCAAGTGGAACTTAGGAAGTATTAATATGAACAAAGCTAGTGAACATGATGGAATTTCAGCTGAGATATTTCAAATCCTAAAAGATGATGTTGTTAAAGTGCTGTACTCAACATGTCAGCAAATTTGGATAGCTCACAGTGGCCACAGGAATGGAAAAGATCAGTTTTTATTTCAATTCCAAAGAAGGGCAATGCCAAAGAATGTTCAAACTACTGTACCATTGCACTCATTTCACATGCTAGCAAGATTATGCTCAAAATCCTTCAGCTAGGCTTCAGCAGTATATGAACCAAGTGTTTCTATATGTATAAGTTGGGTTTTGAAGAGGTAGAGGAACTAGAGATCAAATTGCCAACATTAGTTGGATCATGGAGAAAGCAAAGGGGTTCCAGAAAAATATCTGTTTCATTGACTATGCTAAAGCCTTTGAGTGTGTGAATCACAACAAACTGTGGAAAATTCTTCAAGAGATGGGAATACCAGACCTCTTCACTTATCTCCTGAAAAACTTGTATGTGGTTCAAGAAGTAATAGTTAGAACCAGACATGCAACAACTGACTGGTTCAAACTTGGGAAAGGAGTAAAACAAGGCTGTATGTATTGTCACTCTGCTTATTTAACTTATATGCAGAGTATATAATATGAAATGCTAGGTTGGATAAATAACAAGCTGGTATCAAGATTACAAGGAGAAATATCAACAACCTCAGATATGCAGATGATAACACTTTAAATGGCAGAAAATGAAGAGGAACCAAAGAGCTTCTTGATTAAGTTAAAAGGAGAGTGAAAATGCTATCTTAAAACTCAACATTCAAAAAACTAAGATCTTGGCATCTGGTCCCATCACTTCAAGACAAATAGAAAAGGAAAAAGTGGAAGCAGTGACAGATTTATTTTCTTGGGCTCCAAAATCACTGCAGATAGTTACTGCAAACATGAAATTAAAAGATGCTTGTTCTTGAAAGGGAAGCTATTACAAAACTAGATAGCATATTAAAAAGCAGAGACATCACTTTACTGAAAAAGGTCCATCTAGTCAAAGCTATGGTTTTTCCAGTAGTCATGTATGGATGTGAGAGTTGGACCATAAAGAAAGCTGAGCATCAAAGAGCTGATGCCTTCAAATTGTGGTGCTGGAGAAGACTCTCGACAGAATGATCTCTGTTTGTTTCCAAGGCAAAGCATTCAATATCACAGTAATCCAAGTCTATGCCCCAACCAGTAATGCTGAAGAAGCGGAAGTTGAACGGTTCTCTGAAGACCTACAAGACCTTTTAGAACTAATCCCAAAAAAGATGTCCTTTTCATTATAGGGGACTGGCATGCAAAACTAGGAAGTCAAGAAACACCTGGAGTAACAGGCAAATTTGGCCTTTGAATGCAGAATGAAGCAGGCCAAAGACTAATAGAGTTTTGCCAAGAAAATGCACTGGTCATAGCAAACACCCTCTTCCAACAACAGAAGAGAAGACTCNTCATTATAGGGGACTGGCATGCAAAACTAGGAAGTCAAGAAACACCTGGAGTAACAGGCAAATTTGGCCTTTGAATGCAGAATGAAGCAGGCCAAAGACTAATAGAGTTTTGCCAAGAAAATGCACTGGTCATAGCAAACACCCTCTTCCAACAACAGAAGAGAAGACTCTACACATGGACATCACCAGATGGTCAACACCAAAATCAGATTGAGTATATTCTTTGCAGCCAAAGATGGAGCAGCAGCATTACACATGTATAAGGAGACTACTCAAAACCGGGGAAGAGTCATCTGAAATGAGTAGGCAGGACAGGCAACAAACATCGTACAGAGCCTAGAAGAGCTGTCATTCTCTCCAGCCAGAGTGGAAAACCTTGTAATACATGGGCCGTTACATATAGTACTCAGAAGAATATTGCATCATAGAGGGAAAATATTAGCCTTTCCTAAATTCTTCTCTGGTCCCATATAACAAAGATTTAGAAATATAAAACAACATTGTCTAAGCAGGCATAATTGATATGTTGTGAAGACATAATAATGACTTGAACCTAAGCTGATGTTCTCTAAGCAAGATCTTTAGAACTGCAAATAAATTTGTTTGCCTGAAGTAGAGAGTATTTGGGCAGTGTTGATTTAGTGAAAAGTGCTTTATGTTATAGAAAAACACACCACAGAATATTTTTAAAAATTGAAACAAGTTAGAGGAAATTAAAGGTAATAATCATAGTTAATATTTATTGAGCATTTACTACGTGGTAAGTACTAGTCTAATTTTTATCAGCTTTTTTATTCCTTGTGAAAGCCATGGAGTTTTTAATCCCCATTTCACAGGTAAGGAAAATAAGGTCAAGATATGTTAATACATTTAAATGTCACCCAGTTAAGAAGCTAATATCCAGCTAAGAGATGATGAGGGTTTGAAATAAGGCAGTCTAAACTGAAAGAGTATGAAGAGCAAAAAATAAGGCAGTCTAAACTGAAAGAGTATGAAGAGCAAAAGACAAATTTGAGAAATAATAAATAGAAAAGCTTATAAAATTATAAATGATTAAATTGGCAGAGAGTGAAGGAAAAGTAGTATCTGAAGCTGACTTTGGTTTACTAATTAAAGAGTACTGCGATAAGAAAGAGAGGCAATACAATGGGACTTCCCTGGTGGTCCAGTGCTAAGACTCCATGCTTCCAATGGAGGGGGTGAGAGTTCAAACTCTGACTGGGAAACTGAGATCCCACATGCCTCGCAGTACAGCCAAAAAGTAAAAATTTAAAGAAAAGATAAAGAGATAGGAAATACAAGAGGAGCCTACAAAGCATGCAGCATATGGGAGACGTGTGTGTGTGCTTGAGAAAAGGGTTTTATTGAGGATTTTATTAAGAAAAGGATTTGAGAGAAAATATAAGTTCGTGATACATAAAATAAAAATTTCTTACTGAGTTGGAGAAGAGATACTTTTGGTTCAAACACATGGGAATGAATGTATACCCGAAATGGGAGTAGACTTCTTGAATCAGGTGGTACTGAAGTATAGGTGTTATTGAAGCCAAGGAATGTTTTAAGAGTAGTAATAAAATACTTGACCAGTGGAGGCAAAGCAAAAAAGATATGTAATTATCTCATATAACAAAAAATTTGAAGGTAGGCGATTCCACCTTTGGCAAGGTGGTTCAACAACGTTATCCACAGCCCAGGTAGTTGCTCTCTCTCTCTGCCTTCCCATCCTCAATATATTAGTTTCGGACTTTGGGCTTGTCATTCATGCTTGCAGGATGGCTGTTGGCAGCTTCCTGAAACATAATATATAAATGACATTTAAAACAGGAAGAGAACAGAATGACACCTGCAAGGACTTCTTGCCTGAATTTTTTTCCCAATCAGAAGGTGAGCCCCTTAGGATCCTCTCCAATAACTTCCTCTTAAGTCTCATTGGTTAGACTTGATTCCCTAGGCATCCCTAGCTCAAGAGAGTGTGGGTCTATAGAAAAATAATATGAGATTGTCATTACTCCCTGAGATTAATGATCATTCACTACCCCCAAGACTAAGCATATTATGTACCACTACCCTAGAGAAGGAAATGACAACCCACTCCAGTGTTCTTGCCTGGAGAATCTCATGGACAGAGGATCCTGGTGGGATACAGTCCATGGGGTCACAAAGAGTTGGACACGACTGAGCAACTAACACACAACACACCCTCTAGAGAAAAAAAAAAATCAGGCTTTTGTTAGAAGAAAGGAAAGAGAAGTGGCCTTTTGGCAGATAACCTAGCGGTATCAGTCAAAGGATAGATGAACTCATCCATGGAGCATCTTTAAAATGAATGAGAAGCAGGACTTCCCTGGTGGTCCAGTGATTTGGATGTCACCTTCCAATGGAGGGGTGAGGGTTCAATCCCTGAATGGGGAGCTCAGATCCCACATGCCTCTCTGTCAAAAAAAAACCAAAACATAAAACAGAGCAATATTGCACAATAAAGATAAAGATTTTTAAAGTCTGCATTTAAAAAAGAGTCTTAAAAAATAAAATAAGAAGGTCCAGTGGTTAAAAAAATGGTCCAGTGGTTAAGACTCTGAGCTTCCAGTGCAGGGGGCACTGGGTTCCATTCCTGATCAGGAAACTAAGATCCTACATTCTGTGCAGCATGGCCAAAAAGAGAAATAAACAAAATTAAATAAAATGAATGAGAAAAGCAATGAGGACAGAGGATAAAACCCAGAGGGAGGACAGTATCTGAAAAAGCTTTAAGAGGCAGAAGAGAACAGAAAGGGACTGAGAAGGAGTAGTCTGAAAGGTAGTCACTGAGATAACACCATACTAGCTGATTAGCCATCACAGAGGTGGTGGCTCACTGTCTTCACATGGTGTGCCCTAGAGAAAGACTCAGACAACAAAAGAGCACAAAAGTTGATATGGGTCTAAAAGCAGCAGTCCTCAACTTTGGCATTATTGACACTTTGGGCCAGATGATTCCTTGTTAGAGGGTTTTCCTGTGTATTGTAAGATGTTTGGTAGCAACCCTGGTCTGTGCCATTAGCTTCCAGTAGCAATTCTCCTCATCTCCCTCATTCCCCATCTCTGCTCTCAGTTGAAAACCACTAGTCTACACAGCAAGAACACACTTCAGGAAAGACTACAAAGGGACAATTAAAATGGATCTTAAAAACTGGATGTCATTTAGATAAATCTGTGTATCGTGGGGGAGAATTTCAGTAACACTCTGCAAACACGGTGATGGAAGATTTCAGGTGTCCTTGACACACAGCAGATATCCTTGTCTGGCACATATGAGAGCATATGAGTGCAAGTTACATTCTTTAGAGTAGGGAAAAATCTCATCAGAACCAAGGGTTAAGATTACTTGCCTTCTGTGCATTTGGTGGATTGTGGCAAAGAGAGATTTAAACCAGGAATAATAGTAATTTTTGGATAACACAATAATGAAAGAAGCAAATCTACACACACATGTCCTCATTCTATCTGCACAACAATCCCGTGAGGCAAGTACTCTTGTCGCCCCCACTTATGCGGATGAAGGCAGCTGCCAACCAGCCCAGAGGCTTCTCAGTCACTGGCTTCTTATGGCCTGAGGTCAGCTGCTCAGCACGGTTGGAGAATCATCTGGGTCTGCAGATGCTGGTCCCCGTGCCAGGATGTGACAAGTCCACCCCCACACACCAAGCAAAACTCCATTCCTAGTGAAGAGTTAAAAAATAAACAAAAAAGCTTTGGGGCCAGAACATAAACTTGGTGTTTAGTTGAATGATCCAGTATCTATTCATTTATTATGTTAGCTATGTACCCATTTGAGTTCATCTATATAAAATAATAAAGTCAACTTGAAATACTTTCCACTTCCTAATTGCACAACTCTGCTCAAACTCTTCTCACGTCGGGACCAAGTTTTGAGTGAGCGACACCTTGCTACTCAATGTGTTATCCCAGGACCCACTCTGAAATCCCCCAGGGGCTTCCTAGAAATGCAGATTCTCAGGCTCCACCCCATACCCACTTAATCAGAAACATCACCTTTTATAAAATCCCCAGACAGGTTTTTAAAGTATCTTGGATATTAATTTCTCATTTAAATGCTTTCTTCTCTGCAATTACTCTCTGTGGTTCTTTTTTTCGCTCTTCTAACTTTATTGAGGCTTTCCGTGGCTAAGCGAAAGATCTCTCTTGGCAAATGTCACATCACACTTGAAAATGTGTGGGTTATTTTCAAATATCTTCTGATATTGAATTCTAACAGAATTCCACAGTGATAAGAGAATGGACTGTATGATTTCAGCACCTTTAGACTGTGAGATTTTTGCGCCTTGTTCACATCCCCGGATATGTCCCAGTGTCTCCTGGTTTAAAGTCTTTCCTGGCTTATAATCCTTGAACAGCATTTGCATCCTACTGTTGTGTGAAAATTGTGAACATTTTAATTCTGTTGAATTGGTTAATAATGCTTCTCAGGTCTACTATATCCTTCTACTTTTCTGTCTATTCATTCTATTAATTTTGAAAGTTTGATACTGAAACACCAGCTAAAAATCTTAATTTATCTATTTAAAAAATAACTGTAATATATAACTGTGTTCTGTATATTCAAGTCTTCTTCTAAAAGTGTTAGCATACTTTCATAATTAAAAAAATGAAAAAGACAAATAGATAAATAAACTAAAATCCCCTGTGTTTTCTGTGCACATTCAAGTTGCGCCGCTGCTTGAGTGTAGTGATACAAGCACAGACGACCCTCACTTTTATCCACATGAGGGACGCTATTCATTGAGATGAAATCTGGAGCCATCAGTGCCTAAATGACCGATCATAAACCATTAATGAGATTACTTTTCTCTTTTAACCTGCTTGAGTACCATGGAGTCACAACTTGCTGTTTGGACTGTTAAAGCAATCTTTAAATGGCTTGTTACAGCAGTTATTAATTACAATTGTGAGCTCCTACTGAGAATAGTGACGAAGCTTTGTTCAATGTTTTTGCTTCCTTTTATACCTATTATGGTGACACTAATGATAAAGAGTCCGCCTGCCGATGCAGGAGACACAAGGCCACAGGTTCGATCCCTGGGTCAGGAAGATCCCCAGGAGGAGGAAATGCCCATCCACTCCAGTGTGCTCGCCTGGAAAATCCCATGGACAGAGGAGCCTGGCGGGCCGCAGGCCACAGGGCCTCAAAGAGTGAGACACCCGTGGACAGAGGAGCCTGGCGGGCCACAGGCCACGGGGCCTCAGAGAGCGAGATACCCGTGGACAGAGGTTATTAATTACAATTGTGAGCTCCTACTGAGAATAGTGACGAAGCTTTGTTCAATGTTTTTGCTTCCTTTTATACCTATTATGGTGACACTAATGATAAAGAGTCCGCCTGCCGATGCAGGAGACACAAGGCCACAGGTTCGATCCCTGGGTCAGGAAGATCCCCAGGAGGAGGAAATGCCCATCCACTCCAGTGTGCTCGCCTGGAAAATCCCATGGACAGAGGAGCCTGGTGGGCCGCAGGCCACAGGGCCTCAGAGAGTGAGACACCTGTGGACAGAGGAGCCTGGCGGGCTGCAGGCCACGGGGCCTCAGAGAGCAAGACACCCGTGGACAGAGGAGCCTGGCGGGCCACAGGCCACGGGGCCTCAGAGAGCGAGATACCCGTGGACAGAGGAGGCTGGCGGGCTACAGGCCATGGGGTCTCAGAGAGTAAGACACTACAGGGCTCATGCACGCGTGTGTGCACACACACACACACACCCGATGATGGCAGGGCCCCTCTGCAGGCACAATTCACTGCCCTGACTGCAGACATTTCTGAGAGCGGGAAGCTCCATCAGCCATTCCTGGGGACCACTGACAAAATACCACTTCTTATCCCCACGCCAAACAATCAGTCAGGTGAAACTAGGGCTGGTCAGCTACAGCCAAAGAAAAGAAAAGGATCTGCTACAGCCAGGCTTGAAAACCACTTTTACTTGACTTTTGAATGCACAACAGCATCACGTGGGGGCCCCTCCAACATCCAGGCCTCGGACCAAATGGAATTCTCGGGGTGTGGCCTGAGCATCCTCATCCTGAAAAGCAGAACCAAGCTCCAGGGTGATGGTAATCTGCAGCCAAGGGAAACAAAAAAGAGCTCTTTGTTGTTCAAAACAAAACACGGGGAAACTGCGTTCTCTGTGCTCTCTGAGAGAGACTCTGGAAAGACTTGAAAGTGCGGTGGCTCTCTGGGTGAGGGGACGGACAGCAACACAAATGCCTGGGCTTTGGACGCAAAGGACAGACCACTGCACACGCCCAGAAACCCTCCAGAGTGAAACAAGGAAGATCCTAGTAATTCCCCTCAGGGTGACGGGGATGTTCGGAGGACTTTTCCTTTGTAATTCCCACTCTCCTTTTCTGTTGACAGTTTTAGCCACAAGCACGCAAGCCTGTGTCTTACTCACAAAAGGACACAAGAGAGGCCTCCTTCGGCTGGTGGAGTCTCGGTCTCCCTCCATACACCCTTGTTAGCCGTGGCTTAATCTTCCTCGCCCGCTCCTAAGCCTCCATTCTTCCCTACGACAAGGCCAACGTGATCCTCAGAATTCTGCCCCCTCCTCCTGTTCCAGCTTTGACATCTTTGAACATTTTGCAATTCACCTTGCTCCTCCGTGACTTAATTCCCACTCGAGATGTTGGCAGTTGTCACCTGTCTGGTTTAGACCTCTGGCGAGACTAGGACCTGCTAATAACAGCCTCTGACCTGCCCAGAAAAGCTGGTCGATAGTGTGAACCAGGTGTGTGGGTGATGAGCCTCCCCGGGCACGGTGGTGTCTGGTTTTCACTGAGTCTGAGCTAGCTTTCTGACTGGACGTCTGGCAGTTTTCTTTGGGGATGATGCCAGACGCAGTGGCCCCAAAGAGCATGAAGGTCAAAGCTCCGGTGCGGTCTATACTCTGTGCTCCTTCAGCCCTTCATTCACTCATTCCAGAATTTGTACAACTTCAAGAGACGTGTCGAGGCTCAGGCTACAAAATTAAAAGACACTATCTCGGGCTTCCTTGGTGACTTAGTGGTAAAGAATCTGCCTGCCAAGGCAGGCAACACAGGTTCCATCCCTGGTCCAGACGGATCCCACAGGCTGAGGAGCAACAAGCCCACAGCTGAGCCCGGGCCTGGGAGCCGCAACTATGAGGCCCCAGCGCTCTAGAGTCCACAGTCTGCACCCAGAGAAGCCGTTGCAGTAAGATGCCCCAACCACAGCCGGAGGCAGCAAAGACCCAGCACGGTCAGAATAAATAAATGAATTATATGTATATATAAACAGGACAGGGTGTGTGATTGTGTTGTGAGGCTCTGCTATGTTATATGAAAGTAAATAAATAAAAATAAAAGACCCCATCTCTACTCCCCAAAGAGTAGGACAACCAAAGTGACAATTATACTCGCGTGATTGACAATGACTAAAGAAAAGGCAAGCCAGGCATCTTCAGGGACCGGCTGCATGGCCTTGGGAAATCTACTTAAGCTCTGTGTCTCAGTTTCCTTGTCAATAAAACAGAACTCTTGAAAGCACCTACCACTCAACTTGTAATGAATACTAGAAGAGGGATTTGCATATGTAAGTGTTTGCTCAAGAAAATAAAGTAAAAGGCTGCTATGAACAGACCAGAGAATACAGAAATAAACCACACACACGTCAGTCATTTGATTTTTCACAACGGCACAAGGTAATTCAAGGAAGAAAAGATCGTCTTTTCAACAGACGGTTGTTATGCACCAGAAAAAGAGGCCTTGACTGACACTTCACTCAACATACAAAACTTAAAGTGCATAGCAGTCCTTGGTATAAGGTCTAAAATTGTAAGACTTCTAGGGCAGAACTTAGAAAAATCCTTAGGACCTCGTGGCTGGCAATCATTCTTACAAAGGACACAAGAAACCACAAACCATCAAAAATAATCAATAAAATAAAAACAAATTAGACTTCATCAGAAGTAAAAACATCTGCCTTTGAAAGATCATTAAGAGAATGAAAGAATAGGAGAAACCAGAAAACACAGAAGGGCAAGTAGAGGCAAAGGGAGAAGCAGCCAATCCAGGGGCGTAGCTGATGGTTTAAACAAGGAAAAGGATTCACACGGAGGCTCGAATCAGGCTCTGCAGGAGTTCTTAACAGATGCCCACGCCCTCCCCGTGCCTTCCACGGTGACTGTACAGAGTCCCGGGCAGCGGCCGGTCCCTCCTCTGCCCACTGCTCTCCCCTCTCCCTCTCCCCAGGCGATCCCGCC
>SJXQ01007249.1:0-70257 GCA_006408695.1 Aepyceros melampus
CACAACTGAACTGAACTCAACACTGTTCTCCATAGAGACTGTACTAGTTTATATTCCCACCAACAGTGGGAGGGCTCCCTTTTCTCCACACCCTCTGCAGGAGTTATTGAGTGTAGACTTTTTGATGATGTCCATTCTGAGTGGTGCAAAGTGATACCTCATAGTGGTTTTGATTTTCATTTCTCTGGTTAGTGATGTTGAGCATCTTTTCATGAGCCTCTTGGCCATCTGTATGCCTTCTTTGGAGAAACATCTACTTAGATTTTATGCACATTTTTCAATTGGGTTTGTTTATTTTGTTGTTGAATTCTACAGCTATTTGTACATTTTGGAGATAAATTCCTACAGGTCAGTTTGTTTCCCAATGTTTTCTTCCATTCTGTGTTGTCTTTTTTTTTTTTTTATGTGTATTGTCTTTTTGTTTACAATTTCTTTGCTGTTCAAAAGCTTTTAAGTTTAATTAGGTTGCATTAGTTTATTTTTTTAGTTTCATTACTCAAGAAGGTAGTTCAAAAAAGGTACTGGTGAGAATTACGTCAAAAAGTGTTCTTCGTATGTTTTCCTGTGGATGTTTCGTAGTTTCCAGTCTTATATTTAGGTTTTCAATTTATTTTGAGTTTTTTTTTCCCTATATGGTGTTAAAGAATGTTCTAATTTCATTCTTTAACATGTAGCTGTCCAGTTTTCCAAGTACCACTTGTTGAAGAAGCTTTTCTCCATTGTGTATTCTTGCCTCCTTTTTTGTAGATTAGTTGACCATAGGAGCATTGGTTATTTCTGGACTTTGTATCCTGTTCTATTGATCTGTGTGTGTGTGTGTGTGTGTGTGTGTGTGTGTGTGTGTGTAATGCCAGTACCATACTGTTTTGTTGTCTCTCTATTTGTTAGAGTACAAATTGGTAATTTGATAGGGATTGCATTGTACGTGTAGATTACCTTAGGTAATATAGTCATTTTGACTATATTGAATCTTCCAGTCCAAGAGCATGGTTTAGCTTTCCATCTCTCTGTGCCAACTTTTATTTTTTTCATTAGTATCTTACAGTTTTCAGAGTACAGGTCTTTTGTCTCCTTAGGTAGGCTATGTATTTTCTTCTTTCTGAGGCAATGATAAATGGGATTGTTTCTTTAATTTCACTTTCTGATCCTTTATTGTTAGTGTATAGAAACACAACAGATTTCCGTGTATTAATTTTGTAACCTGCAACTTTACCAGATTCATTGAGCTCTAGTAGTTTCCTGGTCGGAAAAGGCAATGGCACCCCACTCCAGTACTCTTGCCTGGAAAATCCCATGGATGGAGGAGCCTGGTAGGCTGTAGTCCATGGGGTCGTGAAGAGTCAGACACAACTGAGCGACTTCACTTTCACTTTTCACTTCCATGCATTGGAGAAGGAAATGGCAACCCACTCCAGTGTTCTTGCCTGGAGAATCCCAGGGATGGGGGAGCCTGGTGCGCTACCATCTATGGGGTCACACAGAGTCGGACACGACTGAAGTCATTTAGCAGCAGTTTCCTGGTAGCAACTTTAGGATTTTCTATGTATAGCACCATCTCATCTGCAAACAGTGACATTAAGGTCTTTTCCAACTTGGATTCCTTACTTTTTTCTTCTCTGATTGGCAAGGCTAGTCTTCCAAAACTATGTTGAACAAAAGAGGTGAGAGTGGATATCCTTGTCTTGTTCTGATCTTAGAGGCAATGTTTTCAGCTTCTTACCATTGAGTACAATGTTAGCTGTAATTTGTCGTATATGACCTTCATTATGTTGAGGAATGTTTCCACTATGCCTGCTTTTTGGAAAGTTTTTTTAAAAGTCATAAATGGTGCTGAATTTTGTTGAAAGTTTTTTATGCATCTTGAGATGATCATACCATTTTTATTCAATTTGTTAATTTGGTGTTTCACACTCATCTGCAGGTATTGAAAAATCCTTGTATCCCTGGGATAAATCCCCATCGATTATGGTGTATGATCCTTTTTATGTATTGTTGGATTCAGATTACTAGTATTTTGTTGAGAATTTCTGCGTCTGTGTTTGTCAGTGTTATTGGCCTAACAATGATGGAGTCCTCAGAGAATGAGTTTGGAAGTATTCCTTCCTCTACACTTTTTTGGAGGTGTGTCAGAAGGATAAATGTTAGATCTTCTTAAAATATTTGATAGAATTTTCCTGTGAAGCTATCTGGTCCTGGACTTTTATTTGTTGGGATTTTTTTTCTTTTTCTAAATAGAAGTTTCACTTTCAGTACTTGTGGTTGTTCTGTTCATATTTCCTATTTCTTCCTAGTTAGGTTGAGGGAGCTTGTACATTTCTAAGAATTTTTCCCTTTCTTCCAAGTTGTCCATTGTTGGTATACAGTTGGTTGTAGTAGTCTCTTATGATCCTTTGTAATTCTTTGGTGTTCTGGTGTAACTTTTCCTTTTTCTAATTTTACTTGTTTGTGTCCTTGTCCCCTTTTTTCTTTTTGAGTCTGACTAAAGGTTTATCAATTTTATCATCTTAGAGAATCAACCTTTACTTTCATTGATCTTTGCTACTGTTTTCTTTGTCTCTATTTCCTTTATTTCAGCACTGATCTTTATGATTCCTCTCCTTCGATAAACTTTAGGTTTTGCTTGTTCTTCTTTCTTTGGTTGCTTTATGTGTAAGGTAGGTTGTTTATTTGGAATTTTTCTTGTTCTCTGAGGTATTGATCTAAATTTCCCTTTTAGAACTTCTTTTGCTGCATCACATATGTTTTGTATCATTGTACTTTTGTTTTCATTTGCCTCTAGGTAGTTTTTTTTTTTTTAATTTTGTCCTTGATTTCCTCCTTGTTTAATAGCATATGTTTAGCCCCCACCTGTTTGTTTGTGTGTTTTTTTTTCTTTAAACAGTTTTTTTTTTCCTTATTGATTTCTAAACGTATAGTACTGTGGTCAGCAAAGATGCTTGATATGAGTTCAGTTTACTTAAATTTACTGAGGCTTGCTTCATGGCCCAAGATGTGGTCAGTCCTCAAGAATATGCCATATATACTGAAAAGGTATATTTTGCTGCTTTTAGACAGAATACTCCATCAGTTCAGTTCAGTCCCTCAGTCGTGTCCGACTCTTTGCAGCTCCATGAATCGCAGCACGCCAGGCCTCCCTGTCCATCACCAACTCCCGGAGTTCACTCAGACTCACGTCCATTGAGTCCGTGATGCCATCCAGCCATCTCATCCTCGGTCGTCCCTTTCTCCTCCTGCCCCCAATCCCTCCCAGCATCAGGGTCTTTTCCAATGAGTCAACTCTTCGCATAAGGTGGCCAAAGTACTGGAGCTTCAGTTTTAGCATCATTCCTTCCAAAGAAATCCCAGGGTTGATCTCCCTCAGAATGGACTGGTTGGATCTCCTTGCAGTCCAAGGGACTCTCAAGAGTCTTCTCCAACACCACAGTTCAAAAGCATCAATTCTTCTGTGCTCAGCCTTCTTCACAGTCCAACTCTCACATCCATACATGACCACAGGAAAAACCATAGCCTTGACTAGACGGACCTTAGTCGGCAAAGTAATGTCTCTGCTTTTGAATATGCTATCTAGGTTGGTCATAACTTTTCTTCCAAGGAGTAAGCGCCTTTTAATTTCATGGCTGCAGTCACCATCTGCAGTGGTTTTGGAGCCCAAAAACACAAAGTCTGACACTGTTTCTCTGTTTCCCCATCTATTTCCCATGAAGTGATGGGGCCAGATGCCATGATCTTCATTTTCTGAATGTTGAGCTTTAAGCCAACTTTTTCACTTTCCTCTCTCACTTTCAACAAGAGGCTTTCTAGCTCCTCCTCACTTTCTGCCATAAGGGTGGTGTCATCTGCATATCTGAGCCATAACTATCTGTTAAGTCCATCTCAACTGTTTCCTTATTTTTCTTTCTGAATGATCTATTGATGTAAGTGGGGTGTCACAGTCCTCTAATATTGTGTTGCTGTTGATTTCTCGCTTTATGGCTTTTAGTATTTGCCTTATATGCTGAAGTGCTCCTGTGTTAGGTGTGTTGCTCATTGTTGCTGTTCAGTCACTAAGTTGTGTCTGTCTCTTTGTGACCCCATGGACTGCAGAACGATAGGCTTCCGTGTCATTCACTATCTCTTGGAGTTTGCTCACACTCGTGTCCATTGAGTCACTGATGCCATCCAACCATCTCATCCTCTGTCATCCCCTTCTCCTCCTGCCCTCAATCTTTCCTAGAATCACGGTCTTTTCCAATGAGTCAGCTCTTTGCATCAGGTGGCCAGAGTATTGGAGCTTCAATTTCAGCATCAGTCCTTCCAGTGAATATTCAGACAGATTTTCTTTAATATTGACTAGTTTGATCTCTTCACTGTTCCAGGGATTCTCAAGGGTCTTCTCCAGTACCAGAGTTTGCAAGCATCAATTCTTCAGTGCCCAGCATTCTTTATGGTCCAACTGTCATATCCAAATATGATTACTGGAAAAACAATAGCTTTGACTATACAAACCTTTGTCAGTAAAATGATGTCTCTGCTTTTTAATACACTATCTAGATTTTTCATAGCTTTTCTTCCAAGTAGCAAGCGTCTTTTAATTTCAAGGCTGCAGTCACCATCTGCACTGATTTTGGAACCCAAGAAAATATTCTGTCACTATTTCCATTTTTTCCCCATCTATTTGCCATGATGGGACATGATTCCATGATCTTTGTTTTTTGAATATGAGCTGTAAGCCAGCTTTTCACTGTCCTCTTCCACTTTCATCAAGAGGCTCTTTAGTTCCTCTTTGTTTTCCACCTTTAGGGCAGTATCATCTACATAGCTGAGGTTATTGATATTTCTCCCAGAAATCTTAATTCTAGTGTGTGATTTATCCAGCCTTGTATTTCACATGATGTACTCTGCATAGAAGCTAAATAAGCAAGGTAACAATATAAAGTTTTGACGTACTCCTCTTCCAATTTTGAACCCGTCCATTGTTTCGTGTTCAGTTCTAAATATTGGTTTTTGACTGGCATACAGGTTTCTTAGGAAGAGAAGGTTGTCTGGTATTCCCATCTCTTCAAGAATTTTCCACAGTTTGTTGTAATCTGCAAAGCTTTGTAGTGTGCTTCCAGTTTGTTGTAATCTGCACAGTAGTAATATTCAAGGTTTTGTAGTGTGCTTAGTTGCTCAGTCATGTCTGACTATTTGTGACTCCATGGACTGCATAGCCTGCCAGACCCCTCTCTCCGTGGGGATTCTCCAGACAAGAATACTGGAGTGGGCTGCCATGCTTTAGTCAAAGGCTTTAGAAGTAGAGATTTTTCTGGAATTCTCTTGCTTTCTCTGTCATCCAGTGGATGTTGGCAATTTTATCTCTGGTTCCTCTACCTTTTCTAAATCCAGCTTGTACAACTGGAAGTTCTTAGTTCACATACTATTGAAGCCTAGCTTGAAGGATTTTGAGCTTTAACTTGCTAGCGTGTGAAATGTCACAATTGTGCAGTAGTTTGAACATTCTTTGCATTGCCCTTCTTTGCCATTGGAATGAAAACTGACCTTTTCTGGTCCTGTGGCTGCTGCAGAATTTTCCAAATTTGCTGGCATATTACTGCAGCACTTTAATAGCATCATCTTTTAGGATTTGAAATAGCTCCAGCTGGAATTTCATCACCTCCACTAGCTTAGTTCCTAGTGATGCTTCCTAAGGCCCACTTGACTTCACCCTCCAGGATGTCTGGCTCTAGGTGAGTGATCACACCACATGGTTTTCTGGGTCATTGAGTCCTTTTTTGTACAGTTCTTCTGTATATTCTTGTCACTTCTTCTTAATGTCTTCTGTAAGGTTCTTGCCATTTCTGTCCTTTATTGTGCCCATCTGCATGAAATGTTTTCTTGGTGTCTCCAGTTTTCTTGAAGTGACTTCTAGTCTTTTCTGTTCTGTTGTTTTCTGGTATTTCTCTGTATTGTTCACTTAGCAAGGCTTTCTTAAGTCTCCCTGCTTTTCTTTGAAACTCCACATTCAGTTGGATCTGTCTTTCCCTTTCTGCTTTTTCTATTTACAATTGTTACATCTTCTTGGATTTATCCTTTTATCATTATTTGGTGTCCTTTGTGTATTACAGCATTATTTTAAAGTTTATTTTGTCTGATATGAGTGTTGCCATTCCATATTTCTTTTGATTTTCCTTTCCATGGAATACCTTTTTCCAGCCTCTCATTTTCAGTCTGCATATGTCCCTAGATCTGAAGTTGATCGCCTGTGGGCATCGTATGTATGGTCTGCTTTTTGTATCCATTCAGCTAGTCTGTGTCTTTTGGATTGAGCATTTTATCTGTTTATGTTTAAGTAATTATTGATTTATATGTTCTAAGTATTTCCATTTTCTTAATTGCCTTGGATTTGTTTTTGTAGGCCCTTTTTTCTTCCCTTCCTCTTTTGGTTCTCATCTTGTGACACTAATTTTAGTGTTATTTGGTTTCCTTTTTCATTGTTGTGTGTATATCTACTATAGACTTTTAGTATGTGGTTACTATGAGGTTTTTATACAGCAGTCTGTATATAAACATGATTATTTTCACTTGTTGGTCTTTTAATTTCAAATGCAATTTCAATATTCTATATTTGTTCTCTCCTCACAAATTCTAGTTTTGATAAAATATTTGTATCTGGATAATTTTATACCCCTACTGTATCTTTGCCTTTACTGCTGAGCTTTTCCATTCATAATTTTTTTGTTTCTGGTTGTAGTCTTTTCTTTTCCACTTAGAGAATTTACTTTAGCTGTTGCAAAGCTGATCTGGTGGTGCTGAATTCTCTTCGCTTTTGCTTGTCTGTAAAGCTTTCGATTTCTTTCTTAAATTTGAATGAGAGCCTTATTGGGTAGAGTATTCTTGGTTATTCTCTTTCATTACTTTAACTGTATCATGCCACTCCCTTCTGGTCTGCATAATTTCTGCTGAGAAATCTACTGATAAGCTTTAGGAGTTCCCTTGTATGTTTGTCACTTTTCCCTCATTGCCTTTATTAATGTTTTGGTCTTTAGTTTTTGTCCATGTAATTACTGTGTGTCTTGTTGCATTCCTCCTTGGGTTTATCTTGTCTGGCACTCTATGTGCTTTCCAAACTTGTGTCACTGTTTGCTTTTCCATGTTAGGGGAGTTTTCAGCTATTATCTCTTCAAATAGTCTCTAAGATCCTTCCGCTTTTTCCTCTCCCTTTTGTTGTTGTTCAATTGCTCAATTCTGTCAGACTCTTTATGATTTCATGGACTGAAGTATGCCAGGCTTCCCTGTTTGTCGCCTTCTCCCAGAGTTTTCTCAAACTCATGTCCTTTGAGTCAGTGATACCTTCCAACCATTTTGTCCTCTGTTGCCCCCTTCTCCTACCTTAAGTCTTTCCAAGCATCAGGGTCTTTACTGATGAGTTGGCTCTTCGCATCAGGTGGCCAAACTTTGGAGCTTCAGTTTCAGCCCTCTTCTTTTGGGACCTCTGTACTGTGAATATTGACATGTTTCAATTTGTACCATAGGTTGTCTTCATTACTTAGATTGTCTTCATTCACTTTATTGTCTTTCTTCTGTTCCATGAAAATGATTTGCAGTATTTTGTCATCAAAGTCACTTATCCATTCTTCTGTTCCTTGAAATCAATATTCTGCTATTGATTTCTTCTAATGTATTTTCCATTTCAGTTGTATCCCTCTGCCATCTTGGTTGCTTCAGCTTTCTGTGATTGTAGTTTCCTTTTAGCAGATTGCAGGACTATAGCTCTTCTTGCTTTTACTGTCTGCTTTCTGGTGGATGAGATGTCTACGAGGTTTGTTCAGGCTTCTTGATGAGAGTGGCTGGTGCCTGGTCACTGATGTGTGGAGGTGAGTCTGTCCTCACTCTGCTAGGCAGGACCACAGTAAGGGAGACCTTGAACCACTTGTCTGCTGATGGGTTGCTTGGCCTCAAGCATCCCAGCAGTGGAGCCTAAGACTATTGTGTGAGGCTTGGTCTTACGAGGGAAATAGTGGCCTCTCGGAGGCTCACACTAAGGAGTACTACCCGAGACTGCTGTTTTCAGTGTCTTTGTCCCCACAGTGAGCCACAGCTGCCTGTGCCCCCAATAGGAGACCCTCCAATACTAGAAGATAGGTCTGGCCCAGTATCTTATGGAGTCGCTGCTTTTTTCCCCCTGGGTCATGGTGCACACAAAACTTTTGTACCCTCCAAAATGGTAATTTCTGTTTCCCTTGGTCCATTGGAAGTCTTGTGACTAAATCCCACTGGTATTCAAAGCCAGTTTCTCTGGGGTCTCCTCCTCTTGCTGTGGGCATCCTGGCTGGGAAGTCCAATGTGGAAATCTGAACCTTTACTTCTATGAGGTAACTTCTGTGTTACAATTGTCTTCCAGTTACTATTATATTATTATATATTATTACTATTATATTACTACATATTATTATATGTTACTATTATCTTATTACTACTATTGTTACATATGTTATCCAGTTACTATATTATTACATATTAAATTATTATTACATTATATTATTACATAGTAATACATTATTGCTATTAATATTGCATAAATATTAATATATTACAATATATATAATTGTGGGTTGCCTACCTGGCCGCTTGGATTTCATTTTATTTCCATTGCACCCCTCCTGCCATGTTGTTTAGCTTCTTTGTCTTTGGACATAGGGTATGGATCCAGTGTTTTTACTAGGATTCAGTGTTTTTACTAGGATCCAGCATTTTTTGGTCAATTGTTGTTTAGCAGTTAGTTGTTGTTCTGGTTATCTTGTAGAGAAGAAGGTAAGCTCACATCCTTCTTTCTGCCATCTTAAGCTAATTTCTCCATTAAAAAAATTGTTCTAGTTCTATGAAAAATGTCATTGGTAATTTAAAAGTGATTGCAATGAATCTGTAAATTGCCCTGGGTCCTGTCATCATTTTGACTGTATTAATTCTTTCAATTCAAGAACATGGTTTATATTTTTCCATCTCTTTGTGTCATCTTCAATTTCTTTTGTCAGCATCTTACAGGTTTTGGGCTACAGATGTTTTGTCCCCTTAGGTTTATTCCTAAGTGTTTTATTCTCTTTTGATGCAATGGTAAATGGGATTTTTTCTTTACTTTTTCTTTCTGATCTTTCATTGCTAGTGTATAGAAATGCAAGAGATTTCTATGTATTAATTTCTTAGATTTATTTATTTTTTATTAAAGGATAATTGCTTTACATAATTTTGGTGTTCAAACCTCAGTATGAATCAGCCATATGGATACATATATTCCTTCCCTCTTGAACCATCCTCCCATCTCCCTCCCCATCCCACACCTCTAGGTTGATACAGAGCCCCTGTTTGAGTTTCCTGAGCCATACAGTAAATTCCCATTGGCTATCTGTTTTACATATGGTAATGTAAGTTTCCATGTTACTCTTTCCATACATCTCACCCTCTCCTCCCCTTTCCCAATGTCCATAGTCTATTCTCTATGTCTGTTTCTCTATTGTTGCCCTGTAAATAAATTCTTCAGTACTATTTTTCTAGATTCTGTATATGTGCATTAGAATATGGTATTTCTTTCTCTTTTTGAGTCACTTCACTCTGTATAACAGATTGTAGGTTCATTCCCCTTATTAGAACTGACTCAGATACATTGCTTTTTATGGCTGAGTAATATTCCATTGTGTATATGTAGCACAACTTCTTTATCCATTCATCTGTTGATGGACATCTGGGTTGCTTCCATGTTCTAGCTATTGTAAATAGTGTTGCAATGAACAATGGGAAACATATGTCTCATTCAATTTTGGCTTCCTCGGGGTATATGCCTAGGAGTGGGATTGCTGGTCATATGGTGGTTTTATTCCTGTATTTTGAAGGAATCGCCATATTGTCTTCCATAATGACTGTATCAGTTTACATTCCTACCAACAGTGCAGGAGTGTTCCCTTTTATCCACACCCTCTCCAGCATTTAATGTTTGTAGACTTTTGATAAAGGCCATTCTGACAGGAGTGAGGTGATATTGTAGTTTTAATTTGCATTTCTCTAATAATGAGCAGTGTTGAGCATCTTTCGTGTGTTTGTTAGCCATCTGTATGTCTTCTTTGGAGAAATGTCTGTTTATGTCTTTTTCCTACTTTTTGATTGGGTTGTTTGTTTTTCTGGTATTGAGTTGTATGAGCTGCTTCTATGTTTTGGAAATTAATCCTTTGTCAGTTGTTTCATTTGCTATTATTTTCTCCCATTCTGAGGGTTGTCTTTTTACCTTAGTTATAGTTTATTTTGCTATGCCAAAGCTTTTGAGTTTAATCAGGTCCCTCTTGTTTACTTTTGTTTTTATTTCCATACTTTAAGAGGTGGGTCATAAAGGATCTTGATTTGATTTATGTCATCAAGCGTTCTATCTGTGTTTTACTCTAAGAGTTTTATAGTTTCTGGTCTTACATTTAGATCTTTAATCAGTTTTGAGTTTATGGTGTTGGGAAGTGTTCTAATTTCATTCTTTTACATGTAGCTGTCCAGTTTTCCCAGCACCACTTATTGAAGAGGCTGTCTTTGCCCCATTGTATATTCTTGCCTCCTTTGTCAAAAATAAGTTACCCATAGATGCATGGGTTTATTTCTGGCCTTGCGATCTTGTTCCATTGGTCTATATTTCTGTATTTTGTGCCAGTACCAATACTGTCTTGATGACTGTAGCTTTGAAGTAAAATCTGAAGTTAGTAAAGTTGATTCCTCAGCTCCATTCTTCTTTCTCAAGACTGCTTTGGCTATTGGGGTCTTTTGTGTTTCCATATGAATTGTGAAATTTTTTGTTCTAGTTCTGTGAAAAATGCCATTGGTAATTTGATAGGGATTGCATTGATCTGTAGATTGTGTTTGGAAGTATTGTCATTTTGACAATCTTGATTCTCCAGGAACATGGAATATCTCTCCATCTGTTTATGTCATCTTTGATTTCTTTCATCACTGTCTTATAATTTTCTGTGCACAGTTCTTTTGTCTCCTCAGGTAAGTTTATTCCTAGATATTTAATTATTTTTATTGCAATGGTGAATGGGATTGATTGCTTAATTTCTTTTTCTGATTTTTCATTGTTAGTATATAGAAATGCAAGTGATTTCTGTGTATTGATTTTTGTATCCTGCAATGTTGCTAAATTCACTGATTAGCTCTAGTAATTTTCTGATACTGTCTTTAGGGTTTTCTATGTACACTATCATTTCATCTGCAATCAGTGAGAGCTTTACTTTTCCCATCTGGATTCCTTTTATTTCTTTTTCTTCTTACATTGCTGTAGCCAGGACTTCCAGAACTATGTGGAGTAATAGTGGCGAAAGTGGACACTTTTGTCTTGTTCCTGATCTTAGAGGGAATGCTTTCAGTGTTTCACCATTGAGAATCATGTTTGCTGTATGCTTATCATATATGGCCTTTACTATGTTGGATAGGTCCCTTCTGTGCCCATGTTTTGAAGAGTTTTCATCATAAATGGGTGCTGAATTTTGTAAAAGGCTTTTCCTGCATCTATTGAGATTATAATTTTTGTCTTTCAGTTTATTAATATGGTGTATCACATTGATTGATTTGCATATATTGAAGAATCCTTGCATTCCTAGAATAAACCCAACTTGATCATAGTGTATGACCTTTTTGATGTGTTGCAGAATTCTGTTTGCTAAAATTTTGTTGTGGATTTTTGCATCTATGTTCATCAGTGATAGTGGCCTGTAGTTTTCTTTTTTGTGTTGTCTTTGTCTGGTTTTGGTATCAGGGTGATGATGGCCTTGTAGAGTGAGTTTGGAAATGTTCCTATCTCCAGAATTTTTTGAAAGAGTTTTAGAAGGATAGGCATTAGTTCTTCTCTAAATTTTTGATAGAATTCTCTGTGAAGCCATCTGGTCCTGGGATTTTGTTTTTTGGAACATTTTTGATCATAGCTTCAATTTCAGTGCTTGCAGTTGGGTTGTTCATAATTTCTGTTTCTTCCTGGTTCAGTCTTAGAGGATTGAGCTTTTATAAGAATCTGTCCATTTCTTCCAGGTTATCCCTTTTATTGCCATATAGTTGTTCATAATAGTCTTTTATAATCCTTTGTATTTCTTCATTGTCTGTTGTAATCTCTCCTTTTTCAGTTCTAATTTTGCTGATATGATTCTTCTCTTTTTCTTGATGAGTCTGGCTAAATTAGGTTTGTCAATTTTGTTTACCTTTTCAAAGAACCAGCTTTTAGTTTTATGACTCTTTACTATTGTTTCTTTCATTTCTTTTTCATTTATTTCTGCTCAGATCTTTATGGTTTCTTTCCTCATACTAATTTTGGAATTTTTTTTTGTTCTTTTCCCAGTTGTTTTAGGTGTAAAGTTACATTGTCTATTTGATGCTTTTCTTGTTTCTTGAGGTAGGGTTGTATTGCTATAAACTTCCCTCTTAGAACTGCTTTTGCTGTATCCCATGGGTTTTGAGTTGTTGTGTTTTGTCATTTATTTCTAGAAATTTTTGGATTTCACTTCTGATTTCTTCAGTAACCTGTTGGTTATTTATAAACGTGTTGTTTAATCTCCACGTGTTTGTGTTTCTTACTGTTTTTTCCTTGTAATTGATATATAGTCTCATAGCATTGTGGTCAGAGAAGATGTTTGATATGATTTTAACTTTCTTAAATTTACTGAGGTTTGATTTGTGACCCAAGATATGGTCAACCCTGGAGAATGTTCCATGTGCACTTGAGAGGGTGTATTCTTCTGCATTTGGATGGAATGTCCTGAAGATATCAATAAGATCCATCTCGTCTAATGTATATTTAAGACTTGTGCTTCCTTATTAATTTTCTGTTCTGATGATCTGTCCATTGGTGTGAGTGGGGTGTTAAAGTCTCCTACTATTACTGTTACTGTCAGTTTCTCCTTTATTTCTGTTAATGTTTGTCTTATGTATTGAGGTGCTCCTATGTTGGGTGCATAAAGTGAAGTCATTCAGTCATATCCAACTCTTTGTGACCCAATGGACAGGCTCCTCTGTCCATGGGATTTTCCAGGCAATAGTACTGGAGTGGGTTGCCATTTCCTTCTCCAATGTTAGGTGCATAGATACTTACAATTGTTATGTCTTCCTCTTGGATTGATTCCTTGATCATTATTTAGTGTCCTTCCTTATTTCCTGTGATCTTCTTTATTTTAAGACCTATTTTTTCTTTTATGAGGACGGCTACTCCAACTTTCTTTTTCTTCCCATTTGCATGGAATATATTTTTCCATCCTCTCACTTTCAGTCTATATGTGTCTTGAGGTCTGAAGTGGTTCTTGTAAACAGCATATTTATGGGTGTCATTTTTGTATCCATTCAGCCAGTCTGTGTCTTTTGATTAGAGCATTTAATCCATTTGCATTCAAAGTAATTATTGAAATATATGTTCCTATTGCCATTTTCTTAATTGTTGGGGGTTGATTTTGTAGATTTTTTTCTTCTCTTGTATTTCTTGACTATATAAATCCCTTTAACTTTTTTGTAAAGCTTGTTTGGTGGTACTGAATTCTCTTTAACTTTTGCATGTCTGAAAAGCTTTTTATTCCTCCATCAATTTTGAATGACATCCTTTCCAGGTACAGTAAACTTGGTTGTAGATTTTTCCCTTTCAGTACTTTAAATATATCTTGCCTTTCCCTTCTGGCCTGCAGTTTTTTCTGCTGAAAGATCAGCAGTTCAGTGTATGGGGTTACCCTTGTGTGTTACTCATTTCTTCTCCCTTGCTGCATTTAATATTCTTGCTTTGTGTTTAGTCTTTGTTAGTTTGATTAGTATATGTCTTGGTATATTTCTCCTTGGGTTTATCTTGTATGGGACTCTTTGTGCCTCTTGGACTTGATTGTCTATTTCCTTTTCCATGTTGGGGAAATTTTCAACTATAATCTCTTCAAAATTTTTCTCCTGCCCCCCCCTTTTTTTCTCTTCTTTTACTGGGACCCTGGTAATTTGAATGTTGGTGTGTTTGATATGGTCCCAGACATCTCTGAGACTTTCCTCAGTTCTTTTCATTCTTTTTACTTTATTCTGATCTTCAGAAGGTATTTCCACCATTTTATCTTCCAGCTCACTGATTCATTCCTTTGCTTCAGATATTCTGCTGTTGACTCCTAGAGTATTTTTAATTTCAGTAATGGTGTTGTCTCTGTATGTTTATTCTTTAATCTTTCTAGATCTTTGTTAATTGATTCTTGCATTTTCTTCATTTTGTCTTCAAGGATTTTGGTCATCTTTACTGTCATTACTCTGAATTCTTTTTCAGGTAGTTTGCCTATTTCCTCTTCATTTATTTGGACTTCTATGTTTCTAGTTTATTCCTTCATTTGCACAGTATTTCTCTGCCTTTTCATTATTTTGTTTAAACTTACTGTGTTTGAAGTCTCCTTTTCCTAGGCTTCAAGTAAAGTTGAATTCTTTCCTTGAAGAAGGTTAAATTCTTTCTTCCTTTTGGTTTCTGCCCTCCTAATGTTGGTCCAGTCCTTTGTGTGACCTTTGTACAGGGTGATATTTGTGCTGAGTTTTTGTTTGTTTTTCCTCTGATGGGCAAGGCTGAGTGAGGCGGTAATCCTGTATGGTGATGATTGGGTTTGTATTTTTGTTTTGTTTGTTTAGATGAGGCATTCTGCACAGAGTGCTACTGGAGGTTGGGTGATGTCAGGTCTTGTATTCAAGTGGTTTCCTTTGTGTGAGTTCTCACTATTTGATACTCCCTAGGGTTAGTTCTCTCTAGGGTCTTGGAGTCAGTGCTCCCACTCCAAAGGCTCCGGGCTTGATCTTTGAGTCATGTGTTATATCCAATTGAAGATGTAAAGTGTTGGGGTCTCCTGAGGACCACTGCCCTTGAACCTGGAGTAGGAGTTCCATCAGTCATCGGGACACTGATCCTCAGAACCTGTCTCCAGACACCTGACATGAGCAAGGCCACCAGTCGAGGGCTACAAGACAGCAGGGCACCAAGACTCAAATTGGCAAAGTGGTGACTTGAGTGTGGGATCCCTTTGTCTCCCCACACCCCAGGGCGGTCCAGCACCCACTGCAGGAACTCACTCTCCCAACTCAGTTCCAAACACCTAAAGGTGAAACCTGATCTCTATGTGTTAATTTGGTACCTGCAACTTTTACTGAATTCTTTGAGCTCTAGTAGTTTTCTGGTGGTATCATTAGAATTTTCTATGTATAGTATCGTGTCACCTATAAACAGTGACAGGTTTACTTCTTTTTTGATTTGTATTCCTTTTATTTTTTTTCTTCTCTGATTGCTATGGCTACGACTTCCAAAACTATGTTGAATAACAATGATAAGAATGGACATCCTTGTCTTGTTTCTGGTCTTATAGTTAATACTTTCAGATTATCACAGTTTAGAATGATATTAGCTGTAGGTTTATCATGTCTATGTGCTAAGTTGTTTCAGTCATGTTTGACTCTGCAATGCTATGGACTGTAGCCTGCCAGGCTCCTCTGTCCATGAGACTTTCCAGGCAAGAAGACTGGAGTGGATATTCATGCCTCCTCCAGGGATCTTCCCAACCTAGAGATTGATCTCTTATGTCTGTTGTGTTGGCAGACAGGTTCTTTATCACTAGTGCCACCTTCATGGCCTTTATTTTGTTGAGGTAGATTCCCTCTGGGGCTTCCCTGGTGTCTCAGTTGCCCTCAATGCAAGGGATCAGGATTCAAGTGGGTACTTGATGGGACTGGAGGGTGGAGAGAAGGAAGCAATAAGGGCATGAATATAAATAAGTAAACTTTACTTATTCTTTTTAAAGAATAAGTAAATTTTATATTTTTCTAAAGAAATTCATTGGAGTACAGTAGATTTATAATATTGTGTTCGTTTCTGGTATACAGCAAAGGAAATCACTTATTATATGTGTGTATATATATATATTTTAAACACTATTTTGTAGATTCTTTTCCTGTGTGTGTGTGTGCTTAGTTGCTTCAGTCGTTCTGTTTTTTTTGTGTGTGTGTGACCCTATGAATAGTAGCCTCCCAGGCTATCTGCCCGTGGGATTCTGCAGTGGATACTGGAGTGGGTCACTATGCCTCCTCCAGGGGATCTTCTGAACCCAGGGATCAAATTCATGTCTCTTACATCTCCTGCTTTACCACTAGTGTCACCTGGGGATCCCATATAGGACTTTAAAGAGTATTGAGTAGAGTTCCTTTTGCTATACAATAGATTCTTCCTAGTTATCTCTTTTATATATTGTAGTGTGTATATCTCAATCCCAATCTTCCAGTTTATCCCTACCCTCCCTAACCCTCTGGTAACCATAAATTTGTTTTCTGCATCTGTAACTCTGTTTCTGTTTTGTAGATAAGTTCATTTGTTCTCTCCCTTCATTTTTTAGAGTTCACATATAAGCACTATCATGTGATATTTGTCTGTCTGCCTTCACTTAGTATAATGATCTCTAGGTCCATCTGTGTTCCTGCAGATGGCATTATTTTATTCTTATGTATGGCTGAGTAATATTCCACTGTGTGTGTGTGTGTGTGTGCGCATGTGTTCAGTCATGTCTAACTCTTTGCGACCCTGTGGAATGTAGCCCTCCAGGCTTCTCTGTCCAAGGAACTTTCCAGGTAAGAATACTTGGGTTGCCATTTCCTCTTTCAAGGGGGGGTTTTGTGTGTGTGTGTGTGTGTGTGTGTTGACATTTCCTCCTTCAAGTGGTGTGTGTGTGCACATGTGCATGTGTGCTATAACTCTTTATCTGTTCCTCTATTGATAGACATTTTTGTTGCTTCCGTGTCTTAGCTATTGTGAATGATGCTTCAGTGAACATTGGGCTACATGTATCTTTGCAAACTATGATTTTCTCCAGATATATGCACAGGAGTGGGATTGCTCGATCATATGGTAGTTGTGTTTTTAGTTTTTAAATGAACTTTCGTTCTGTTCTCCATAGTGGCTGTACCTGTTTACATTCCCAACAACACTTCAAGAGGGTTCCCTTTCCTTCATATCTCTTTAGCATTTATTGTTTGTAGAGTTTTTGGTTATGGCCACTCTGATTGACGTGAGGTGATAAGCCATTGTAGTTTTAGTATTCGTGTCTCTAATAATTAGTGATGAGCATCTTTTCATTTGCTTTTTGGCCATCTGCATATTTTCATTGTAGAAATGTCTATTAGAATCTTCTGCCCATTTTTTGATTGGGTTGATTTTTTATATTGAGTTGCATGAGCTGTTTGTGTATTTTGGTGATGAATATGTTGTTGGTTGCTTTGTTTGCAACTGACAACATTTTCTCCCTTTCTGAGAGTTGTCTTTTAATTTTTCTTATGGTTTCCTTTTTATGCGTAGTGTTTTAATTTTAATTAGGTCAGAAATCTCTTGTATTCCTATACACTTAAAATAAAAGATCAGAATGAGAAACCAAGGAAATAGTCTCATTTACCATCATATCAAAAATTATAAAACACCTTGGAATAAACCTTCCTAAGGAGGCAAAATACCTGTACTCAGAAAACTCTAAGATAGGAAAGAAATCAAAGATGATGCAAACAGATGGGGAAATATATCATGATTCTTGGATTGGAAGAATCAGTATAATCAAGATAACTGTACTACCCAACACAGTCTACAGATTCAGTGCAAGCTCTATCAGGTTACTAATGGCATTTTTTTTTTCACAGAATTAGACCAAAAATTGTACAATTTGGGTGGAAACACAAAAGACCAGAAATAGCCAAAGCAATCTTGAAAAAGAAAAATGGAGCTGGAGGAATCAAGCTCCTTGCCTTCAGGCTTGACTACAAAGCTACAGTCATCCAAACTGTATGGTACTGCCACAAAAACAAATATAGATCAATGGAACAGGATAACAGTCCAGAAATAATGACACTCACCTATGGTCATACCATGTATGACAAAATATTCAAGAATACTCGTTGGAGGAAAGACAGTTTGTTTAGTAAGTGGTGCTGGGAAAACTAGATAGCTACATGTAAAAGAATGAATTAGAGTACTCTCTTACAGCATGCACAAAATAAGCTCAAAAATGGATTGGAGATCTAAATGTAAGGCTAGATATTATAAAACTCTTGGAGGAAAATAAAGGCAGAACACCCTGACATAAATTGCAGCAAGAACTTTTTAAGTCCTCCTCCTGGAGTAATGGAAATAAAAACAAAAATAAACAAACAGGACCTGATTAAACTTAAATGTATTTGCACAGTAAAGGAAATCATAAATAAGTAAATTTTATAATACAGTAATAGGTGATAAGGGCTATGGGATGAAGAAATTGAAGCAGGGTTATGGACTGGCATACCTTGATGAGAGATGAAAGGTAGGCTCTAGCATTTAAAATGGTGCATGGGAAATCCAGTTGAGAATATAAGATATGGCTCAGCTGATAAAGAATCTGCCTGCAATGTGGGAGACCTGGGTTCAGTCCCTGGTTGGGAATCCCCCCTGTAGAAAGGGAATGGCTACCCACTCCAGTATTCTGGTCTGGAGAATTCCTTTGACTGTATAGTCCATGGAGTCACGAAGAGTCGGACACAACTAAGCAACTTTCACTTCACTTCAAGGTGAGGGAGTTGGCATGTGGATATCTAGAAACAAGTATTCCAGGCAGAGATTATAAATCAAGAGCACACCTAACTTGTTCAAAGAAATGGCAAGGAGAGTGATTAGGATGAACTGAACAAGGGGAAATGTTATATGGAAGAGGTTAGGGATTTAACAGGGAATAGATCATGCAGATACTTTTAGGCTTTTACTCTGTACAAAATAAGAAGCCACTGGAAGGTTTTGAGCAGAGGAAGGACATATCTAGGTTACATTTTGTATCATTATTCTGGTTCCTTGAGAGAATAGATGTGGAAGAGGCAAGGTTGTAGCCAATTAGAAGACTACTGCAATAATTCAGATGATGACTTGTACCAGGGTGGTAGCAGTGGGGGTGTTAAGATGTGATTGGACTCAGGAAATACTGTGAAGTTGGAATAAACATGATTTTCTAATAAAGAAAAGATTCGAGGACACCAAGATTTTTAGATATGAGCAACTGGAAGAATAGAGTTGTCATCCATTGAGACGAGAAATCTCTTTGGATTGAACAGATTTGTAGAATGAAGTTAGGAGATTAGACTTGGATATCCTAAGTTTGAGATATCTACTAGTCATCCAGTTGGAGATGCTGAAGCAGGTTATGACCTGGGAAGAGACACTTCATTGTGAGCAGCATAAAAGTGAAGTGAAAGTTATTGAGTCGTGTCTGACTCTTTGTGACTCCATGGAATATACAGTCCTTGGAATTCTCCAGGCCAGAAAACTGGAGTGGGTAGCCTTTCCCTTCTCTATGGGATCTTCCCAACCCAAGGATCAAACCCAGGTCTCCCACATTGCAGGCAGATTCTTTAACAGCTGAGCCACAGGGGAAGCCCAAGCAACATAAAGGAGGTATCCAAATTCATGTTTCTGCATGAGATCACCAAGGGAGTGAAAGTAAATAGAGAAGATGACCAAGATTGCACCTTGATGCATTCCAGAATTAAGAGATAAGAGAAAGAAGCAAGTCCAGAAAGGACACTTAAATCAGTTGACCAATAAGTAGGAGTAAAACCAAGAAATGAAGAAAATATATATTAAAGGGATGGTGATCTGCTGAGTCAAATGTGTCCAGTTCTGCTAATGGAAACCAGAGTTTTCAAAAGCTCAGTGCGTGAGAAAAATGGATTCACCCACCATTCAGTTTGATTCATATAATTAGAGGGAAGAACTTTGAAATGCTTTTACATATGTTGTATAACTCCATGTCATCCTTTGAAGGCCTCAAGTATACACAGAGAAATCAAGCTGAGCGCTCAGGAGCTAAACAAGCACAGGTGTCATTCATCTTTGTGAGGGCGATTTTCAGTTCTGACCTCAGTCATCTAGGAGGTGTTGATACCTGAGGTTCTCTTTATATAGGTTATCACATGGTAGATGAGTATGGCTTGCTGCACTAAGTTCATGTGTCTCAGTGACAGAAAACTGTGAAACAGATTCTTGCAAGTTTATCAGGGTTTTCACTGCTGTTGAATTTGTCAGCAGAAATTCAGTCAACTATCTGCCCACTGCCGACTCTTTCTGAGAGTCAAAAATGAGCTTGGTAATTAATATCCTCTGACATGTGGAAAAAATCACCATTGTGTTAGAAAGCTTGAGATATTAGAGATATGAATAGTGTCTGAGGAGTAGTGACTGAGGAGGAGGTAGGAGAGTTCCATTGCTGAGCTTGCAATTTCATTCTGCTTCTGCCAGGTGCTAAAGAATAGCAAAACATGAGTTATACAACTACTGAAACCTAAGGTTAACATGGTTTGTACTTGAAAGATGAGGTTTTTCTCTTAGACAAAAGTACCAGAAAGTAACATAGCAGATAGAAGATAGGTATAATGTGGAATCCCCTCAGATTACAGAAAGCCAAGAAGGGCCTTTTTGGATTTAATATATAAAGTCTAGGCTATATTAACACTTATTGACAGTTGTAGAAAAAGTACTGGAACTTCAGAATTCATGGAAATACAGTATTTTAGGTGTTTTTTTTTTTCAGAATAAAGCTTTAAAAATAGATAATATTAGAGTCCTTCCTCTCTCCTTTCCTTGCTTCTTTCTTTTTTCATAGCAAATGATACTTTGTTATTTCTCCCTTGATTCTGTGTGTGGCTAGGAATGTAGGGTTGATCCTGGGAAATCATACTTCACTATAGTGTGGGTAGCCTCCGTCCTCCCCTCCAAACTCTGGCAGACTGTCTTTCAGAACTCCAGCACAGGAGTCAAGGAATTGGGTATAATACATCAGTTCAGTTCAGTCCTCAGTCGTGTCTGACTCTTGGCGACCCCATGAATCGCAGGATGCCAGGCCTCCCTGTCACCAACTCCCAGAGTCTACCCAAATTCATGTCCATTGAGTTGGTGATGCCATCCAACCATCTCATCCTTTTGTCATTCCTTTCTCCTGCCCTCAATCGTTCCCAGAATCAGGGTCTTTTCAAATGAGCAGCTCTTTGCATCAGATGGCCAAAGTACTGGCATTTCAGCTTCAGCATCCGTCCTTCCAATGAACACCCAGGACTGATCTCCTTCAGAATGGACTGGTTGGATCTCCTTGCAGTCCAAGGGACTCTCAAGAGTCTTCTCCAACACCACAGTTCAAAAGCATCAATTCTGCTCTTAGCTTTCTTTATAGTCCAACTCTCACATCCATACATGACCACTGGAAAAACCATAGCCTTGACTAGACGGACCTTTGTTGGTAAAATAATATCTGCTTTTTAATATGCTGTCTAGGTTGGTCATAACTTTCCTTCCAAGGAGTAAGCGTCTTTTACTTTCCTGGCTGCAATCACCATCTGCAGTGATTTTGGCTGCTGCTGCTGCTAAGTCGCTTCAGTCATGTCCGACTCTGTGCAACCCCAGAGACGGCAGTCCACCAGGCTCCACCGTCCCTGGGATTCTCCAGGCAAGAACACTGGAGTGGGTTGCCATTTCCTTCTCCAATGCATGAAAGTGAAAAGTGAAAGTGAAGTTGCTCAGTTGTGTCCGACTTTTCGCGACCCCATGGACTGCAGCCCACCAGGCTCCTTCACCCATGGAATTTTCCAGGCNGGCTTTTTAGCTCCTCCTCACTTTCTGCCATAAGAGTGGTGTCATCTGCATATCTGAGATTATTGATATTTCTCCCAGCTTTAGGGAACTAATTAACTAATATTAGACTGTGAAAAGGCAAAAATGTACATTGTAATCTGAAGGGTGAACACTACAAGAATAGCAAAAGAATGTTTACCTAGATAACCATGCAAAGTAATGATTTGATAGTTAAAAAATATTGACCATATCAAAGGAAAAGAAAGGAAAAGGAACTTAGAAGAGGCAACAATAAATATACAGTACTATGATATACATAAACCAAATTATATCTATTTTTATTTGAAAAGATTCAGGCGAAATACTCCAAACAGAAAAGCAGATTATATCAGACTGGACAAGAAACCTTTCATCAAATACTCCTGAATAGAGACATATGCAAAATTTAATCATCAGGAAAATTAGAAAATAAAAAAAAATCGCAAAATGTATACTTTTTCACATTAACCTCAGAAAACGGGTATAACCATATCAGTAAAAGAAAAAGTACACTTTGAAAGGGAAATGCCTTTATGATAACAGGTTCAGTGCAATAAGAAAATAGTAATACAAATTCTAAATCTGTATGCCTCTTAATAAAGCCAGCATACAAAGCAAAAACTGACAAAAATAATGGACAAATCCAGTCACAGTGGGAAATTTTAACACATCTCACTGAGTGACACACAAAATGACAGACAAACTCTCAGCTAGAGGGAGAGGATTTAAAAATATGACTTAAACAAATTTACTTAATTGACGTAGAACAATGCACATGACTACTCATCAAACATTCCAGAATATATCACATGCCTGGCAATAAAGCCTCAAGAAGCTTCTAGGGGCTAATACAATCTACCCTGACTGTTAATGTAATATCCAGCAGTAATGGTGGGTTTCCTGGCCCCCCCTCCCCCAACCTCTAGTATAAATTCAAAGAATATTAGTTTATCTAATCCTACCATCCACCTAGGTGACCCTCGCCGCTCCCCAAACCCTAGACCGAGAAGATAACATGACGCATGCCTTTTCCATAGCCAGGGAAAAATTCACGTCACCAACAGGCATTTTCGTCGGAGGGGAGGTTTACCACGTAGAATCGAGAAGGGTGTGTCAGAGCCCACTTGGCCCATTTCCTCAAGAGACTGGAACAGAGTCAGTCTAGGCTCTCTCCCCGCTTTCCCTGAAGGACAGTCAACTGGTTGGGGGTCCTGTGGTTTGGGGTGGGGGAGGGAACCCAGAACACTTCCTGCTTCCAAGGGGTCTGAAGAGAAGGTCTCACGCGGACCACTCACCCATAGGGTGGCCTGAAGGCAGAGATCTGTCACCACCGTCCTCACTGGCTGCCCTGGAAGACAATCTGTGGGTCTGAAGCCGGAAGTTTGTAGAATCAAAGAAAACTGCTGAGGTAAGAGAGCGCGAGCCCCAAACAACTTCGTCACAGCCACACAAACAAGATGGCGTCCTAACAGGAAGTCCTTTCCCCAAGGTCATAGAGGAGGAGAGTCTTGGGGGCCAGAGGAGACTTAACTTCCTGTAATCGCTGCCCTCCGAGTTCGCTACCAGTGTAACATCCAAGGAACTCTTTCCAACAGTACCACCCCTGCAGAGGAGGCCAGTTAGAATCAGGAGGCTTAGGGATCTTGATACTTGTAGCTACAAACACAGAGAACTCTCTGTGCCAGACTGCATCAGCTGCGTTACGCTGTGTTCCTTCATTCTGCAGACCCAGAGAACTGGGAGGGCCAGCAGTAGGAAACGCTCTGTCCTTGCTACATTACATCTGTTCTTTCATGTATTCCTCACAAGGGGACTTTGATACCAGAATCATCAACTTTCCAAGGTTGCTGAGGCTTATTGAGGTGCTGCAGTTGTTTAGGGTCATTCAGATGCTACTGGGAGAAACAGGCCGGAATTGAGCTCCATGGAATGGAAGATGCCTTCTTGAAGCATAGCTTTACTAGATACTTGATGTAATAGAGAGGTTTTTATGAAGTTTATGCAAGTGAAGTGAAGTCGCTCAGTCTGTCCGACTCTTTGCGACCCCATGGACTGTAGCCTATCAGACTCCTCCGTCCTTGGGATTTTCGAGGCAAGAGTGCTGGAGTGGATTGCCATTTCCTTCTCCAGGGGATCTTCCCGACCCAGGAAACGAACCTGGGTCTCCCGCATTGCAGGCAGACGCTTTACCATCTGAGCCACCACCTGACTATTCTAAAAATAATCAGGTGGCTAGAATTAACTCTCATCCATTCCAGAGA
Source organism: Aepyceros melampus (assembly GCA_006408695.1). Taxonomy (NCBI): domain Eukaryota; kingdom Metazoa; phylum Chordata; class Mammalia; order Artiodactyla; family Bovidae; genus Aepyceros; species Aepyceros melampus. Next base: position 23,878 of record SJXQ01007249.1, read on the forward strand.
GATCATACCAAAACAACAACAACAAAACCTTGATAATAAAATAAAAAGGAAATACCAAACAGAACTTGGTGGGTCACTGCAATGACGGTAGGGAAAAAAAAAAAAATCAATCTTTCCTTTAAAAAAAATGTAGTCAATGTAGGCAGATATCCCCCTAGTGCAGGGGTCCCCAGCTCCTGTTGGGAACTGGGTTGCACAGCAGAGGGTGAACCTAGGGGGAGTGAGCAAGGGAAGCTTCATCTGCTGCTCCCCACAGCTCCCCATTGCTCACTTTACTCTCTGAAACAGTGCCTCCATTAGAGCCAGAACTGTACATATGAAAGTCTCAAATCAGAGGGTTTCTAAAGAAGAAGGGCTTCCCTGGTGGATCAGAGGTTAAAGCGTCTGCCTCTAATACGGGAGACCTGGGTTCGATCCCTAGGTTGGGAAGATCCCCTGGAGAAGGAAGTGGCAACCCACTCCAGTGTTCTTGCCTGGAGAATCCCATGGACGGAGGAGCCTGGTGGGCTACAGTCCATGGGGTCGCAAAGAGTCGGACACGACTGAGCGACTTAACTAAAGAAGAAAGGAAAGGAAGGAATAGCCCGGGCTCTAGTTCATGAGCTGGCATTTTCTGGAATTTTTAATATCTTCCTTTCCAGTTCTCTGTGCCCTGACAGAAGTACAACGCCTGAGAGAGATGAAGAAAATCTACATATGAGTGTGTGAACATCTGAGGTGAGGGAAATGTAAGACGCAAATGCATACGAATATACAGATACATTGTCAAGTCAAAAGTTGAAAAAGTGACTTTTATTAAACAACGACACGTGAACATGTTTAGAACATGTAAATATATTGGACCTTTTGGTTAATTAGTTGTTGTTTTCAAGTGTTCCTCTGAACAAATTAGCCTAATCAGAAATTCTCAAACATTGAAAATGTATACTGAGAAACTAAAATTATTCTCAACCTTCCATCTACAGGATCACCTTATCATGACCCACACGATCCCAAGGTATCCAGGGTAAGACAATTAGTGCACGTTGTCCAGATGTGTTTCTCTTTGGGTAATGCATATACCTGTCTTAGTCTTCCCTGGTGGCTCAGACGGTAAAGCGTCTGCCTACAATGCGGGAGACCTGGGTTCCATCCCTGGCTCGGGAGGATCCCCTGGAGAAGGAAACGGCAACCCACTCCATACTCTTGCCTGGAGAATCCCGTGGACAGAGGAGCCTGGTAGGCTCCAGAGTCCAGGGGGTCGCAAAGAGTCGGACCCGACTGAGCGACTTCATTTTCACTTTCACTTTCATACCTATCCTAAAGGATTTGTGTAGGTATGTAGTTCTAGATTGGAGAAGGCAGTGGCACCCTACTCCAGTACTCTTGCTAACTATAATATTGTTTATAATTTTCAATTACAGGGACTTCTCTGATGGTCCAGTGGCTAAGATTTTGCACTCCCAATCCAGGGGCACTGGTTTGATCCCAGGTTGGGGAACTAAGATCACACATGCCACAAGGTGCAAAAATAAATAAGTAAAATAAAAATTTTTTTACATAAGTAAATGTATACAACTCAATTCTTAACTTAATATGACATCGTCAGATTTTCATTCCTTCAGTTAATGGTTTGGCATATTTCCAGATGTTTACTGAAAAAGCATTTTGTTTTTCAGATGATTTGAATTATTTGTGGTTATTTTTTGTCTTTTCTCTATTGATTATCAGAAATCCTGTTGGCTGTTGCACATGAACACAAAAGCTGTAATACTGTTTGAAATGTTGTCTCCAAACTTTTCAATCTTTTACATTTTTTTCTTTTGACAGAAAGAAATTCCTTTAGTTTTCGTGGATTTTTTAAAATACAAAACTAAAGGGCTTCCTAGATGGCACAAGTGGTAAAGAACCTGCCTGTTAATGCAGGAGCACACAAGGGACATGGGTTCGGCCCCTGGGTCATGAAGATCCCTTGGAGGAGGGCATGGCAACCCACTCCACTATTCTTGCATGGAGAATCCCAATGGACAGAGAAGATTGGCAGGCTATAGTCCATAAGGTCGCAGAGAATCAGACACGACTGAAGCAGTTTAGCGGGCATGACTGAAAAAATGAGTAATGCATAGGGTTGCATCAAGTACTAGTCCACTGGGAATTCTAGATTCAGAGACTTGAGGGCCTCGTGACAAAATGGAAAAGAGCTTTAGCCCAAAATCTACATTGATTAATAATGGGGAAAATATTTGAATCTGTGTTTGCTTACACAAGATACTATGTAAAATGCATCTGGCCGAGTATAACTCCATAAATAATCATTTCCTTCCCTCCATGGAGGCTAATTGCCTCTGCTTCAACCTGAGCCTCACACAAATCCTTCAGGACACTTCAATCCCTGGGGCCCTATATTCAGGGAGTGGATTTCACCTATGTCATCTTCAAGACCAAGACATGGGGGAGAAGGTTGTTTGAGGACCCTATCGACATGCCATTGACACCGGGACAACCAAAACTAGATATGAGACGCAAGAAAAGCTTAGAACTCTGTTACAAAATTAATTAGAGCAATTGAAGTGAAGTTGTAAAAAGCCCATGTCTCTCCCAAACAAAAATGTCACATATAAAGTAAATCAAATTATTGGAAAAATATTTGGAACATATTTTAGAGCACATGTTCTATACTATATAATATAAATAAATCTGATCAGTAAAGAGGGTCATTTAAAGTCTCTTAAAAACTTGAATGAGAACTATGATTCACAAACATATAAAGATCAAACAAGTACAAAAACAATTATATACGGAAGTATATATGAATGTACATATATTTGCATAGGTATATTTACATCAACATAATATATACATCAACATACATATATACATACAGAACATAGTAAATATCCATACTGTGAACAAAATTTGGAGGAACAGATATGCTCATGTAAATTAACTTATTTAATATTGTACACAGAGAAATATATCTGGGGAACAAAGTAAATTACCCAGAAAATATTTCTTGTTATGGAAAAAGATTAATAAAACATAAAAGTATACTGTATCTATTGTATACACATCCCTGCATTTCATTAGTTTTGAAAAGAAAGATATTAATTTGAAGTCAGAAAAGTAACTAATGTAAATTTGTATAATAGTATAGGATGTAACGAGCTGTGAATTTCATTTCAAAAAATAATTTATGTGGCTTAACTGTTTGTATATGAATCGATATTGTTTTCACATTACACTTGTCTTTTAATCACACGTGTATCGGTTTCCTGTCACGACAGGAAGGGAGATGCTGAAGCAAAGTTCTTGCCACTAGATTTAATGGACATGGGCTCCGACTCACCCTTGCTGCTTCCTTTACCATAAAATCCTACCAGATATTTCCCGGTGATGGGCATCTTGCTCCTTTCCTCCTTCTAAGGCTTTTATTCCAGATATGTTCACCAGGTGGCACAGATCTCCAGCTTTTGAATTTTATCCAGTGAGAAGTGCTATTTGGGAAAAGGAATGAAACATGTTTTCAGAGTTGCTTTGCATTGCCAGTAGTGGGAGAATATATAAAATAACTTCGTGCTCAGATTGCTTTGCCTAACAATTTTCTTCTCCTCTGTGGTTTGCCAGATAGAAATCATAGTAATAAGATGACTCTTAGAGAACGACTGGTTAGTATGTGCCTGAGGCGGGAGCAAGGAAGGCAGAAGGGGTTCCTGTACATCTCTCTACAGCTGTCCTGTTAAGGTTCACAAGGTTTTTCCCTGAGTGATAGGCTGATGGGTAAGGGATTTCCACTCTGGATTTTCCAAAGGGATGCACCAGATTACAGGGTATTTCCTTCCTGTCATACTTGGCTCGTCTCCACCCTTTCCTCTTTGCTGGCTAAAGCCTCCTTAACCTCAGATCTCAGCTTAAAGATCACTTCATGTGAGAAGTCCCAGACACACCCTACTGGTTTGATTACCACTAGGCATATAATGGGGGGCTTCCCTGGTAGGTCACATGGTAAAGCGTCTGCCTACAAAGCGAGAGACCTGGGTTCGATCCCTGGGTCGGGAGGATGCCCTGGAGAAGGAAATGGCAACCCACTCCAGTATTCATGCCTGGAAAATCCCATGGACCAAGGAGCCTGGTGGGCTACAGTCCATGGGGTCGCAAAGAGTCGGACGCGACTGAGCGACTTCACTTCACTTCGCTTCAGGCATGTAATGACTCCACCACATTTGCCATCTCCAGACGCACTTTGCATGTGAAAGGGGACCGAAGGCTGCGAGCTCACCAGTGTTCAGAGGCTGTAGCATCATCACATAGTGGACTTCAGATGCTGAAGCTTTCAAGTATCTTGTCTGAAGAGATATCTTGCCTAAAATTCACTGTTCCACTTTGAAGGAGGATGCTGGAGACACTTCAGCAAAGGAACTGCAGCATTGTTCCTCAGACAAAAAGCAGGCTCTATTTCTGAGAACCTGTGGCACCTGGGGATTGTTGCTCCTTCTGTAAAAGAGCCATGCAAAAGAGCAGTGTATTGACAGTCTTTCATTTTTAGTGGGTTGGTTTTGCATGGCAAAAACCAAATGAGTCTTCCAGAGGCAGAATTGCAAGTCTTAAAATTTTTGAATAATTTGTTTTGTGGAATACTCTTAAATATATTTCAAATATTTAAATGAGCTTTGAAAATAATAAAAAGAACTAAGGAAGGAAGAAAAATGTTCCATTAACCTGTGATGAGATATCACTATTTTTATATTCTCATTAATTATGGACATAAAATGACACTGGCTTAGCTTTCATCTACATATAACAGTTAATCCTTCTGACATAACTACAAACTCCACATTGTGATTCATTCTTTATAGGTGACAAAACTGAGCCTCAGCCAGACCTGACTGAGACTAAAGCTCTGAGTGACCTTTACTGTCTTGTGATTTCAATAAATCCTGACAAGGACCATATGAAGGAGAGAGTGGTCACTCCCTGGATGGGGAACCTGAGGTTTGGGACCGACTTTAATGGCCTACACTGCCGCATGTCATGCTCCTACTCATTGGCTGGTTCCAGACTGGGACCCACGTCTTCTGAACCTAAACGTTATTCCTCCTACCAGTTCACTCAACCTCGCCTCAGTTACAGATACAAGTATATGTTGGAAATATTGTGAATTGGTTGCACACCATTGCAAGGAAGCCCATATTGCAACAAAGTGAGTAACCTAAATTTTTTGGCTCTCCATGTCTTATAAAAATTATGTTTATACTGTACTGTAGACTATTAAGTGTACAATAGCATTGTCTAAAAAACAAAGTACACACCTTAATTAAAAATACTTGATTGCTGAAACTTGCTAACAAACATCTGAAAGTTTGAAGAGCCATAAGCTTTTGGCTGGTGGAGGGTCAGGCATGTGTTTTGATGGCTGCTGACTGATGAGGGTGGTGGCTGTTGCAGGTTGGGGTGGCCATGGTAATTCCTTTAAATGAAACAACAGTAACATTTGCTGTATCAATTGACTCTTCTTTTTCAGAAACAATTAGCATGCAGTGTTGTTTGTTAGCTTTTTACCCACTGAAGAATTTCGTTCAAAATTGGAGTCTATCCTCTCAAAACCTGCCACTGTTTTATCTAATATTCTAGATTATGTAATATTCTAAATCCTTCGTTGTCATTTCAAAAATCTTCACAGCATCTCCACCAAGGGTAGATGCCTTTCAAGAAACCACTTTCTTCACTCCCATAAGAAACAGCTCCTCGGGGTTACAGTTTTATCATGAGATTGCAAAAATGCATTCAGATATTCAGGTCCCTTGTCCATTTCTAGTTCTCTTGCTATTTCCTGAAACCATAAAACTCCCAGGTGAAAATATAAGAAAAAGCTCCTTGGCATTGGTCGTGGCAATGCTTTTTAGATATATTACAAATGCACAGTAACAAAAGCAAAAATCAACACGTGGGAGCACAAAACAAAACATCTTGCACAACAAAAGAAACAGTCAACAAAATAAAAAGGTAACCTGTGGAATTGGAGAAAATCTTTGTAAACTGTGTGTATAGCATGCAGTTAAGTTTCAAAATATGTAAGGAAATCATACAACTCAATACAGAAAAATCTGAGTAAAATTTGGCAAATGACCTAAAGAGATATTTTCCCAAAGATTGCATATCAATGGACAACATGTATATGAAAAGGTGCTCAATGTCATCACAATTGCATAAAGAAGAATAAAATACCTAGAAACAGATTTAACAAACGAGGTGAAACACCTCTATAGTGCAAACAGTAAGACACTGGTGAAAGAAAATGAAAGAGGCACAAATAAATGGAAAGATATTCCATCTTACGGATTGAAAATCTTAATGTTGTTAAAATGACCATAATACCTAAGCAATCTACAGATTCAAACAATCTTGAACAATCTTGATGTTCACTGGAGTCATCAGAGATTCCTGAAAGAGGAACTGGGCCTGGGACAGTGGGCGAGACTTAAGGAGGGCTGGATGGAAGGGTGGAGATGAGGAGTCCACTCTGATTGGAGTGAAGAGTGGGGGCTCCCAGGTGAGCAGATAAGGCCGAGAGGTAACGGATGGGACACTCCCGGGGACTGAGACTATCTGGGTGTAGGACTGATTGGGGAAGGACCATATTTGCTTCCATGGACACTACACAGCCCCTTCATACACTGAAATGGCACAACGATGGCAAGGAGTAGAGTGCCCCACATGTCCGTCACTGGTCCACAGAGCAGAGATGGACCAGGTCCACCGAGAGTAGGGACGCTGTGCTGATCCTCAGTTCCCTGAACCTCCTTTAAAGTAGGAAGCAGACATAAAGGGGAAGAATTCACGACTAAGAGATGCCCCATGCCATCTGGAAAATATACACCCTCTTTAATTTCTCTCTGAGCCCAGATCCCAGGGACTCCAGCTGCCAGTGAGGTCCTACCTGCCTCTAGAGTCACATTCTTAGCCAGCATATTCCGTCCACCTGCTAGCTCTCCCCACACTCTGGTTGGTTCCATCTCTGCATCGTCGCTGACATCACTCAGGCTTTTCTCCTCCTTTGTTGTCTCAACTCCTTTCATCAGCTCAGTGAGGCGCATCACAACACAGCACTGCCCTGACAGTTCAGTTCCGTTCAGTTCAGTTCCGTCGCTCGGTCGTGTCCGACTCTTTGCGACCCCGTGAACCGCAGCACGCCAGGCCTCCCTGTCCACCACCAACTCCTGGAGGCTACCCAAACTCATGTCCATTGTGTTGGTGATGCCATCCAACCATGTCATCCTCTGTCGTCCCCTTCTCCCCCTGCCCTCAATCTTTCCCAGCACCAGGGTCTTTTCCAATGAGTCAGCTCTTCGCACGAGGTGGCCAAAGAATTGGAGTTTCGGGTTCAACATCAGTCCCTCCAGTGAACACCCAGGGCTGATCTCCTTTAGGATGGACTGGTTGGATCTCCTTGCAGTCCAAGGGACTCTCAAGAGTCTTCTCCAACACCACAGTTCAAAAGCATCAATTCTTCGGCGCTCAGCTTCCTTTATAGTCCAACTCTCACATCCATACATGACAACTGGAAAAACCATAGCCTTGACTAGATGGACCTTTGTTGGCAAAATAATGTCTCTGCTTTTGAATATGCTGTCTAGGTTGGTCATAACTTTCCTTCCAAGGAGTAAGTGTCTTTTAATTTCATGTTTGCAGTCACCATCTGCAGTGATTTTGGAGCCCAGAAAAATAAAGTCAGCTACTGTTTCCCCGTCTATTTGCCTTGAAGTGATGAGGCCAGATGCCACGATCTTAGTTTTCTGAATGTTGAGCTTTAAGCCAACTTTTTCACTCTCCTCTTTCACTTTCATCAAGAGGCTCTTTAGTTTCTCTTCACTTTCTGCTATAAGGGTGGTGTCATCTGCATATCTGAGGTTATTGATATTTCTCCCAGCAATCTTGATTCCAGCTTGTGCTTCCTTTGTCTAGGTTGGTCATAACTTTCCTTCCAAGGAGTAAGTGTCTTTTAATTTCATGTTTGCAGTCACCATCTGCAGTGATTTTGGAGCCCAGAAAAATAAAGTCAGCTACTGTTTCCCCGTCTATTTGCCTTGAAGTGATGAGGCCAGATGCCACGATCTTAGTTTTCTGAATGTTGAGCTTTAAGCCAACTTTTTCACTCTCCTCTTTCACTTTCATCAAGAGGCTCTTTAGTTTCTCTTCACTTTCTGCTATAAGGGTGGTGTCATCTGCATATCTGAGGTTATTGATATTTCTCCCAGCAATCTTGATTCCAGCTTGTGCTTCCTCCAACCCAGTGTTTCTCATCATGTACTCTGCTGCTGCTGCTAAGTCACTTCAGTCGTGTCCGACTCTGTGTGACCCCGTAGACAGCAGCCCACCAGGCTCCCCTGTCCCTGGGATTCTCCAGGCAAGAACACTGGAGTGGGTTGCCATTTCCTTCTCCAATGCCCGGAAGTGAAAAGTGAAAGTGAAGTCGCTCAGTCGTGTCCGACCCTCAGCGACCCCATGGACTGCAGCCTACCAGGCTCCTCCGTCCATGGGATTTTCCAGGCAAGAGTACTGGAGTGGGGTGCCATTGCCTTCTCTGATGTACTCTGCATATAGGTTAAATAAGCAGGGTGACAATATACAGCCTTGACGTACTCCTTTTCCTATTTGGAACCAGTCTGTTGTTCCAGTTCTAACGGTTGCTTCCTGACCTGCATATAGGTTTCTCAAGAGGCAGGTCAGGTGGTCTGGTCTTCCCATCTCTTTCAGAATTTTCCACAGTTTACTGTGATCCACACAGTCAAAGGCTTTGGCATAGTCAATAAAGCAGAAATAGATGATTTTCTGGAACTCTCTTGCTTTTTCAATAATCCAGCTGATGTTGGCAATTTGATCTCTCATTCCTCTGCCTTTTCTAAAACCAGTTTGAACATCAGGGAGTTCACGGTTCACGTATTGCTGAAGCCTGGCTTGGAGAAAACACTCATTACCAGAAGAGAAACACTTCAGGAAAATGTGCACCAATCCTCTCGCATTGGATGCCTTGGGTACCTGTGAGTCATGGTGAAGGGATCATGTAGGTGTAAGGTACAGAATCATGTGAGTTTCTAAGAATATATTTTTAATGTTTCAAATTTTATGACTAGGCTAATTTGTCGAGAGGAACACTTGAAAATAACTAATAACTAATTGACAGAAAAGTTCATATATTTACATGTTATAAAAATATTCATATGATAATGTTTCATAAAAAGTCAAAATTTTCATCTTTTCACTTGACAGTGTATCTGTGTATTTGTATGCATTTCTGCCTTACATTTCCCTCACCTCAAATGTTCACACCCTCTTGCAAGGGTTTCTTCACCTCTCTTGGCCCTGGAATTCCTCTTTCAAGGCATAGAGATCTGGGGGCTGGCGCGGAAATATTGGAAAATTACAGAAGATATTACAATTTCCAGAAAGTTCTGGTTCATGAACTGGAGCCCAGGCTTCTCCCTCCTTCTCTTTTTAGAAACCCCTCTGATTTGAAGCTTTCAGAGCTACAGTTCTGGCTCTAAGGGAGGCAGGATGGTTCAGACAGTAAACCTAGTGGTGGGAAGGTGCAGATGAATATTTTCTTGCTTGCTTGCCAGTCCTCTGCTTACCTCCTACTGTGAGGTCCTGTTCTTAGCAGGCCTGGAACTGGTATCTTTCCGTGGCCCCCGGGTTGGGGACGACTGCATTAGGGGATATCTGCCTACACTGACTATATATTTTTAAAGAAAGAATACGCTTTAGCTTTTTTTCCCCTACTGTCATTACCGTGACCCATCAAACTCTGTTTTGTATTTTCTTTATACTTTCAAGGTTTGTTTGTTTGTTTGTTGTTGTTGTTTTCATATGATCCTCTGGAATGTGTTAGATTTAATTTTAGCCATTTCATTATTTTTAGAATGGCCGGGTACTTTGCATAAACTTCAGAGAACTCCCTATATTGCACCAAGTATTTAGTAAAGCTGTGCTTCAACAAGTCATCTTCCATTCCGTGGAGTTCAGTTACAGCCTATTTCTCCCAGTAGCATCTGAATGACCCTAGACAAGTGTAGTACCTCAGTAAGCCTCAGCAACCTGGGAAAGTCAATGATCCTGGTATCACAGTCTCCTTGTGAAGAATACATGAAAGAACAGATGTAATGTAGCAAGGACAGAGCCTTTCCTACTGCTGGCCCTCCCAGTTCTCTGGGTCTGCAGAATGAAGGAACACAATGTAATGTAGCTTATGCAGAATCTGGCATAGAGAGTTCTCTGTGTTTGTAGCTACAAGTATCAAGATCCCCTAAGCCTCCTGATTCTACTTGGCCTCCTCTGACAGGGTGTACTGTTGGAAAGAATTCCCTGGATGTTAGGCTGGTAGCAAACTCAGAGGGCAGTAATTACAGGAAGTTAAGTCTCCTCTGACTCCCAGGGCTCTCCTCCTTTATGCCCTTTGGGAAGAGACTTCCTGTAAGGACTCCATCTTTCATGACCCTGAGAATTTGGATCCTGCTGTCTCCTTGCTTGCCAGCATTCCTTGATATTCTCCAAACCTCCGGCTCCAGACCCACACGTCCCTTCTAGAGCAGCCTGTGAGGACAGTGCTGACAAGATCTCTGCTTTCAGGCCATCCCATGGGTGAGTTGGTCTGCATGAGACCTTCTCTTCAGATCCTCACAAAGCAGGAAGAGTTCTGGGTTCCCTATCCCGTTCCAACCCACAGGACCCCAACCAGCTGACCCTCCTATAGAGAAAGCAGGGAGAGGGCCAAGGCGGATTAATTTCCACTCTGAGGAAATGGGCCACATGAGCTCGGACACCCATCTTCATTCCACATGGAAAATATCCCAACGTATGGATATTTTTTCTCTATTTAAGGAAAAAGCCTGAGTCATGTAGCTTAGGGCTTGGGGGGAGGTGGTAACCTAGGTGAGGGGTGGAGTTCGTAGAAACTACCATTCTTTGGATTAATAATAGAGGTTGAAGAGTAGGAAAATCCACCATTACTATTAGAAGAATAGAATCTTCTACTAGAATCTTCTATTAACTAGCCTGGGTAAATTGTATTAGTCCATAGACACTTCTTGAAGCTTGCTTTATTTTCCAGCATATGATTGATTCTGCAACATTCCATCAGAGTTCCTATGTATGTGGGTGGGTCTATATCAATTAAGTTAATTTGTTAATATATTTGTCATATTTAAAAGTCTTCACCCTCTAGCTTAATTTTGTTTTGTTTTGTTTTGTTTTTGCCTTCATTTGCCACTTCATTTGTCACTAGGTGAGCTGTGTTAAAGTTTCCCACTGTGACTTTTGTTTTGTCCATTCTCTATTTCTGTCAGTACTAGTTTTCAATATTTTGACTTTGATTTAAGGCATGCGTTTGAATTTTGTGTTAATATCTTCTTACAGCATTGCCTCTGTTAGCATAAGAAAATTTATCTCTTTCTCTTGTAATGTTTTCTTTTTCTTAAAGTCTACATTTTCTTTTGGTATAATATGGTTATACCAGATTTCTGTAGGTTCATGTGGAGAAGGTATACATTTTTCCATTTTTTATTTTCAAATATTCTAGATGATTAAATTTTGCATGTGCTTTTTTCAAGAGTATTTGATGGAAGGTTTCTTCTCTCATCTGATAACAGCCTTTTGTTTGTTTGTTTGTTTTAGTAATATTTAGTCTGAATTTTTAATGTAAAAAAAGATGTAATTTGGTTTACATATGTCATATTAATGTATATATACATATGTATTCTCCTCTTCTAAATGCCTTTGAAATGATTAATATTTTATAACTATGAAAATTGTTACTGCATGTGGCTAGATTGTTAAACATTCTTTTGCCATTCTTGTAGTAGTTACCCTTCAGATTACAATGGATATTTTTGCCATTTCATAGTCTAGTGTTAGCTAATTAGTTCTTTAAAACTACTGGGAGAATTATGGGACCTTAAGACACTTTGATTCTGTATACTCCCTTCAAACACATCGTCACACGTTTTCATTCTCCCCATATTTAAATTCCCAGAAGAAATTAGTATCATTGTGTTATATAGTCAGTACTCATTTAAAGTTGCTCACGCATTCACAAATGGCATTAGGCTTTCTTTCCTGTATCTATGTGATTCCACCTGGGAAGTTATTTCTTCTGCCTGAAGAATAACACATAAATTTTCTTTTAGTTTGAATCTTTTGACCACAAATTTTCTGAGTTTTTGTTGCATGATGATGAAATGAACGTAGTTTCTTTTAAAAATATTTTTCCTTAAAAATACTTTTAATCCAATTAATATTATTATCTTCTGCTGATACCTTGCTACTTTTGGAAACTTTTCAACCAAGTTCTCATCAGCTACCATTTCTCCACTCTCTTCCTCTCCTCCTCTCTGGCACTCACATTAACTGTGTGTTAGGTATACTCCTTGCATCACCTGTAATTCTCTACTCCTCTCTTTTGATATTCTCCATATTATATCTCTCCAGACTCCATTCTGGATCTTTTCATCAGACTTATCATTCATTTCTCTAATTCTTCCTTCAGGGAGGCAGATCACCTCTGACCTTTGAATCATCACACCATGGTAGATTTAAGGGTATGTTTTAATGTCCTCCTAGAGAGAGCAGAGAACTGAGACTTGGGGATGAAATGCCACTTTTCCCAGGTCACTTAGCTTGAACCAAGTAGAGCAAAGTCTAACATTACAGACTACACTCTAGATCCAGACCCTTTCCTCAGTGCCTGTTTTCTTCTTGGCTGTGACTGTTCCCTACCTCTCATTTCCTGAAGGCGCTGACATCTGAAAAGGTGGAGCAGATAAAGGTAATGCAGACTCAGCATAAACTGTGCACTCACAGCCAGACCCACTGCTCCCCGCCACTCACCCTCAGACTCAGAGCCACTGAACCCCATCCCTAACTCTGCAGCTGACCATGAACAAACCATAGGATGCCTTCCAACAATCTCTTGACATCCAGAGACTCCACTTTGGCCCTGGTATGGCTACAGCAGTAATTGTAGGGCAGGTGAGGGTAGAGGGTCTGTCTGGGTAGAGCACTCGGAGATGGTATCGTGGGGAGGGCTTGGTGCTGGAGGTGCTCCAGCTGGGACCCTCTCAGCCTCTGTATCCCTCATCCTGGCTTCCTGGAGATTTGATCCACTCACCCTCAGACTCAGAGCCACTGAACCCCATCCCTAACTCTGCAGCTGACCATGAACAAACCATAGGATGCCTTCCAACAATCTCTTGACATCCAGAGACTCCACTTTGGCCCTGGTATGGCTACAGCAGTAATTGTAGGGCAGGTGAGGGTAGAGGGTCTGTCTGGGTAGAGCACTCGGAGATGGTATCGTGGGGAGGGCTTGGTGCTGGAGGTGCTCCAGCTGGGACCCTCTCAGCCTCTGTATCCCTCATCCTGGCTTCCTGGAGATTTGATGACCTGTGATATTGGAATGACACAAAACTGTAGAAATGGCATGGCCGCTTCCCTACACACATCCATCCAGGGATCAGGCCCATGGTGAGGACCAAGGCCCAATGTTGGGACCAATGGTGAGGGAGGGAGAGATTAGGTAGAACAGGCAAATATGTCTCAGATATTCCCTTTGGGGCCCTCACTGTCTTTCCTCATCATAGTTTTCACCCTTGGACCTGAGCAATAAGAAACCCTACCTGCTGGATGGTCTGTCCACCATTATGGGGAATGCTTCCAACACCCAGAACTTGAACATCTCCAACACTGAGGTGAGGTGGGGCACCCAGATCCTCCCTTGAAAGGAAGGTAGGAGGGCTCATGGGGGTGGTAACAGATGAGGGAGGTGGGTTTGTAGGGAAAGGAAGGGTGTGGATGCAGATATATCTGGTAGATGTGGGTTTTCCTCATAGTTCCAGGTGAAGGCTGAAGGGCAGATGGACAAGGGTCAGCAGCTGGAACCAGAAGGGATGTGTGCAGACAGAAATGCCGTGTGCACCAACTTCCCTGATAAGTCAACCAACATAAGGTCACCCTCTGCCTTGTCTCTACATCCCTACATCTCTCTCATCCCTCCCCTCCTCCCTCCACTCTCCCTCTCCCTACCTCTTGAGCCCCACCTTGCTCACCTCCCTGACATAACACTTGGTCATCCCTGAAGTTTGTCCTTACTTGACAGAGTGCTGGACAACCTGTGATGTAGCAAAGCACCAGGCTCTCCCCCCATTCCCTCTTCTCTCCATAGCCTTCAGTGAGCCCATGAGGAAGGAAGGAAGGGAGGGGAGGCAGGCCTGGCAAACTGAATTTGAAGTGTTGGTCCTTGTGGCACTGGAGAAGGGAGTCAGGACAGTCTGGCTGGGAGCTACCCAGGGGAAAGGAGATGGAAGAGGGAGTGGTAGGAAGGAGTGGAGGGAACAGTTTCCCTCTAGGTCAGTCCATGGCGTGGTGACCGGGCCCTGGAATGCTAGGATAATGGGTTCTGGGGGGGAGGGCACACAGGGCTGTGATTGCTGTAAGTGACTTGCTCCAATGATGAGGGTCATCTCCACAGTTTCACTGACTTTTCTCTTTTGTCTTGATTTTGGCAAACCATCCTGGGATTGTTCCCTAGGTTGCTAAGCTTGGTAAGTGCATTCCTTGATCACAGACTCCACGAAATAGCATCGACAGTGCCCTCAAACTACTCTGAAACATGTTAGGAACTGTCCACATTTCATTTTTGAATCTGCCCCTTAAATGTCCTGTGGGAGGGAGGTGTACCGTTCTCTGTGAGAATCTGAAAAAGCTCTGGATCTGCTTCAGCCATGTACTCCACAGGCTTTGGGGAAACCATGAAGATAACTGAAAATGTAGTCCTGCCACTGACATTTCCAGGACCCTTTCTCCTCTGACCTCAGACCCCCACCCCATCCTGGGCCCATCCGTTTAGCTGATCATCCAGTATCACATCCTGGACTGCACTACTGACTTCTTCCCTTCTACAGGATGGCCAGGAGACACTCTCGGGTTCTAAGTGTGCTATTGAAGCTCCCAAGTTCTTATCAACGTGCAAGGTGAGCACATTGGATCCAGCAGGGTCCTAGGTGGTACATGAGGGTGTGTCAGCCCTTGTCCTGAGGACTGTTTTGATTCCAGGGAAGTTTCTTTGCATCTGATAAGGTGAACAGTCAAATCCTGCAATTCCTGCAGCACTAAGTACCCCCTGGGAATCTGAACAAGGGGAGAGCCAGGACAAGGGATGCCACTCAAACTCCAGACCAGAAGAGACAGACTTTACTTACTGCTTCCCTCAGGTATTACTTGATTCATGACTATGGAGATCGCCAGGGACTGCTGGATTTTTATCACGAGGAGGCCTGCTTCTTCCTGACCATTCCATTCCACCCCAAGGACTCAGGCTTGTGAGTATCAAGTCTAAACTCCTCCCCCAGGCCATGTGGTTCCCCAGCAGATGCAGGCCAGCTCCTGCTGACCCCATGCTGGCCAGACCACCACTCAAGTTTCCTCTGTGTCTCCTAGAAGCAGTGTGCACCTGTACTTCAANGTTTGTAGGGAAAGGAAGGGTGTGGGTGCAGAGCCGTCTGGTCCATGTGGGTGTTCCCTGTAATTCTAGGGAAAGATTCCAGGGGAGATGGACAGGGGTCATCAGCTGGAACCAGAAGGGATGTGGGCTGACAGAAACGTGTGCACCACCTTCCTTGATAAGTCGGCCAACATGAGGTCTTCCTCTGCCTTGTCTCAGCACCCCTGTGTCTCGCTCATCTCTCCCCTCCCTCCACTCCCTTTCTCTCTTTATTCCTTTCTGTCCCTCCTGAGCCCCAGCTCAGTCACCTCCCTGCCATAGCACCTGGTCATCCCTGAGGTGTGTCCTGACTTGACAGCATGCTGGACTCCAAGTGAGGTGGCAAAGCCCCGGGCTCCCATCCTCCTGTATCTTCTTTTCTCTCCAGCCTTCACTGGGCCCTGGAGGAAGGAAGGAAGGGATGGAGGGGAGTAAGGCCTGCAGACTGGGTTTGAAGTGCTGGTCCCTGTGGCACTGCAGAAGAGAGTCAGAACAGTCTGGCTGGGAGCCACCCAGGGGAAAGGAGATGGAGGAGGGGGTTCAAGGAGAGGGTGGAGGGGACAGTCTCCCTCTTGGTCCGTCCATAGAGTGGTGACCAGGGCCCTTGAACGCTAGGATACTGGGGTGTGAGGGCGCTGTGATTACTGTAAGTGACTTGCTCCCATGAGGAGGGTCACGTCCAGAGTTTCACTGATATTTTTCTTTTGTCTTGATTTTTGCAGCACCCTCCTGAAATTGTTTCCCAGTTTACTAAGCTTGGTAAGTGTATTCCTTGATCAGACTCCTCTAACTAGCCCTGACAGTGCCCTCAAACTACTCAGAAACCCGTTAGACCTGTCCAAGTTCTGTTTTTCAGCCTGTCCCTTAAATGTCCTGGGGGAGGGGCGTGTACCATTCTCTGTGGGAACCTGAAAAGGCTCTGGATCTTCAGCCATGTTCTCCACAGGCTCTGGGGACCCATGGTGATTCTGATATTTTTCTTTTGTCTTGATTTTGGCAGCACCCTCCTGAAATTGTTTCCCAGTTTACTAAGCTTGGTAAGTGTATTCCTTGATCAGACTCCTCTAACTAGCCCTGACAGTGCCCTCAAACTACTCAGAAACCCGTTAGACCTGTCCAAGTTCTGTTTTTCAGCCTGTCCCTTAAATGTCCTGGGGGAGGGGCGTGTACCATTCTCTGTGGGAACCTGAAAAGGCTCTGGATCTTCAGCCATGTTCTCCACAGGCTCTGGGGACCCATGGTGATTACAGAACATGTAGTCCTGCCTCCAGCATCTCCAGGGACACTTTCTTCCCTGACCTCTGACCCCCACCCCATCATGGGCCCGTCCTTTTCCCTAATCATCCAGCACCACATCCTGGACTGCACTGCTGACTTCCTCTTCCCTCCCCTAGGATGGCCAGGAGACATCTTCAAGTTCTAAGTGTGCTATTGAAGCCCCCAAGTGCTTACCAGTGTGCAAGGTGAGCACAGAGAATCCAGCAGGGTTCTAGGTGGTACAAGATGGTGTGTCAGCCCTTGTCCTGAGGACCATTTTAATTCCAGGGAAGTTTCTTTGGATTTGATCAGGTGACCAGTCAAATCATGCAATTCCTGCAGCAGTAAGTATCCCTGGGAATCTGAACAGGGGAGGTCCAGACAGGGGAGACTACCGAAGCTCAGGTCTGCTCATGGGAGTTTTCAAGTCTTCTTTGAGCTTCAGAGCACAGAGAGAGACTCTCCTCACTGCTTCCCTCAGCTATTACTTGAGCCATGACTATGGAGATCGCCAGGAACTGCTGGATTTTTATCACGAGGAGGCCTGCTTCTTCCTGACCATTCCATCCCACCCCAAGGACTCAGGCTTGTGAGTATCACAGCCTAGACTCCTCCCCCAGGCCATGTGGTTCCCCAGCAGATGCAGGCCAGCTCCTGCTGACACCTATGCTGGCCAGACCACCACCCACTGTTTCTCTGTGTCTCCTAGAAGCAGCGTGTGTGCATACTTCTTCACGAGGAGGCCTGCTTCTTCCTGACCATTCCATCCCACCCCAAGGACTCAGGCTTGTGAGTATCACAGCCTAGACTCCTCCCCCAGGCCATGTGGTTCCCCAGCAGATGCAGGCCAGCTCCTGCTGACACCTATGCTGGCCAGACCACCACCCACTGTTTCTCTGTGTCTCCTAGAAGCAGCGTGTGTGCATACTTCTTGGACAACAGGAATACAGAGAAGCTCAAGGACCCCAGTGAGTGTGGTGGACAAGCTGAGTGGGAAGGGCAGTGAGGGGGCCAATCATAGGGTCCATGGAGTGGCTGCCCTGACTTTCCCTGTTTTCCCCTCCCCCACAGACCTGCGTGTCCAGCTGCTGAAACACACAAAACATGACATTGTGCATGCCTTCTGTGCGTTGCCCAAAACTCAGCATGACTTCAGCTCCTTTGTGGTGGACATGTGCTTCCAGACGGTGAGCGCCTGCTCCTCGCTTGGTGGTGAGGGGCAGAAAGACGCAGGTGGGAAAGAGGATGAGGGGTGACTGAGTACCTGGTCTCTTCCTTATCAGGAAACCATGTTCTGCTTCTCTGTCAGTGGGGTGTTCAAGGAAGGTGAGTGTGTGTAGCCTGCTCCCCCCAGAGGCCGCACTGCTCTCTCGCCTGGTCAGGCTCCCTCCCACCAGAACTCTTCCTTCCAGATTCCCTGCCCTCTCCTCCCCTCCCCAGCCCTCAGTTTTCCCACCGACAACCCAGGTCTGAACTGCGCCTGTGTCTGCCCTGCCCACCCTGGGCATTAGGGACACAGGCTGTGGAGTTTGGTGGCTCCCATACCAGATCCTTACACCGAGAACCTGGGCTACTGCATAACCTCACAGTTTCCTCATAATATCCATCTCTTCAGCAACTGAGAAAAATGCATCCCATGAACTTGTGAAGTGGTTGTCATGGGGACATGTCACTGGGAGCAGACTTCTCCTACAGTTGCCGTCCCCATTCCTGACACCCAACTGCCCGCATGAACAGCTGTCCCCTCAGCATGAGTGTCAAGTCAGACCCTGACTCGGGAATGACGTGGGAGCCTATAAACACGTGGGGCTCTAAGGGGGTACTCTTGCTTATTGTTTGTTGTTTGTTGTTGAAGGAAGTTCTCAGGGCTGTGTGTGTGCCTTCAACCGGACATTCATCACCACTCCCACCAGCTCTTCCAGGTGAGAGCCATGTTGTGGGTGGGATGGCCCATCCAGCCTGGGCTCAGGGCCCCGGGCATGTGGTGATTCAGATCTTAGGCTGACTCAGTATTGTGGAAAGCCAGCAGGGAGATCCAAGGACCAGTCTAGCCTAGTGGTTAGGGAAGAGCATGGGCTCTGGAATCAGCTCATGGCTTCTCTCCTTGACCCAGTGCTCTCTCTGTGTGACCTCGGTCAAGTCACATGATCTTTCTGTGACTCTGTCTTCTTCTGAAAATGGGGATCAGACTGTACACTCCTGTACTGTAATGTACTGAGTTACTGTTCAAGGTAAATGTGACGTTGTCCCCTGGCTTAGGGAACAGACTGTCCATTGAGTGAAGTTGGTAGAGAATCTCTCTGAAGGTGAGCTCTGTGCGAGGGGCAGAGGAACCAGTCAAGGAGCCTGGGGACAGACACAGGAGGGTATGGAAGGGATCTGGTTGCTGAGTGTTAGTGGGAGCAGTCAGGATTGGGGTGCAGGTGGTCCATCCATAAATTGTCCACATGTGCACTTTTCCTCCAGCCTTTGTATAGTGAATGATGAGCTGTTTATAAGGGAAGCCAGTCCCAGTGAAGCTCAACGTCTACATTCTCCATCCCTGTGTCGGCCACCTGCATGGTCGTCATCTTCCCCGAGTAGCAGGTAACGGTGTGGGCTTTCTCCATCCAGTGTGGAATCACCTCCAATGGGCTCAGAAGTGACTGCTGGGTTTGCATGGACGTAGGAGGGAACTGGGAGG
Source organism: Aepyceros melampus (assembly GCA_006408695.1). NCBI lineage: Eukaryota > Metazoa > Chordata > Mammalia > Artiodactyla > Bovidae > Aepyceros > Aepyceros melampus. Next base: position 43,323 of record SJXQ01007249.1, read on the forward strand.
AGTGGATGAGTAATTAATGGGAACTTGAAGGTAAATGTTTTCCTTGTTTATTTCAGTTATTGTTACCCTGAACATTTCATTTTTAGTACATAGTAAGCTACTAGTTGTTTTGAGCAGGCTTGAATCATTTTTATGAGTTTAATGAACCTTCTCCCTGTGTTAATGGACAGGTGGGTGTTCAGATGTTTTTATCATGATACGCTCTGCATGAGGTTCATTTCAGTGTATAATACACAGTATATGTGAAATAGAAAAATAATTGTTCCACAACATAACAGCTTAAGATAACCCTTTTGTTTTTTATTGTCATTGTATCTTCCTGAAAGTTTGCTTATGTAGGTATAGACATATTTGTGCATGTGTATGTATATATATATGTATATTTATCTACAGAAAATGAGATCTCATCATGAAAGAGAGAAAAGGAAACCACAGATGATACAAAGACAAAGAGAGTCTTGTGGCTGAATGGGGACCTGAAACTTGAGCAAGATTAAAAGTTAATGTGAAGGAGCCATCCCATCTCATTTTTTACACTTAAATTTGCCCATATACTTATTTTCCTTCATAACCTCTTATTTCTATTGCTGAGTTAAGAGAAATATCAAATAGAAAAGTATAAATTGTGAGCCAAATAAATATTAAGTTCTTACTGAATGAAAGAATGGAGCATTGTATTTCAGTAAAATGGTAGTACTTTTTAGTTTTTTGTCCCACATGGAGGCAGCAGATATTGGAAATTCTGGTGTGACATGGCTGGATGTTGCATGATCTGACACCCTCTGCAGTGTTGAATGGGAGACAGGTCCAGAATTTTCCTATCAATATATTAATATAAGGAGCAGTCCAGGAGCAGCAGTTAGGCAACACCACCGCTTGCTGCCCTATTGCCATCTCTCACTGAAATCACCAGGTGAGTCAAATGTGGGGGCTGGATTAAGGTCTGCTCAGAGGCATGATGTTGGGCAGCTCTTAGCTTCTGAGTCCCCCGAGAGACTAGAGATTCTTCTCTCTTTAGAAGTTTGAACTCCAGCCATATCAGAGAGTCATTTGCATCCTTCTGTCTACCGTATCATGAAGGAGAACTGTGAGAAATGACTTTACACAGTGCCCGCCTCAGCCCCGGGCTTTCTCACTCACTCCTCAGGACAGCTCTGTGTTACAGATGAGTCCCATTTCACAGATGGCAGAGCTCCTCCTCTTATAGCTTCTGTCGCCTGTCCAGATAAGCAGGAACTTGGGGTGAGGTTATGTCCCTTGCCCTCTCTGGAGGACAATAGAGCAGCCTCCCTTTTAGATTGTGGGCTGGGCAATGGTCACTTTGCTCTCCCATGATATAACAGGCTCAAGGGGTGCTCCCTCCAAAGCCCCTATTGATGAATGCAATACTGCACATACATGTGCACATGCATGCATTAACTAAGAAAAGAATTCATCATGCTCAGTTTCATGAGGAGATGAATTAGAATTAAAATGAATTGCCAGCATATCTATGTGTGTGTGCGTGCGTGTGTGTGTGTGTGTGTGTGTGTGTGATCGGGCTGTGTATAGGAAATGTATAAGGTCATTGCTTATAAAAACACAGTATGTTGGGTAAATACGTGGAGATGACATACTTCTGAGAGAAAGACATTTCCTTCTTTACCTCGGCATCCCCCTTCCCTAGTGTGCAGGACAACTTTTGAGGACTGGGGGAAATAGAGTATCATTTGCAGGTGGAAGCCCTTTAAGAATCAAGTCTGGAAATTTCCACAGGGGGACCTTTACAGATATCCAGAAGGAAGGAGCAGGGAGATGGCAATGGAAGGGCAGCTATGGTGACCTTCAGTGAAGCAGGAGCTGATCAGGGCAGAGTGCTTCAGCTAGGCACCTCCCTGGTAGCCCCCACGTCACCACTGTCTGCAGCTCAGAACCAGGAATGCTATTGGGTAAGAATCTTCCCTGGGTCGTTAGAGGATGGGCACAGGGCCAAGCACCCAGGGAGAGCCCAATGCTTGTCTGCATCCCTCACCTCCACACTGCATTCACTTCCTAGGTGCTCCACTCTCAGTTGGGTTCATCCCTAACTTCCTGCTGATTACACCTGCACCATTCATATTTTGGCTGAGTAATAAGAAAAATAATAATATACATAAAACTGAAAAAACCACAAAAATGATAAAAGATACCAAGCACATATATTAGATAAATTACTAATTTATCAAGGTAAATCGTTCAGCACTTAATGGTTCACAGCATCAAATCCTGGTCTTCTGACTGAAAAGGCTCTGCCCATCACCTCTGTTTCTATAGTGAGTGTACTTCTGCATTAGGACTGAGGCCAACACAGGTAAGGGATTCAGCCCAGGTCCTGTGGTCAGTTGATGACTCTGGAACTGGACATTTGCTTGATGACTTCTGTCTAGCTGACCTGGGCCTATTCTCTGGTCTCCTGTACTAATCCTTCTTTGGGGGTTCAAGAAGAAGCTACTTCTGGTCAAACTAGAATTTGAAAAAAGACACCAGAAAGTGTGAGGAAATAGGAAGTGATGAGATGGAACCAAAGTTTACTACTTGATCTCTCATTTCCAGATAGTTTTTAAAATTTTCTATTTAATAGCACATAGGAGACAAGCGTCCCAGGTGGTACTAGTGGTAAAAAACCCACCTCCCAGTGCGGGTAGACATAGAAAACTCAGGTTTGATCCCTGGGTGGGGAAGATCCCCCAGAGAAGGAAATGGCAACCCACCCAGTATTCTTGCCTGGAGAATCCCATGGACAAAGGAGCCTGGTGGGCTGCAGTCCATAGGGTCACACAGAGGTAGACACAGCTGAAGTGACTTAGCATGCACAAGGTGCAGGGTGGGCCAGGAGTAATAAATCTCAAAGTCCCATTGTATATGGGCCGTTCTTTGAGGTTTTCTCCTTTTCTTCTAACAAGTCTAGAAGTAGGCGCCCGCAGTCCTGTTTTACAGATGGTCAGCCTCAGGCTGACAGAGAATGTAAAATTTCCAGGGTCAGATGTCTACCCTTTGCCCTCTGCACAGGCCAACTGGCAGCTCCATTCTTATTTTTTTAATATAAATTTATTTTAATTGGAGTTTAATTACTTTACAATATTGATTGGTATTGCCATACATCACCATGAATCCGCCACAGGTATACACGTGTTTCCCATCCTGAACCCTCCTCCCTCCCCATACCATCCCTCTGGGTCCTCTCAGTGCACCAGCCCCAAGTGATTTCCAGGGCTTAAAGTCTGATAGTGTTTGTTAGCCATCTGTATGTCTTCTTTGGAGAAATACCTGTTTAGTTCTTTGGCCCATTTTGTGATTGGGTCGTTTATTTTTCTGGAATTGAGCTGCATAAGATGCTTGTATATTTTTGAGATTAGTTGTTCGTCAGTTGCTTCACTTGCTATTATTTTCTCACATCCAGAAGGCTGTCTTTTCACCTTGCTTATAGTTTCCTTTGTTGTGCAAAAGCTTTTAATTTTAATTAGATCCCATTTGTTTATTTTTGCTTTTATTTGCAGTATTCTGGGAGGTGGGTCATAGAGGATTCTGCTGTGATTTATGTCAGAGAGTGTTTTGCCTATATTCTCCTCTAGGAGTTTTATAGTTTCTGGTCTTACATTTAGATCTTTAATCCATTTTGAGTTTATTTTTGTGTGTGGTGTTAGAAAGTGATCTAGTTTCATTCTTTTACAAGTGGTTGACCAGTTTTCCCAGCACCACTTGTTAAAGAGATTGTCTTTACTCCATTGTATATTCTTACCTCCTTTGTTGAAGATAAGGTGTCCATAGGTGTGTGGATTTATCTCTGGGCTTTCTATTTTGTTCCATTGATCTATATTTCTGTCTTTGTGCCAGTACCATATTGTTTTGATGACTGTGGCTTTGTAGTAGAGCCTGAAGTCAGGCAGGTTGATTTCCTCCAGTTCCATTCTTCTTTCTCNAAGATAAGGTGTCCATAGGTGTGTGGAGTTATCTCTGGGCTTTCTATTTTGTTCCATTGATCTATATTTCTGTCTTTGTGCCAGTACCATACTATCTTGATGATTGAGCTCACAGCTCTTTAGACAACCCCCCAGCTGGCCTGCAGCTCCTCTCTGCTCTTCCCACTTTCTGCACACATTTCTCTCTCATTACACTAAAGTGAACCCTTCCAACTATTAAGTTTTATTCTAAGTTCATTTGCTCTATCAACGTTTCCCACTTACCAAGTTAGCACCATTTACGTCAATCATCATCAGTCATTATAGCAATTCCCCATGATAGAATTCTTATCTATATTTTACGTATGAGGGAACTGAGGTGTAAAGAGTTTAAACGACTTGTCAAAGGTCACGGCTAGTTAAGTTTGAAGAGCCAAGTCAGAGTTCGAAGTGCGTGCTTCTTTTACCATATCACAATGCCTCTAGCATTGCTATTCTAGAATCACCTCATATTTATTTTGGATATCAAATTGTCTTACATATAAATATAAAATCTCTGTGAGTTTTTACACTGACCAGCCTAATCACATTAGGTTTACATTAATACAAAAGTTGGTTTGTTCTGGGCTTTGTTTTAGTCCTAAATTCTTCAATAAACACCACTTACCATTTGGATGGTGCACAATGGTGAGCTTATCTACAAGACAAAAAAAAAAAAAAGCACATTCTACTGAGTTTTGCTCCATATTTATCTTAGGGTCATTTCTTCTTATCGGTTGACTACTTCTTGTGACGATGAAGTTTCACAGTCTGATTTAAAAAAATACCTCCGGCTACTAAGTATGTAACTGTCTTTAATTACTTGTATCATTAAGTGTGAAATTATGTCTTTTTTTCCTTCTGATGTTTGTCCCACATTATCACGATTTTAGATATATTTGATGCTTAATAATAGCTTCCTACTCAGCCTTGATATTCTTTTAGCCTGAGCTATTCAAGTATTTTTAAAATAACCTTATTCAGAAATAATTACATACAGTACAATTCATACACCTTGTATGGCATTCTTTAGCATTTCTTACATTGTAATTTTCCTGTCTATGAATTCTCTGATTGCAATTATCTGAAAATGTCTCAATTTCAACAAATTTTTGTTATTTTTCCTGGATATACAATTCTAAGTGGTCATTTGTTTTTATTTTAGCCCTTTCAAAGATATTATTGCACTGTCTTTACTCCTCCATGTTTCTGACAAGAAATTAGTGAATATGGAATACATTTATCCTTTTCTCTTGATATATGTCTTTTTTTCTGGCTGCTATCAATAATTTACCTTGCCTTGAAGTAGCTTGACTACAAGTGCTCAAATATAGTTTGGCTTAACAGGCTAACTGGAGTTTTTTTTAAGTTCTTGGAACAGTATGGGGGTAGTTTCCATTGAATTTGGAAAATATCTGACCATTATTTATTTTAAAATGTTTTGCCCAAACTCACTAGTTTTTCCTCTGGGACTCTGGCTACATGCTTGCTAGACTGTGTTATGTCCTATGTGTCTCTGAGGCTCCATTCATTTTTAAGTTTTTTTAATCTCCTTTTTCATCATATTGGATAATTTCTATTGATCTGTCTTTAAGTTGATTAACTCTTACTTTTGCTATATTCAATCTGCTGATAAGTTCTTTTGATAAATTTTTCATTTCTTTTATTGTAATTTTAATTTCTATGAAGTCCATATGGTTCTTCTATATAGTTTCAATTATCCTGTCGAAATTTCATATTTATTCACTCTTTAAAACCATATTTTTCATTAATTTTGTTAAGGTCAACAATAGGACTATCTCAGGTTCAGTTTTTGTTGATGCTTTCTTTTTTCTTTTCTGTGAATCGCATTTCCTTTTNATATGGTTCTTCTATATAGTTTCAATTATCCTGTCGAAATTTCATATTTATTCACTCTTTAAAACCATATTTTTCATTAATTTTGTTAAGGTCAACAATAGGACTATCTCAGGTTCAGTTTTTGTTGATGCTTTCTTTTTTCTTTTCTGTGAATCACATTTCCTTTTTATTTGTGCTGCTGCTAAGTCCCTTCAGTCATGTCCGACTCTGTGTGACCCCATAGACGGCAGCCCACCAGGCTCCCCCGTCCCTGGGATTCTCCAGGCAAGAACACCGGAGTGGGTTGCCATGTCCTTCTCCAATGCATGAAAGTGAAAAGTGAAAGAGAAGTTGCTTAGTCGTGTCCAACTCTTAGTGACCCCATGGACTGCAGCCTACCAGGCTCCTCCATCCATGGGATTTTCCAGGCAAGACTACTGGAGTGGGGACCCCGAATACTGAGTTTTAAAGATAATCTGTAGCATATTCTGGATTCTATATTCATATTCTATATTACTTTGATGAATATAAGTTCTTATTTTACCAGGCAGTTTGATTACTGTCATGAACCTGTGGTAGGCTTAGTTTTCTGCTTTTTTTCAGTGTCAACCTATACAAAGCTCAAGATGTTTGCTAAGACTCTTAATAGAACTTCCCTAATGATTCAGCAGTAAAAAAAAATCTGCCTGCAATGCAGGAGATGTGGATTCATTTCCTGGGTTGGGAAGATCCCCTAGAGAAGGAAGTGGCAGCTCATTCCATTATTTTTGCCTAGGAAATTCCATGGACTGGCACCTGGCAAGCCCCAGTCCATGGGGGTGGCAAAAGAGTCAGACACGCTTAGCCACTAAACAACAACAGCAGAACTAAGCCTACGAATTCCATTTTCCACTGGGCTCTTATAGGGGTCTGGTTCTAGGCTTTGCTGGGGCAAGTCTAGACTAGGTCTTACTCTAAGCCATGGTCCTTACTCTTTACATCTCTTGGGTGTTCCAGCAGGATGCCAGGCATTTTAACAAAGAGTTAGGAGACTTTTCCTCTCTGGCAGGGCAGAACTCAAAGAAACATCCCCAGCTTGGCTTTTCCTTGGCTTTGCCCAACCTTCAATGTCTCTGTTCTGCCTTCACAGCACTAAAAGCTGCTATCTTACATGCTTTGACTGGTCTTGTCTGCACAGGTACAGCTCATCTCTCAGCCAGACTTGTGGAGTCCCTCCCTCCCGCTGAGGCTTCCTCTCTTCGTGGTTACCTCCTCTTCAGTGACTCACCACACACATTCCAGCAGCTCTGGCTACCTCAGTTTGACTGCTTTGCACAGACTGTAGTCAGAAAATCGTCTTGTGGGTAATGGTGAGAGACATCTCACATTTTGTTTTTCTCGGGTTGCCTTCACAGCACTAAAAGCTGCTATCTTACATGCTTTGACTGGTCTTGTCTGCACAGGTACAGCTCATCTCTCAGCCAGACTTGTGGAGTCCCTCCCTCCCGCTGAGGCTTCCTCTCTTCGTGGTTACCTCCTCTTCAGTGACTCACCACACACATTCCAGCAGCTCTGGCTACCTCAGTTTGACTGCTTTGCACAGACTGTAGTCAGAAAATCGTCTTGTGGGTAATGGTGAGAGACATCTCACATTTTGTTTTTCTCGGGGATTACAGTCTAAGTCTGCCTATCATTTACTCCCTGAAATCAGCTGCTTCATATTTTTTTGCCTATTATTTGTATCTTTACAGTGGGAGGGTTTGTCTGGTACTGCTTATTCCATTTTAGCTGAAAGAAGAACTAGTTGATTCCTAATTAAAACACCAATGATTAAGAGTGTTAACTTTGGATTCCAATAGACATAATCTCTAATCTCTGTGTTTAGAGGCTTTTCACATTTTGTTTTTCTCGGGGATTACAGTCTAAGTCTGCCTATCATTTACTCCCTGAAATCAGCTGCTTCATATTTTTTTGCCTATTATTTGTATCTTTACAGTGGGAGGGTTTGTCTGGTACTGCTTATTCCATTTTAGCTGAAAGAAGAACTAGTTGATTCCTAATTAAAACACCAGTGATTAAGAGTGTTAACTTTGGATTCCAATAGACATAGACTATAATCTCTAATCTCTGTGTTTAGAGGCTTCTTAGTTTCTCAGATGTTTCCCTATTATAAATTGGGACTAATGCCTATCTCAAAGGGTTATTAATGGGATGATTTTGTGCATAGTAGATAAGCCAATAAATATTAGTTACTACTACTACTTAATGTTCCTTAGTGAAATTATTTATATATTTTATAATTTTATACATTAAAAAAATTTTACTCATTCCACATTAGAATGTGGGTTTGTAGAACTCAGTTATTTGTAAATTAGTTTTGTGTTTGGGATCTTTATTTTAGAAAGCATATTTATGTTTAGAAAAGAGCTTAAAGAATTTTTTATGAAGAAATAGGTAACAATACAATAATATAAAAAGAAAATGAATTTTAACAGTGAATTTTGGCATGAAGTACTATCTAAAAGTTATGCAGTATTATTGAAAATAGAAGTGATGGAGGCTTTCAAACTTTACTAGTAGTTGTCAGTTTTTAATTATCTGTGCAGGGGTAGGGACTTGGGGATAGGGTGGTCAGAGAATGACAACATAATTTATTTTCAATTTTGGAATGCATTGTTTATCTTTGAAGATTTACCATCTTAATAATGTTTGGTTTGTGTTAACATTAAAATGAGTGTTTTTTCCCCCTGGGAGCAACTGCTAATTATTAGCAAGGGGAATCTGTGTTGAGAAGAAGCATGCTAGCTTCAGGGGAAGGCAACAAGAGATTTATAATTTAAAATGATCCACATGTGGACAACTGTGAGAACTGACTATATTGAGAATATTCTACCTTATTAAAAAAAGTGTGACTCTTTAACAATTTAATACCCCGTATTGAGACTTATACACACACACACACACACACACACACACACACAACTAAAGCAAAATTATCTTATTTGTGACTTATATGGAAATCAAAAGAAAGGAAGTAACTAGCATTTACATTATGGGCCAGAGAAGGTGAAAAGTATTTTATGTGTTAACTTGTACAACCACTTCCAGGTATATGTCTGATTATTCTTGTTTTGCAGACAAGGACCCTGAGTACCAAGGAGTAAGACGCTCTCCAATTTAAGCAGCTGGGAAGTGACTGGATATAAATTTGAATTCAGGCCTGTTTTATTTCACCATTCTTGCTTTTTCCACTTCATCATTCTATTATTTTTGAAGAGCGGGCAAATTTTACTTACTGTAGACATTTTCTTCTTCTGGCCTTTTTCCAACAATGCAATCTCGTAGTTGGCGTAGTTTTTCCTTAATGAAGAGACAACCAGGAAAGAGAAGTCAAGGTTCACGAATTTGTCATGAATTGAGATGGAAACTTTAACTACTGCGACCAGTAAAACCACTACAACTTAGCGCTAATGTGGTGCGTACAGTGTTCCAGCCACCATTCTTGCTACTTCACATGTATTGTTTTACTTAATCCTCACAACTTCACGAGGTGCATAAAAAAACATCATCATCTCCTTTTACCGACATGGAAACTGAGTTACAGAACATTAAGTAACTTTCCTAAATCACACAGAAGTTGTATAGTCAGGGTGGGAACCCAGAGCCCAATTCTTCTGGGAGCTTCTTTCCCACACGAACTCCTGAGACATCTACACTGGCTATCGGTGCCTCAAAGCAGGAGGCCAACATAACAATGGTTTGCTGCTGCCTGAGCCCATCTCTAGCCTCTGCAGGGTACATGCTTTCCCAGCAGCTCCTTCTAAGAACCAGGGACTCAGGAGCAAATGATACACAACTGGATTTCCATTTTTAACTCATTGGTGATCTTTCTTTGCTTCCAAATGTTCTATACTGAACATCTATTACCTTTTTAACTGAAAGGTAAAACAAGCTAGCACTCAATACATCTGCTTTTATTTATTTATTTTTAAAAATATGGAATGCTTCATGAATTTGCATGTCATCCTGCGCAGGGGCCATGCTAATCTTCTCTGTATTGTTCTAATTTTAGTGTATGTCCTGCCAAAGGGAGCACCAATAAATGTGCTTTTGGAAGAGAATTTGAGAGTAGCACTTTTCTTAAGGGCTGCCCTGCAAACCTAGAAACAACTTTTCTTAAAATAGAGTTGTGTTCATTGCCTTAAAGATCCTCTCCTATGAGTGGAGCAAATATTCTTCTTTAGGGACTTGGTGATTGTGAGCAGGAGAGAGGGGAGCTAAGGGCAAGGTTTTTTTCAATCATCTCACCTTCCACTCCAGGGATTCTACCTGGGTCTTCATTATTCTAGAAACCCTTCTACTAATAAATCTATGCTTGTGCCATTTTCCCTCTTATTTTCCTGGGATAATACCTCTCTGTCAGGAAGAATATAATTTCTGATAGATTCATCTTCGGGATTAAAATGAATATTTTCTGTAAACTACAAGAGTAAGATTGAAAAGCGTATGGGCAGTGTGTATTGGGAAAGTAGGGAGAACATTCATTTTTTGATGTTCTGACTTTTGTCCCCAGTGTCTCTGTGGGCAAAGAATCTTCCTGCAATTCAGGAGATGGGGGTTTGATCCCTGGATCTGGAAGATCCCCTGGAGGAGGAAATGGCAACCCACTCCAGCATTCTTGCCTGGAGAATTCCACAGACAGAGGAGCCTGGTGGGCCACAGTTCATAGGGTTGCAAAGAGTCAGACATGACTGAGTGACTAAGCAGACATGACTTTTGTTCAGGCCCTTAAGTTAAGGACTGATTGAAAAAACACAGGGAAAAGTCTCTCCCACATTCATCTTGGTAATGATACTTTGGATATAACTGAAAAAGCACAAGCAACAAAAGCAAAAATAAACAACTGGGACTGCATCAGACTAAAAAGCTTTTGCATAACAGAAGGACAACCAACAAAATGAAAAGTCACCCTGTGCACTGAGGGAAAATATTTGCAAATCATATATGTGATATTTGAAATATATAAAGAACTCACACAACTTAATGACAAAAATGTCCCAAACAATCTGATTAAAAAATGGTCAGAAGAACTGAACAGACATTTCTCAAAGAAGACATTAAAATGGCCAACAGGTAAATGAAAAAGTTCTCAGCATCACTAATCTTCAGGGAAATGCAAATCAAACCCACAATAGGATCTTACCTCAGAACTGTTAGAATGATTATCATCAAAGGACAAGGGGTAAGAAATGAGGTTATGGAGAAAAAAGAAGCCTTGTGCAGAGTTGGTGGAAATGTAACTCGGTGCAGCCATTATGGAAATTGGAACGGAGCTTCCTCAAAACATTAAAAATAGTACCATCATATGATTCAGCATTCCTGCTTCTGGGTATTTATCCAAAGGAAATGAAATCATGATCTCAACAAAACAGCTGCACTTCCACATTCATTGCATTAGCCAAGATATGGAAACCACCTAAGTGTCTAGGAATGGATAAAGAACAAGTGATATATATGTCTGTATATATTCACACATGAAAAAGAAGGAAATCCTACTATTTTTGACAACATGGATAGACTTAAGGGCATTATGCCAAGTGAAATAAGTCAGATAGGCAAAGACAAATACTGTGTGATGATACTTATATGTGAACTCTTAAAAAAGCCAATTCATAGAAACAGAATTGAATGGTGGTTACTGGGGACTGAGGAGTGGAAGAAATTCAGAGATGCTGATGTTGGTCAAAGGGTACAAACTTCCAGTTACAGATGAAAAAGTTCTGGGAATCCAACGTACAGCAAGATGACTATTTAACAGTACCATATTACATATATATTATAGACAGCAACTTGAAAGTTGCTAGGAGAGTTAATATTGTATGTTCTCGTCACACAGAAATGTTAATTTTGTGACATGATGGAGGTGTTAGTGAGAGAGTCATTTCCCAGGCAAGTTGATGAGTCTAGGGGTCCCCAAGGAGAGAGGGGTCTGGAATTCTCAAGGAGGAGAAAAGGACAAACTTCTTTTCCCCTCTACATTCCTTCAGTTCAGTTCAGTCACTCAGTCATGTCTGACTCTTTGCAATCCCATGAATCGCAGCACGCCAGGCCTCCCTGTCCATCACCGTCTCCCGGAGTTCACTCAAACTCACATCCATCGAGTCAGTGACGCCATCCAGCCATCTCATCCTCGGTCGTCCCCTTCCCTTCCTGCCTCCAATCCCTCCCAGCATCAGAGTCTTTTCCAATGAGTCAACTCTTCACATGAGGTGGCCAAAGTACTGGAGCTTCAGCTTCAGCATCATTCCCTCCAAAGAAATCCCAGGGTTGATCTACTTCAGAATGGACTGGTTGGATCTCCTTGCAGCCCAAGGGACTCTCAAGAGTCTTCTCCAACACCACAGTTCAAATGCATCAATTCTTCGGCGCTCAGCCTTCTTCACAGTCCAACTCTCACATCCATACATGACCACAGGAAAATCCATAGCCTTGACTAGACGGACCTTAGTCGGCAAAGTAATGTCTCTCCTTTTGAATATACTGTCTAGGTTGGTCATAACTTTTCTTCCAAGGAGTAAGCGTCTTTTAATTTCTGCATGGCTGCAGTCACCATCTGCAGTGATTTTGGAGCCCAAAAAAATAAAGTCTGACACTGTTTCTACTGGTTCCCCATCTATTTCCCATGAAGTGATGGGACCAGATGCCATGATCTTCGTTTTCTGAATGTTGAGCTTTAAGCCAATTTTTTCACTCTCCTCTTTCACTTTCATCAAGAGGCTTTTTAGTTCCTCTTCATTTTCTGCCATAAGGGTGGTGTCATCTGCATATCCAACGTTATTGATATTTCTCCTGGTGAACTTGATTCCAGCTTGTGTTTCTTCCAGTCCAGCGTTTCTCATGATGTACTCTACATAGAAGTTAAATAAGCAGAGTGACAATATACAGCCTTGATGTACTCCTTTTCCTATTTGGAATCAGTCTGTTGTTCCATGTCCAGTTCTAACTGTTGCTTCCTGACCTGCATACAGATTTCTCAAGAGGCAGGTTAGGTGGTCTGGTATTCCCATCTCTTTCAGAATTTTCCACACTTGTGATCCACACAGTCAAAGGCTTTGGCATAGTCAAGAAAGCAGAAATAGATGTTTTTCTGGAACTCTCTTGCTTTTTCCATGATCCAGCAGATGTTGGCAATTTGACCTCTGGTTCCTCTGCCTTTTCTACACTCAATATGCCAGCAAATCTGGAAAACTCAGCAGTGGGCACAGGACTGGAAAAGGTCAGTTTTCATTCCAATCCCAAAAGAGGGCAATGCCAAAGAATGTTCAAACTACTGCACAATTACACTCATTTCACATGCTAGTAAGGTCATGCTCAAAATCCTCCAAGCTATGCTTCAACAGTACATGAACCAGGAACTTCCAGATGTACAGGCTGGACTTAGAAAGGGCAGAGGAACTGGAGATCAAATTGCCAACATCCACAGGATCATAGAAAAATTAAGAGTTCCAGGAAAACATCTACTTCTGCTTTACTGTAGGCTAAAGGCTTTAACTGTGTGAATCACAAAAAACTGTGGAAAATTCTTAAAGAGATGGGAATACCAGAGCACCTTACCTACCTCCTGAGAAATCTGTATGCAGGTCAAGAAGCAACAGTTAAAACCAAACATGGAAAAACAAATTGGTTCAAAATTGGGAAAGGAGTGCATCAAGGCTGTATATTGTCACCCTGTTTATTTAACTTATATGCAGAGTACATCATGTGAAATGCCAGGCTGGATGAAGCCAAAGCTGGAATCAAGATTGCCGGGAGAAATATCAATAACCTCAGATATGCATATGACACCACCATTATGGCAGAAAGTGAAGAGGAACTAAAGAGCCTCTTGATGAAGGTAAAAGAGGAGAATGAAAAAGTTGGTTTAAAACTGAACATTCAAAAAACTAAGATCATGGCATTTGGTCCCATCACTTCATGGCATATAGATAGGGAAACAATGGAAACAATAAAAGCTTTATTTTCTTTGGCTCCAAAATCACTGCAGATGGTGATGGCTGCCATAAAATGAAAAAACACTTGATCCTTGGAAGAAAAGCTGTGACAAACCTAGATAGTGTATTAATAAGCAGAACATTACTTTGCAGACAAAGGCCTGAAGAGTCAAAGCTATGATTTTTCCAGTAATCCTATATGGATGTGAGAGCTGGACCTTAAAAAAGGATGAGCACCAAAGAATTGATGCTTTGGACTGTGGTGTTGCAGAAGACACTTGAGAATCCCTTGGACTGCAAGGAAGTCAAACCAGTCAATCCTAAAGGAAATCAACCCTGAATATTAATTGAAAGGACTGATGCTGAAGCTGAAGTTCCAATACTTCGGCCACCTGATATAAAGAGTCGACTCACTGGAAAAGATCTTGATGCTGGGAAAGAAGGAGGAGAAGGGGATGACAGAGGATGAGATGGTTGGATGGCATCACCAACTCAATGGACATGAGTTTGAACAAGCTCTTGGAGATGGTGAAGGACAGGGAAGCCTGGCGTACTGCAGTCCATGAGGTCACAAAGAGTTGGACACAACTGAGTGACTGAACAACAATAACAACTGAATATAAATACACAAATAAAATAGAACCAACCAAGGGTTTGATAAAGCAACTAGTGAAATCACTAACAAGAAGGTATCTAGATTGGATCACTTTAAATTGTAAACTGTATTACAGAAAGGTCTAAGGAGGATAAAGTACAGTTGACTTATCTCAACCAAACTTATGAAAACTTATTTTCTAGCATTGCCAGGACAGTGATCTGCAGTTCAGTACTTGGGCACACTTTACCCACTTCAGGATGAGAGGGATGCTTGATGGTGATGGCAACTTGTGGAGTGAGAAGTGGTGCTGTAGTTCTGACCATGAACGACCATCATTACAGAACTCCACAATTAGCATTCTTAACATTTGTTTGGCAAAACAACTGCCCTTGCTTCACATGGCAAAAGCTTGACCAGGTCCAGCCACCAAACCACAACAAGAGCTATCCTGCAAGACAGGTGACTTCTAACAAGGTGTGTGACCACACATGTATTGGGGAAGTCCCCTTACCTAAACAGTCTCCTGTTCATATGCCATATCGTTTGAATCACTATCCTGATTCACTTCTCTGTCGTTTAAAAAATGTCTTCTTAAGGACTGTAAAGAAGGCTGAGCGCCGAAGAATTGATGCTTTTGAACTGTAGTGTTGGAGAAGACTCTTGAGAGTCCCTTGGATGCAAGGAGATTCAACCAGTCCATTCTGAAGGAGATCAGCCCTGGGATTTCTTTGGAAGGAATGATGCTGAAGCTGAAACTCCAGTAGTTTGACCACCTCATGTGAAGAGTTGACTCACTGGAAAAGACTCTGATGTTGGGAGGGATTGGGGGCGGGAGGAGAAGGGGACGACCGAGGATGAGATGGCTGGATGGTATCACTGACTCGATGGACGAGAGTCTGAGTGAACTCTGGGAGTTGGTGATGGACAGGGAGGCCTGGTGTGCTGCAATTCATGGGGTCGCAAAGAGTCGGATACGACTGAGTGACTGAACTGAACTGAACTGAACCGATAGTATATATTTCTTTCATTCTCCTCTTGGAACCACCTACTCCAATCCCCTTTCAGGATGTAAATTATTTTTATAGAAGACAAGCTTATCTGAATTTAATACTCTTGGCATAATTTCCCTGTAAATCTTGACTGATCTATATGCAAATCATGATATCTATTTATATATGTATATATTTATACATATGCAAACTCTGATACATATATATTTATTTTTCCAAAGGTAAAGGGGAATGTAAAACATTAAATTTATTCAGGACTATTGTCTGATATGATTTTAATCATTTTCTTGTTCCCTTGAAGTCTGGTCTAAATAATACATTCTTCAGAATTCTAAGCACGTAGTGTAAAGACACTTCACCTTAATTTCAGCAATGAGATTCATAAAACCTTCACTCTACTAAGGACAGCCTTATACGTTGATTAGATATTAGCTATGATACACTCAGTCTTAGCAATGAGTTCATCAGTTGTTTGTAAACATGAAACCTGGATATTGCTAAACTTTTAATCGGTAATTTAAAGCCTCTTTTTCTGGTTAGTTAAAAATGACAGAAAGAACAATTACCTGTAGTTTTTGTTAAGACTAAATATTTACAAAGAGGCTAGGACTCTGCAAGGGAGGGAATGTTCCACAGTAGAATGGGGTCTGTATTACCTGCTGAATTATCTCCAGGCCAGTCTTTCCCACTGCCAGTGTTTAAACTTCTCCAGGGCTTCGTCCATAGAGAGTTTCCCATTCTTGACTTTCTCCTGCAGCAGGATGAGTTCCTCCTGTCCTGCAGCGAGGCAGTCCCTTACGGTGGAGAAGGTCTGACTCTCCATCCGACCTCTGTCTACAATATGAGAGAAGGGTGTTTTCATGAGAAGTGTTTTAATGACAATGAGGGGAAAAAAAAAAATAAGCAGTTTGAGTTTCTCATTCCAGCTAGTCTATAGGCAGTTACAGAACAAATCAGAACGGATTTTTTAATGCATTTCTAAAAACTGTCATGCCTCAGACCTAGAGTTATAGGTGAAAAGAACATGTCTCATCACTGAAAACATAAAGGGGTGAGGAGAGAAAGAGCAACAACAAAAGTTTTGCACTGCACTAGTTGTGGGCAGTGCCAGTTTCATGGTCCTTTGGGGGAATTACTTTTAATTATGCTTCCCTGGTAGCTCAGCTGGTAAAGAATCTGCCCTCAGTGCAGGAGACCCTGGTTTGATTCCTGGATCAGGAAGATCCCCTGGAGAAGAGAATGGTAACCCACTCTAGTATTCTTGCCTGGAGAATTCCATGAGCAGAGGGTCCTGGTGGGCTACAGTCCATGGGGTTGCAAAGAGCTGGATGCAACTGGGTGACTAAGCACAGCACAGCACAGCACACAGCACACATGTGCACAAAATACTTAGCACTGGGCTTGCCGCATAGAAAGCTAAGTAAAAGGTCATATTATTATTACTAATAAATATTTATGGGATAAACATAATCTCTCCAGCTTTGAGAAAAGAGATCTCAGTTCAGTCAGTTCAGTTCAGTTGCTCAGTTGTGTCTGACTCTCTGCAACCCATGAATCACAGCATGCCAGGCCTCCCTGTCCATCACCAACTCCCAGAGTTCACTCAGACCCACGTCCATTGAGTCGGTGATGCCATCCAGCCATCTCATCCTCGGTCGTCCCCTTCTCCTCCTGCCCCCAATCCCTCCCAGCATCAGAGTCTTTTCCAATAGTCAGCTCTTCGCGTGAGGTGGCCAAAGTACTGAAGTTTTAGCTTTAGTTAAAGGAAATCAAACCTGAATATTCATTGGAAGGATTGGTGCTGAGGCTGAAGTTCTAATAGTTTGGCCACCTGATTTGAAGAGCCGACTCATTGGAAAAGCTCCTGATGCTGGGAAAGATTGAGAGCAGGAGAAGGGGCCGACAGAGGATGAGATGGTTGGCTGGCATCACTGACTCGATGGATGTGAGCGAACTCCAGGAAATAGTGGAGGACAGGGAGCTATCCAACAGGTTGTAAATAGTCAGACAAGGCTAAGCGACTGAACCCAACGACAATAACAACAGCAAATGTATTAGTTGTCTGGCACAATGAGAACTGTAGATGGTCTGATATTTCACATGTGGCTACAAATACCACAGAGGACACCGGCCTGAGGCACACTGAGAGCAAACTGCAGACCACAGGTGAAGTCAGCATTCTATTTATTCCACATAGTGCTTCAAGCCATAAATGAAGTGCATGCTTGTAGGGACTCTCTACTCTCCTGATCTCTGTTACTCCCTCTAAGTCTTTGGATGACATCACCCTTGTATTCCCTGCCTGGCTGCAGAACTCATTTGAATTTTGTACTTTCTCATTTACATATTTCTATTATGTCCATACTCACTGCATAAGACACAGCAGCACACATCTTATGTGCTATCAAATCCAAGCATGCCCAGAGTCTAGAAGGAGAGAAGAGATAGTCCCACCAAGCTGCAGGCAGGTTGGAGGTGAGTAAGTTAGGTATATATCCCTGGAGAAACTGCTCATTACTGGGAACTCGTTTTCAAGAAGTAGATCACTATACTATAAATAAAATAAATTAAAAAAATTATGAACTATTGATAGTAAAATAGATATTCTCTGAGATTATCACTCTAAGGAAGTAACAGTAATTCTGCTGAAACTGATTAGAGCTGGTGAGAATAACTTCCTGCTGCTGATTAAGGACTGGAACCTGTAACTTGGTGCTCTCTCTGTGTACACACTCTCCGCTGCTAATGTACCTTGGTCTTACATGAAGGTGAAGGTGAAGTTGCTCAGTCGTGTCCGACTCTTTGCAACCCCGTGGACTGTAACCTACTAGGCTTCTCCATCCATGGGATTCTCCAGGCAAGAATACTGGAGTGGATTGCCATTCCCTTCTCCAGAGGATCTTCCCGACCCAGGGATCGAACCTGGGTCTCCCGCATTGGAGGCAGACGCTTTAACCTCTGAGCCACCAGGGCTTCCCTGGTGGTCTTACATGAAAGAGAGTGGCAAATTAAAAAAAAATAAATAAAGAAAGAAGTAGATCATTCAGATTGTATCCAGACAAGACTGATGAATATTTGGGAAACAGGGAGGGCATCATTTCAAATTCTATAGTATTAAAGATTCATTGATAGGATGGGTTAGTCTAGAAATGAGAAGTTCAAGTACTTGATAGCAGTTTTAAGTATTTGATGGGAACTTGAGCTGTGAGGCAGTCTTGGAATGGCCTCTCATGTCTCTGTCAGTTTTGAGATTCCAGCAGTGACTCTCGGGAAGGGGGACACAGTTCCTTTCTGTAAAGATTCACAAGCACATAAAACTGCTCCATGGCCAATCATTCTGATTCCCATGGGAGTTCTCTTGGCTTATTTTTGTCTTCAGAAGTCCTATTTCCCCAGGACTAACGAGATGCCCACAGAGTCCATACTGTGAAGTTTTTCCTTCAGGGATGGTGGAGCATGCGATCTCAGGGAACCGGAGAAGCGAAAGTCAGCTAGCAGCCAAAAGCACACATAAGAACTGAGCTCTTGCTTCTTATACCACTTGCTTTTTATAGGCCTCCACGCTCCAACTCAATTCGTGAGATGCCCTCTGCAGTAGAATTCTATGTGTCGTTGCTGCCAGAGTGCGGAGGTTTAGCTTCGTCATTTAACAGTTATTCCATTTAACTAGCACCTCACTTCTGTCATCCTTTTGCCTAAGTGTGAATCCATTTTTATCTCAAAAACCCATGCAGCTGGATTTTCTGCTTTTATAAAGTTATCTCAAAACATGTCTTCCCAGAAAATGGTCCCAGCGTCAGTTTCACTATACGTGCAGGTTTAACTGAATTCAAAATATTGAATTCTTTTATTAACATTCATTTCAATTATCCTTTCATATTTCAAATGTTAGCTACTAAAATATAAGCAAGATTACTTTTTTCTTTGAGGATGCAGGGTTCAGTTTTGCATGGTTGTGCAGACAGAATAAAAGGACACAATTTAGGAGTGACAAAATTCTAGACAGATTGAGTCCTGAAAGTGAGCTGCACAACTAGATTAATTTTACAAACATCTGCTTCTTCCTCTTTCTTTTTCACACTAAAAATATTAAAAACAATTGTCATGATAAATTACTATTAGGTATGACAAAGCTGCAAAGAAAAATGATTAGGCATTTTACCACCTTTCTTCCTAAGGGCAAACTAATCAAACCAAAACATGCAACCTATAATTTTTGATAGATTGCTTTATTGCATTTAGTTCATTATTTTATGGGGGATGTAAGGGTTTTTCCTTCCTCCTCAAATTTATATTTATTATTAGCTTATTTTCATAAGAGTATGAAATAATAACATAATAGTATAAGCGTAACAATTTTCATTGAAAAGCATTTGTCAGACTATTTGTACATATAGACAGATTCCTGTTCTGTTATTGTAAAAGCTTCAAGACAAACTACAGTTTCTAAAGTTTTGTTCCTTTCAGATCAATTTTTCTTTACAAGATTTTCCATTTGATCAAGTTTTGGTCAAATAAATATCAAGCAATTTATCTGATGGGCATATAAACCTAGAGATTAGGTAAAAAAAAAAACAAATTAAGCTTTTCATAAAAATTCTTTCTATTACCAAAGGACTGGCTAGAAGAACATTTTTTCCTGAAAAATTGAAAGCAAACAACTTGACTGGTCAATGCCAAAGAATTTAAAATGCGAAGTATTTACTTAATAAGTATTAGGTAGTCATTTCAGTACTGTTGCCTGGAAAATCCCATGGATGGAGGAGCCTGGTGGGCGCAGTCCAGGGGGTCGCTAGGAGTCGGACACGACTGAAGGACTTCACTTTCACTTTTCACTTTCATGCATTGGAGAAGGAAATGGCAACCCACTCCAGTGTTCTTGCCTGGAGAATCCCAGGAACTGCAGAGCCTGGTGGGCTGCCGTCTCTGGGGTCGCACAGAGTCGGACACGACTGAAGCGACTTAGCAGCAGCAGCAGCAGTCATTAAAATAATAGCAATACTTTAAAAGACCACGTGCAACAAAGAGTGTGCTTACTATATAAGGACAAGTACAAAAGCAGGATGCAAAATTATATATATGGTAAAGTGTTAATCATATCAATGTTGTACATATGTCAGTAAAAAAAAGAACAAAAACTTCTAGTAATTTTATAATCTAAACCATTCTTTCACAGTTAGGGGATTTGTAAGCCAATGTAACACTAGATACCATAGCTTTGCATTGCATAAGTAGTAGACCTTAACACACATGGGAAATGGTGATGCCTAAATCTCTTTTTTTTTCCTAAATGGTTACCTCATTTCAGTTCATATTTATTTATCAGCTTTATAAATTTAAATGCGTTATTCCAAACTGTGTGTCTCTCCGCAAAGGAAAAAAAGTCCTTTCAAAATGACTGGGATTTCCTTAAATTTATAAATTATTTTAGGAACGATTTAGTCTATTTAATCTATACATGTGAGAAAATGGTATCCTGGCCCTATTTAGCAGGAACTTTTTGTTTTCAGTGTATAGTGAATACTTTTTTTTTTTTCTTTTATGATGTCTGCAAAGTAATACTGTTGCTATCGTTCAGTTGCTAAGTTGTGTCTAACACTTCGTGACCCCATGGACTATAGCAGGCCAGGCTCCCTGTCCTTTACTATCTCACAGAGTTTGCTCAAACTCATGTCCATTGAGTCAGTGATGATGGGATGATTCATAAAATATGAAAATTCTGTTTTCCTTGAGTTTGAAATAACTAAGTGACAAAACTTGGTAATCTTTTGAGTTAAAATTTATACAAACATTCCTTACTATTAGTTGTGTAGTATTTAAAAAATTCCATTCATCACTTGACATAATTTTTTTATTGAGTTGACTTTGTTCTAGTAATATACTCTATTATTTAGAGTAATTTTAGGTTCACAGTCAAATTGAGTAGAAGGATCAGAGATCGACACATACCTCCAGTCCCACGTATGTGTAGCCTCTGCCATTATCAACATCACCCACCAGAGTGGGATATTTGTTGCCACTGATAAAACTGTACTGAGACATCATTATCATCTGACATAATTCTGTTAATTAGCATTTCTCTTTGAAAAGTCATATATTTTTAGACACAAGAAAATAAACATTTCCTCTGATTCTTTATACTGACATTTTCTCATGACTGGTTTTCTTACTGGTGTTTTCTCTTGGCTAGATTTGCCAGAGGATTTGCTAATTTACCCCCTTTAAAAATAAACTTTTAGATTTAGTCAACATTTCATATCTGTGAATTCTTCAAGTTCTATTAATTTTCAACTTTTACTAGATTTATTTCATTGGTTTTATTACAGTTTTTCTTTTTCTTAGTGTTTACTTCCTTTGCTTTCCTTTAATTGTTACTAACTAAAGTTTATGGCTATAATGTTGCCTCTGCTTAACATATTGAGATCAGAAAGTGGGTTGAATAGGTCACATTTTTAATGAATTAAAAAAAAACTCATACAGCATACTATCAATTAAAGAGCCTGAAAAGCATATATTCTATTAAGCACAAACTGACATTATCTTAATTTTTTTCTTTTTTTTTTTTGCATTTTTACTATTTTATCAAAGATTCAAAGTATTTCTAACATGTCACTACTATTGTGGGTTTTGTCAGGTTCTTTTATTCTACCACATTTTATTTAAATATTATAATGTTTTAATATTTGCCTCATTAAAGAATGCTTTTATTTGGATGACAAGCCTTTCTTTGGATTTCAGAATTTAAATAAATGAAGTCATTTTCTTTGTCTAATACTTTTGCCTTGAATTATATTTTTTCTAAAATTAAGATTGAAAATAATCCTTTGTTTCTGTTTCTGTAAGCAATCATTGCTGCTGCTAAGTTGCTTCAGTTGTGTCCGACTCTGTGCAATCCCATAGACGGCAGCCCATCAGGCTCTGCCATCCCTGGGATTCTCCAGGCAAGAACACGGGAGTGGGTTGCCATTTCCTTCTCCAGTGCATGAAAGTGAAAACTGAAAGTGAAGTCACTGAGTCGTGTCCAACTCTCAGTGACCCCATGGACTGCAGCCCACTAGGCTCCTCTGTCCATGGGATTTTCCAGGCAAGAGTACTGGAGTGGGGTGCCATTGCCTTCTCTGAAGCAATCATTACTGACCATAAATTTTCAACTTATGTTTTCTTTAGTATATTTATGCAGTATATATTTTAAAAACAAGATGTAGTTTGATTTTTCTTTTATCCAAATTTGAACCAACATCTTTTATAAAAGAACATATATAGAATGGTATTTAGAACCAAACAAGCAAAGGTACAAATTTCAGCTCTGTCTTACCCCACCCCTGTAAACTTCAGTTTGTCTAATACCTTTACTTACAGAGTTGTTGCAAAGGTTAATGATTATTTACACTTAATTCCATGTTTTATTGAATTCATTATTCACCACAAATTCTTTAACTCTATAACTTCTATTCGAGCTTTTAATTTTACTGTCATTCCTTTACTTAGAAGATATTTTGGGGAATACTTTGATGATGACATAGAAATGCTATCTTTTAAAAAATCTTGGATATTAAAAAATATATATTTTCTTCTTATATGAAAAAACCTAAACAACTAACAATTTAATTAGCAAACTAAATATAAACTTCTTAGGTTGTGATCTTTTTCCAATAAATCATGTAGTCCATTATGTCAAATTCTTGTTACACCATTCTCTAAGTTTTAAAACTGACTTTTATTTTTAAAACAGAAAATCTAAGTTAAGATATTTTGCCATTATTTTGGGATTGTTTCTTCATCTGTACAGTCAAAGCTATAGTTTTCCCAGTGACAGCTGGACCACAAAGAAGGCTGAGTACCGACTGCTGAAGAATTGGTGCTTTTTAACTGTGGTGTTGGAGAAGACTCTAGAGAGTCCCTTGGACTTCAAGGAGATCAAACCAGTCAATTCTAAAGGAAATCAACTCTGAGTATTCACTGGAAGGACTGATGATGAAGCTGAAATACTTTGGCCGCCTGATGGGAAGAGCCAACTCATTGGAAAAGACCCTGATTTTGGACAGGAGAAGAAGAGAGTGGTAGACGATGAGATGGGTGGATGGCATCACTGACTCAATGGACATGAGTTTGAGCAAATTCTGCGAAATAGTGAAGGACAGGAAAGCCTGGTGTGCTGCAGTTCATGGGATTGTAAAGAGTCGGACACATACTAGTGACTCAACAACAACAACAATCTAGCACTGATCCTGAAAGCTGAATAGTTTAGCTTAATTTAATAAATGAAAATTCAAATAACTCATACTTCTTTTCAGTTATCTTCTAAAAAGTTAAAATATTTGTAAAATGTTTCAGACTTAGACAATTACCAGTCATTAGTTGAGGTGATCTCATTTTGTGTGGGGGGGCATGCATGAATATTTCACATTATTTTTCTTCTGATAGCTTGATGGTTCTTGGGAAGATACAACCTCACTCATTAAATAAATCACTTATCAAAGTATAATTAACCTGAGTCTTCATGATGAAATTCTTTCTTTCCTTTGACATAGGTTCTACAGTTATTATATTTATATATCCTCTTCTTCAATCTTCTTAAAAGAGAACACATCTATAAAATCTTGTTCAACAAGAGACTTGGTTTGTGTTCAGATCAAATTTTGTTTTCTGCTTCAGGACTACAGAGGACTTTGGCAGGTGCAATTCACAACACAAAATTCCAGGGCCTAGTGGTTTTGTCTAGAGTAACTTTGCTATATATGGGGGGAGCGTGATTGTTTGGCAATATGTTCTGATAGGTCTACAAGCAACTGACTTCCTGAACAAACAGTAGTTCTTGCCCATCCCATCTTTCCATCACACAGCTTTCTTTACTGCAGGATCTCGGCTGCTTTCTACTTAAGAGAACTACTTTTTCTGTAAGTGTATAGAAAGCCACCCTCTTCCAACGACACAAGAGAAGACTCTACACAGGAACATCACCAGATGGTCAACACTGAAATCAGAATGATTATTTTCTTCGCAGCCAAAGATGGAGAAGCTCTATACAGTCAACAAAAACAAGACCGGAAGCTGACTGTGGCTCAGATCATGAACTCCTTATTGCCAAATTCAGACTTAAATTGAAGAAAGTAGGGAAAACCGCTAGACCATTCAGGTATGACCTAAATCAAATCCCTTATGATTATACAGTGGAAGTGAGAAATAGATTTAAGGGCCTAGATCTGATAGAGTGCCTGATAAACTATGGAATGAGGTTCGTGACACTGTACAGGAGACAGGGATCAAGACCATCCCCATGGCAAAGAAATGTAAAAAAGCAAAATGGCTGTCTGGGGAGGCCATACAAATAGCTGTGAAAAGAAGAGAAGCAAAAAGCAAAGGAGAAAAGGAAAGATATAAGCATCTGAATGCAGAGTTCCAAAGAATAGCAAGAAGAGATAAGAAAACCTTCTTCAGTGATCAATGCAAAGAAATAGAGGAAAAGAACAGAATGGGAAAGACTAGAGATCTCTTCAAGAAAATTAGAGATACCAAGGAAACATTTCATGCAAAAATGGGCTCGATAAAGGACAGAAATGGTCTGGAACTAACAGAAGCAGAAGATATTAAGAAGAGGTGGCAAGAATACACAGAAGAACTGTACAAAAAAGATCTTCATGACCCAGATAATCATGATGATGTGATGACTAATCTAGAGCCAGACATCTTGGAATGTGAAGTCAAGTGGGCCTTAGAAAGCATCACTACGAACAAAGCTAGTGGAGGTGATGGAATTCCAGTTGAGCTGTTTCAAATCCTGAAAGATGATGCTGTGAAAGTGCTGCACTCAATTTGCCAGCAAATCTGGAAAACTCAGCAGTGGCCACAGGACTGGAAAAGGTCAGTTTTCATCCCAATTCCAAAGAAAGGCAATGCCAAAGAATGCTCAAACTACCGCACAATTGCACTCATCTCACATGCTAGTAAAGTAATGCTCAAAATTCTCCAAGCCAGACTTCAGCAATACGTGAACCGTGAACTCCCTGATGTTCAAGCTGGTTTTAGAAAAGGCAGAGGAACCAGAGATCAAATTGCCAACATCCGCTGGATCATGGAAAAAGCAAGAGAGTTCCAGAAAAACATCTATTTCTGCTTTATTGACTATGCCAAAGCCTTTGACTGTGTGGATCACAGTAAACTGTGGAAAATTCTGAAAGAGATGGGAATACCAGACCACCTGACCTGCCTCTTGAGAAATCTGTATGCAGGTCAGGAAGCAACAGTTAGAACTGGACATGGAACAACAGACTGGTTCCAAATAGGAAAAGGAGTGCGTCAAGGCTGTATATTGTCACCCTGCTTATTTAACTTATATGCAGAGTACATCATGAGAAATGCTGGACTGGAAGAAGCACAAGCTGGAATCAAGATTGCCAGGAGAAATATCAATCACCTCAGATATGCAGATGACACCACCCTTATGGCAGAAAGTGAAGAGGAGCTAAAAAGCCTCTTGATGAAAGTGAAAGAGGAGAGTGAAAAAGTTGGCTTAAAGCTCAACATTCAGAAAAAGAAGATCATGGCATCTGGTCCCATCATTTCATGGCAAATAGATGGGGAAATAGTAGAAACAGTGTCAGACTTTATTTTTGGGGGCTCCAAAATCACTGCAGATGGTGACTGCAGCTATGAAATTAAAAGACGCTTACTCCTTGGAAGGAAAGTTATGACCAACCTAGATAGTATATTCAAAAGCAGAGATATTAATTTGCTGACTAAGGTCCGTCCAGTCAAGGCTATGGTTTTTCCTGTGGTCATGTATGGATGTGAGAGTTGGACTGTGAAGAAGGCTGAGTGCCAAAGAATTGATGCTTTTAAACTGTGGTGTTGGAGAAGACTCTTGAGACCCTTGGAGTGCAAGGAGATCCAACCAGTCCATTCTGAAGGAGATCAACTCTGGGATTTCTTTGGAGATAATGATGCTAAAGCTGAAGCTCCAGTACTTTGGCCATCTCATGTGAAGAGTTGACTCATTGGAAAAGACTCTGATGCTGGGAGGGATTGGGGTCAGGAAGAGAAGGGGACGACAGAGGGTGAGATGGCTTGATGGCATCACGGACTGGATGGACATGAGTCTGAGTGAAGTCCGGGAGTTGATGTTGGACAGGGAGGCCTGGCGTGCTGGGATTCATGGAGTCACAAAGAGTCGGACAGGACTGAGCGACTGAACTGAAGTGAACTGAACTGAACTGATGGAAAGACCAGAGCTGGAGTGGGGAGAGCTTTCAAAAACTAGCACTTGTGATCCTGGGAAAGATTGAAGGCAAAAGCGAAAGGGGGTGACAGAGGATGAGATGGTTAGAGAGTATGACTGACTCAGTGGACATGAATTTGAGCAAGTTTCAGATCGTGAAGGACAGGTGAGCCTGACATGCTGCGGTCCATGGGCTGCACATGGACTCACAAAGAGACACAACTTAGTGACTGAACAACAGCAGCAAATAGGATGATAACTGGGGGTCAGCAGGTGAACTACCGATTTTGATTCAATCTCCTTTGTTCAACCTTAAAATTAATTGAAATTAGTATCTTTTTTTTTTT